>JAWNZC010000368.1:2477500-2645000 GCA_035771165.1 Paragorgia papillata | reverse complement strand
ATGCTGAAAACTCTGAATTATATTTATTAGGAGATTTAAATTGTAATTCACTGGCGAGCGCTTCTGATCAAAACACTTCGAATCTTTTGAACATTTTTGACATATATGGTTTGACCCAGGTGATAACCGAACCAACTAGAATAACCCAAACCTCTCAAACTCTAATTGATTTATGTATTACTAACTTTCCAGACAAAGTATCCCATTCGGGAGTTCTTCCATTGGGTATAAGTGACCACTCTCTGGTGTACATTATCCGCAAGGCAACATTTTTAAGCTCTGGCATAAATAGAATTGTAGGATTCAATTAACACCTGAGCGAGCAATTAGAACTGGTAGTACTATTCTTGTAGCATGTATTTACCACCCAACCTGGGCATATCAAAATCAAAATTTATTACTGTACGAACACATCCAACTAAATGTAGACACTTTTCTCAGTAAACACCCTTCTGGATTAGTTATAATAACTGGTGACTTTAACCCTACTTCTACTGGATTTCGCCCAGCTGAAGTTACACGTGCATGCTCTTTAAAACAGCGAGTAACTTTCCGTACACGGGATTCTGGCATTTTGGATTTGATTTTTACAAATAAGTCGGATTTATATGACACACCAATTCAATTGCCCAAATTGCCCAAACGGCATCTAGGGCGGAAAATTGGTAACACCCGAGGATCTAAAGTGTATAGAAGAGATCTTCGGGAAAGTAACTGGAAAGCTTTTGGCTCTTGGTTGGTAAGAGAGTCGTGGCATGATACCTTCAATGAGTCTGATTGCCAAAGTAAATACGATAATTTCATGCAGAAAATGAATAGTGCTATAGATTTGTTTCTGCCTTTAAAAAGATCTAAAGTGAACAAAAGTGATAAGCCATGGATAACAAATCAAATTAAGAAATGGATTAAGAAAAGACAAAAGGCCTTTTGTCAGTATGGAAAACTCTCTAGTGAGTATAAGAAATGGCGGAATAAAATTAGAGCAAAACTGAAAACATGCAGAAGAGACTTTTATGCAAATCAGATGAACGATTGTATCGGATCAAACATATGCAAATGGTGGAAAACAATTAAAAAGTTAACTTGTGATGTAGCCTCCCCGCCATGGAGTCGGTACTTAATGGGGCAAACCGGACATACAACTCCTGTGGAATTAGCGAATGAAATAAACTCCTTCTTTTCGGAACTGACTAAAGATTTTCAACCATTAGCACAGCCTTTAGATGCCCGGGAACTACCTGTGCCACCAAATTTAAAAGCCACACCCCACCAAATCCAAACAAAGCTGAATGCAGTAAATAGTAGGAAGGCTGTTGGCCCTGACAATCTTAACAACAGAATCCTAAAAGAATTTTCCGAAGAACTTAGTGTCGTCCTCGCAGATATTTACAACACCTCGTTAACTCAAACACTTTTATTTCTGATCTATATCAATGACCTACCAAACTGCTTAGATGATGGTTTGCCTAGAATGTACGCGGACGATACAAATATTAGTTTCTCTGGTCCGAATATAAATGACCCAGAACAACGTATGAATATCCAGCTAAATAACTTGCATAGTTGGCTTAGGGCAAACAAGCTGAGCCTTAATGTTGCTAAGACAGAGTTCATGATCATTGGCTCTCGTCAAAGACTCCTGACTCAAAATAATTGTGATATTCATATTTGCACGGATGGTAAAGAAATCAATAGAGTTAAGCACATCAAGTCATTAGGTCTAACTATTGATAACACTTTGTCCTGGAATGAGCATATCAATGTAATTCTAAAAAGATTTCCTCTGGCATTGGAGCTCTTAAGCGAAATAGACAATTTATAGACAACGATACCGCTTTGAAAATATACACAGACTTGATTGAGCCCCACTTTAATTATTGTAATTCAGTGTGGGATGGCCTGAGTAAGCAATTAACAGATAAACTCCAAAAGTTGCAAAACCGAGCAGCCAGAGTGATTACTAAATCTAATTATGAAACAAGATCTGTCGCGACCTTAAATATGCTCAACTGGGCAACTTGTCTATTATCCGCAAGAAACACAAAGCAACACTGATCTACAAAACTATCAACAAGCTTACTCCTGAGTATTTACAAGAATTATTTAGTTTACGTACAACCAATTATAATCTAAGGGATTCTGAAAATAAATTAGAATTACCTAAACCTAGAACGGATTATTTAAAACGCAGTTTCAGCTACAGTGGAGCATTTCTGTGGAATCATCTCCCTAACGATTTGAGATCAGTCAAGTCCCTTAACGCATTCAAAAGGGGTGTCGATAAATTTTTCTCAGCGTCGGACTCCCACACGGCAATCATGTAAAACAGTACATAGTAATTTATTTATTTCTTTTATTATTCTGTATTTTATTTGTATCATATTGCGTAAATATTATATTCATATTGTAAATTTAGTTAACATAATTGATGACTTTAGACTATCTTAATTATTTATATATATTGAACATTTGTACTGATGATTTAAACCGTGTTTAAATAAAGATTCTACCTACCTACCTACCTACCTACCTACCTACCTACCTACCTACCTACCTACCTACCTACCTACCTACCTACCTACCTACCTACCTACCTACCTACCCACCTACCCACCTACCCACCTACCTACCTACCTACCTACCTACCTACCTACCTACCTACCTACCTACCTACCTACCTACCTTCCATCCTTCCTTCCTTCCTTCCTTCCTTCCTTCCTTCCTTCCTTCCTTCCTTCCTTCCTTCCTTCCTTCCTTCCTTCCTTCCTTCCTTCTCTCCTCCCCTCCTTCCCTCCATCCCTCCCTTCCTTCCTCCCTCCCTCCCTCCCTCCCTCCCTCCCTCCCTCCCTCCCTCCCTCCCTCCCTCCCTCTCTCCATCTCTCCTTCCCTCCTTCCTTCCTTCCTTCCTCCCTCCCTCCCTTCCTTCCTTCCTTCCTCCCTCCCTCCCTCCCTCCCTCCCTCCCCTCCCTCCCTCCCTCCCTCCCTCCCTCCCTCCCTCCCTCCCTCCCTCCCTCCCTCCCTCCCTCCCTCCCTCCCTCCCTCCCCCTCCTCCCTCCTCCCTCCCTCCCTCCCTCCCTCCTTCCCTCCTTCTCTCTCCATCTCTCCTTCCCTCCTTCCTTCCTTCCTTCCTTCCTTCCTTCCTTCCTTCCTTCCTTCCTTCCTTCCTTCCTTCCTCCCTCCCTCCCTCCCTCCCTCCCTCCCTCCCTCCCTCCCTCCCTCCCTCCCTCCCTCCCTCCCTCCCTCCCTCCCTCCCTCCCTCCTCCCTCCCTCCCTCCCTCCCTCCCTCCCTCCCTCCCTCCTTCCTCCCTCCCTCTCTGCCTCCCTCTATCCCTACATCTATTCATCCATTCAAACCTAAAGATAACGTTTGTGGTCCTACATACATGACATGTTACCTGTATTGCTGCATAAGGACACTATGTTGTCTATACAATTTAGCACTTTTCCCATTTTTATATATGTACATATATATAGATGTACCAACCCACATACCCACCCTAATTGTTTTAGTATAGATTTACCAACAAAAGTTAAATAAATTCTGGACCATAACGTACTCTTTGAGGCTCGTTTTTACATTTTTACAAACAAACTGATTACATTTTTACAAACAAACAAACTAACAAACAAATAGACAAACAAACAACAGGTAAATTGGTCTAAATAAGTAAATTTTAATATATCCTGAAAAAAATACTAACCCTCGCAAAACGTTCCGTTTCCTTTATAACCATTATTACAAGAGCAGTTGTAAGATCCTTCTAGTTCTGTACAAGAAGCATGTTGATGACAAGGACCTGGTACTTGAGAGCATTCTTTAACATCTGGAAGAAAATCATTGACACCACTATCAACACCATTAGTAATAAGTACATAAAAAACTAAACGATTTCACATATGAGAAAATATGTTCGAGCTTGGGATAATGTAACAGAAGTCCATCAACTTCGAATACTCAGAAAATGTTTCTGAATCTTAGAAATACAATTCTTAACATCATTACCTTCGCCAGAAGATTATGTTTTCACCTCTGTTTGCTTATCCCTCTGTCTGTCTGTCTGTCTGTCTGTCTGTCCGTCCGTCCGTCCGTCCGTCCGTCCGTCCGTCCGTCCGTCCGTCCGTCCGTCCGTCCGTCCGTCCGTCTGTCTGTACATACATATTTTAATTACATCTTCCCGCACAAAGGGCTTTTTAAGAGCAATTTACATATTGAAATTTAACGTGGCCGAGTCAAAGGCATATTAAAGGCGCTCCAGGCAGCCGCCATACGTCACATATCTGACAACGGATTACAGCTAAGACCTATAGGTGTTGGTTTTGCGGAGGGAGGAAAACCGGAGAACTCGGCGAAAAGCCCTCGAAGCCACATAGGTCTCAAGCTCGAGACCGGGGTTATTCCCAGACGGTCACCCATCCAAGTACTAACACCCGTCCAACCGCGCTTAACTTACTGCAGTGGTGAGAGGCAGCGCCCTAACAGCACACGCCAACCGTGCTCCCATGTCTGCTGGTCTGTCTGTCTGTTCGTTTGCTTGTCTGGCTAAATTTTGGTTGAGAATTGGATGAGAATTTAATAAAAATCTGACCACAAGGTTCTTCGTGTAGAAGAAATGCGTGATTGCGCTCATTATCCTAATTTTATGCAAACATTTTTGCATAATTTTGGTACGAGTGCAATCAAGTATTTTATTGTAGCTTTTGGAGAAAGAAAGACTGTCTGTGGACAATCCATTCAAAGCTAAATTCTCTAGTTGGACTAATGTTCTGATTGGGTTATAACGTCTCTGCTACTTCTGCTTTGATTATGATTGACCAACGGTTAATAACAATTTTCTAACTTTCACTTTCATTATCAAAATGTGGCTGGGATAATATTTTCGCTTGTGTTGAGACAAAATCGTTAACTGTTAAATAATGAAGGTCCATTGCTGTGAAGCCGAGACGTTTTGCTCAACTTTCAATGGGTTCAGTTTAGCAGAAAAATCTCCAGTGAAATCAGCGTCAGCTTCTGCAAAAGGCGACCAGTGAAAGAGTTGGAAAACCAACTGCCTTGGATTCTTAAATAGGATTAGAAGGAAATTGCGAAGTTTCCTTTATTACAGAGCAATGGCAAGTCAACGACATGGTGTGTAAAGACCTGTTAATATGATCCCGGTGTACCGAGATGTCCCGGTTGCCCTAGATAAATTACATCCCGCATTTACATGGAGGAAACAAAGTGCTCGTCCGGGTCAACAAGGATGAATTTCATCCCTGCTCAAAAAGCGCGGGAATTTAAGGAAACGGAGCAAGAAAGCAAAAACTCATCCTAATTCTACTATGTCAAAAGTTATTTCACTTTTTTCAGTGTTTTGTCTCTAGTCCTGACCGTTTGGACGAAATTCTGACCGTAATATTCAGAGTTACAAGCATTGCAGTTCAGTAAACTTCATCCCGGTCTACCTGGATATTGCGTTTATATAGACGAATGTTTGTCCCGCCTGACCGCGATCCCGGTTGCTTCAACCGAGACGTCCCGGTCTCCATATAAACGTAACTTGGAAAATAACAGTAAATTATCTACAAGCCGAGATCCCGGTGCACCGAGTAGACGTTTATTTCGCCAGTGTAGATACGTCGAAGGCGAGTCGCCTTGCAGTTTGTTTACATGCCAGGTGTCAAGGGGCGGAAGGCCAATTATAGGGTTTGACGGCAGACGTTCTTTCTTACAAATGCTATCTAAACGCCCAGAACGTCTGCTCGCAGGCTAATATGCCTTCGACTCTGCCACTCAAAATTTAAAATGTAAATTCCTCTTGAAAAGCCTCTTGTGGGAAGAATTAAAGTGGCACTATGATGAAAAAATCGTCAGTCTTTTTTTTTTATCTTATCATAAAGTACATTTAAAATGAGGATGAACGGCGTTTGTGGTTTGTCAATATCTCATCTCGTTCAACAGATATTCACGTTTTTGATATATGCAAATTATACGGCTGATGACTAGGAATATCTCTAGAAATAAACAATAGAACGTGCTTAAACTTTGTATGCTTATAGTATCCAATATAAAATACACTTCTCTGTGGAACCTTTGTGATTGCCATGGTAAGCGCATGCTCTCAGGTTACTCTAAACCTTAAAAAGGGAATTATCATTTTTGTCTCATTGTTTAAAAATAGAAAGATTGAAACGCCTGAACCGCAATGCCTACATAAGCTCTGACCTTCACTTTTATTCGCTGGAGTAAACGCTACTTGATTGCTGATAAATAAGCAAATTTAATTTTATCATTGAGGAGGCCAGGCACCTGCAGTTTCCATGAAAACAACTAATGTTCCACAGAGAAGCGTATTTTCGGTTTTCATTTTGTTCGATTGGAGAAAATGACGTCATCAGCCATATAATTTGCATATTTCCAAAACGTTAATATCTCTTGAACGAGATGAGATATTTACAAACCACAAACACCGTTCATCTTCATTTTAAATGTTCTTTATGATAAGATAAAAAAAAGACTGACGATTGTTTTTATCATAGTGCCACTTTAAATTTTGTATTTCTATTATTTATATAGTGGACAAAATGGCGCAGGCACTGGCTGGAGAATTCTAATAAGAGCAACTGCGGAGGTCTAGTGCTCTACTAACTTCCCAAGTGCAGCCATATTAAATAGAACACACGCCAAACCATGAACCTTCGAAAATGGATAGTTCTAGTGACTGGCTAGTTTTATACCTGTGCAGTTGAATCCATCGCCACTGAAGCCGCCATTACACGAACAGACAAACGATCCATTTAAATTGTTACAAGTAGCATTGGCATGACAATGAATGTGGAGACACTCGTTCACGTCTAGTGCAAGTAAAAACAAAAACCATATTAAAATTTATTGTCTGTTGATATATAATTAATATTTCATTGATCGTATTGCCTATTGTAGCAAAACACACCTTACCTACCTACCTACCTACCTACCTACCTACCTCCCTCCCTTCCTCCCTCCCTCCCTTCCTCCCTCCCTCCCTCCCTCCCTCCCTCCCTCCCTCCCTCCCTCCCTCCCTCCCTCCCTCCCTCCCTCCCTCCCTCCCTCCCTCCCTCCCTCCCTCCCTCCCTCCCTCCCTCCCTCCCTCCCTCCCTCCCTCCCTCCCTCCCTGCCTCCTCCCTCCCTTCCTTTCTTCCTTCCTTCCTTCCTTGCTTCCTTCCTTCCTTCCTCCCTTCCTTCCTTCCTTCCTTCCTTCCTTCCTTCCTTCCTTCCTTCCTTCCTTCCTTCCTTCCTTCCTTCCTTCCTTCTCAATCCATCCCGCTTCAATTTCACCCACCCACCCACTCCTCACCTCCCCATCACCCTTCCCTCCCTCTTTCCCTCGCTTACACCCTTACTCACTCACCCAGTGACCCATTCGCTCCGCTTCACTCACTCCATTTCACTCCATTTCCTCCACTCCCTCCCTCACCCACTCCTCACTCCCCCTTCAACCTCTCCTCCTCCCTTCCCTCACTCACACTCACACAACTCCGTTGTGAACTATGGAGAGTAAATGGAGTGTTGATAAAACAACTGGAGAAGGTGCAAAATCAAATTATCAGAATCATTCAAGGATTTCTGCCAGGAACCTCTGGAACAGCATGTAGGGGACTACTTGGGTTGTGGGATGTCGCAATGGAAATTGATAAACGGAAGCTTTATCTTCTTGGTAGAATAATCAGGTCAGGGGATGGTTTGGCACACAAACGGATATTTAGAAGAAGACTTATACGCTGGAAATGGAAAGTTGACAATATGGCAACAGGATTTATCCCGGATGTAATAACGATTTTAAGACGTTATGATCTATTTAATTACATCGAGGATGTATTTCCCAGTAAATCAAGGTGGAAGAGTATAATAAAGCTAACCATTCAAAAGGTTCACGAAAATCAATGGAGGGAAAATGTACTACGCAATCGACAACTGAAATTATACGCAATTGTTCATAGTAAACTCGAACCAATCTTTTAGTGGAACTTGGCAAGGCAGTATCCTGATTCGTTGGGCGAAGTAACAGATGTTCTGCGCATTTTATGTGGATCATACACCCAGAGGGGTAAACGAGTAGAGGACATTCATAACAGTAACACAGAGTGTGAAAGATGGCGTGTACTTTGTAGGGACCCGTTGAGACATGCTTTGTTGTATTGTAGGGAATCCGAGAAAGAAAGAAATATGTTGTGGGATTGGGTAATGGACACTTTACCATTTACGGTTGCAGCGGAATTACATTCAATGGACGATGATGGGTTCATCACTACAATATTGGGACTCACTCACTCACTCACTCACTCACTCACTCACTCACTCACTCACTCACTCACTCACTCACTCACTCACTCACTCACTCACTCACTCACTCACTCACTCACTCACTCACTCACTCACTCACTCACTCACTCACTCACTCACTCACACACTCACTCACTCACTCTTTCACCCCCTCCGCTTCACTCACTCCATTTCCTCCACTCCCTCCCCCACCTATCCACCAACTCCTCATCCCCTTCACTCCTCCCATCAGCACAAGCCGAAAATCTAGAAAACCAAAAATTTTGGAAATGATGGTGACTACATTTTCTGAATATCAACGTGTAGTATCTCTTCTCAAGCTCATTAATAATTCACGAGGAAAACATAACGGAAATCAGTTACGGAGACGTTGTTGTGAAATGTGATAATAAACGCCTATATATTAAGACATGTTTTACCTCAAATTTCTCTTTAAATACTGATTTGTTTGAGAAGATATACTATACACTCGAGAAGCCGTTTATTATCCGATTTAAGAACACCTCGAAGTGAGTTAAAAAACTCGGCTATCGCCTCGTTTTTCAACACACTTCTCGTGTATGATATATTTAACTATAGACAATATACGTTTACATTGTCATTTGTCCACTCATTATAATTTCGGCGCCATTGTTGCTTAACAGAACAACCGCTGGCTCTAATGATTATTGCTCGTGACATACGACGCATTTTGATTGGTCAATTCGTTAAAAGAAGGCTTTTCATTGGCTTATCGCCAGAGGTTTCTATCAGCGGATAGTAGTAACTCCAGCGATAGCCAATGAAATTCAAGATTTGTGATAGAAACTTATAAATTTATACTAATATTTATTATATAGCTGGGTTTATTTTCCGGTCCGTGCGCAAAACGACGCATGCTGATTGGTTCCTGAGCGGTCGGAATTTTACGACATTGACATACCGGTCAATACGCTTTTTTCTTGGCCCTGTAACTCTGTAAATTTTGGCGAGAAAATTTCTGAGTTGATTAAATACAAATAAAAGAAAACTGTGTATCTTTTTTCAAATATGCTGTTCTGGAACATTATGCTGCTTTTCTCTAAAGCTGTTGTTTACATAGACCTTATTAAAAAATGGCCGCCGAATTAAAATTCTTTTATATTATTCTTTTATATTTTACATTCCCTTATGAACTCGTTTTCATGTGTGAAATTCAAAAGAATTTTTACTTTAAAACGAGGTCATAAGGGCTAATTTATATGCACATAAAAGAATTCCAATTCGGCGGCCATTTTTTAATAATGTCTATAGAGTAGAGTGATCCTTCGAGAAGAGTCAGAAGTTAGCCCTTCTTTACATGGAGTAGAGTGATCCTTCGACAAAAGTGAAAAGATAGCTCTTGTTTACATGGAATAGAGTGATCATTCGAGAAGAATCATTGTTTTCATTGGGTAGAATGATCCTTCGAGAAGAGACAAGACATAGCTCTTGTTTATATTGAGTAGAGTGATTCTTCGAGAAGAGTCAAAAGATATATCTTGTTTTCATTGAGGAGAGTGATCCTTCAAGAAGAGTCAAAAGATAGCTCCTCTTTACATGGAGTAGAGCGATCCTTCGAGAAGAGTCGAAAGATAGCTATTGTTTACATTGAGGAGAGTGATCCTTCGAGAAGAGTCACAAGATAGCTCTTGTTTACATTGAGGAGAGTTATCCTTCGAGAAAAGTCAAAAGATAGCTCTTGTTTACATTGAGAAGAGTGACTCTTCGAGAAGAATGGAAAGATGGCCCTTGTTTACATTGAGTAGAGTGATCCTTCGAGAAGAGTCAAAAGACAGCCCTTGTTTACTTTGAGGAGAGTGGCTCTTCGAGTAGAGTCAAAAGATAGATCTTGTTTACATTGAGGAGAGTGGTCCTCCGAGAAGAGTCAAAATATAGCTCTTCTTTACATGGAGTAAAGTGATTCTTCGAGAAGAGTCAAAATATAGCTCTTCTTTACATGGAGTAAAGTGATTCTTCGAGAAGAGTCGAAAGATAGCTCTTGTTTACATGGAGTAAAGTGATTCTTCGAGAAGAGTCGAAAGATAGCTCTTGTTTACATGGAGTAAAGTGATTCTTCGAGAAGAGTCGAAAGATAGCTCTTGTTTACATGGAGTAAAGTGATTCTTCGAGAAGAGTCGAAAGATAGATCTTGTTTACATTGAGGAGAGTGATCCTTCGAGAAGAGTCAAAAGATAGCTCTTGTTTACATTGAGAAGAGTGACTCTTCGAGAATGACTCTTCGAGAAGAATGGAAAGATGGCCCTTGTTTACATTGAGTAGAGTGATCCTTCGAGAAGAGTCAAAAGACAGCCCTTGTTTACTTTGAGGAGAGTGGCTCTTCGAGTAGAGTCAAAAGATAGCTCTTGTTTACATTGAGGAGAGCGATCCTTCGAGAAAAGTCGAAAGATAGCTATTGTTTACATGGAGTAGAGTGATTCTTCGAGATGAGTCAAAAGATAGATCTTGTTTACATTGAGGAGAGTGATCCTTCGAGAAGAGTCGAAAGATAGCTCTTGTTTACATTGAGGAGAGTGATCCTTCGAGAAGAGTAAAAACATAGCTCTTAAAGTTTGCTTTTGCTGTACAAGCTGTCGTAAGTTAAACTCAAAAAAAAATCTGAGCTCCAGACAGGACTCGAACCCACAACCTTCCGAATGTCAGGCGGACGCCCTCACAATTGAGGCACTGGAACTCAGATGGTAGACCGAGATTGTTTTCGATAGTTATACCTGGGAACTAGTCAAACCGTGACTCAATGGTGAGAGCGTCCGGCTGGCATTCGTAAGGCTGTGGGTTCGAGTCCCGTCTGGAGCTCAGAGTTTTTCTCTGAGTTTAACCTACGACAGCTTGTACAGAAAAAAACAAACAAAAAACTTTAATATTACCCCATAACTTTTGGAAGCTAAAACAAGATTAAATATGCTGGATAAATTCAGCTTTGCAACAATCCTGACAGAGTTGTTCAGAGGGCAGTTAATAGGAGAGACTCCATTCTGTTAACAGTGCTCACATCACGCTATACTTAGCAGTGTGCTAAACTACTAGTATCACCTCTATGAATATTATGAAGGACTAAAAAGAAACTCAAAAATAATTATTTTCTTTATAATTTCTGTGACTACCGCTGATCTGTCAGCGGAGGCCACTATGTCGGCAGGATGCTTGCGCTTGCTTGAGTGTCTTCGACTGCATTTACGTCACACATTACCAGATATTCAAATGCGATCACCATATCGAGAAGATAGCCATTGATCGCCAGGCATTCGAAAGGTACTCGAGTTAGCAAACAAGCTAATAAGCATATTCACGTCACAGATAAAGTCGACGAAATATGTACGTTTTTTAGTGTTTTGTTTTATACATTAAATTTTTAAGACGCAAACCACCTTGAAATGCAAATTTCGTCGAAATATAAAGTTTGTTTCAAATATAAAGAGAAACACATATGGAGAATTGGTTTAGTAGATATTTTAAAAAGTTACATAAAAATAATTTGGGTATAAGACCACCTTAAGACAACTTGCAACCCCTTTTGGAAGTCGCTAATCCCATTTTGAGCACTATTGGTTTGATAGTCTGATGGTCTGTTGGTCTGTTAGTCCGTTGGTCTGATAGTCTAATGGTCTATTAGTTTGAAGTCTGATGGTCTGTTGGTCAGTTGGTCTGTTGGTTTGATAGTCTGATGTTCTGTTGGTCAGTTGGTCTGTTGGTTTGATAGTCTGATGCTCTGTTGGTCAGTTGGTCAGCTGGTCTGTTGGTGTGTTGGTCAGTTGGTCTGTTGGTCAGTTGGTTTGATAATCTGTTGGTCTGTTAGACTGTTGGTGTGTTATAATCTCCTAGTATGTTCGTCAACATATTCTTATACCAGAAATTTTATTAAACAAAAAAGAACAGTATATGCAAAACATACATATTCTAGAAGAAAATAAAACAATTTTTGTGTATTCCTGTATAAAAATAAATAGAGAACAACATCTTACCTTCGTTTGCGCATTGCGAGCCATTGTACCCTCGGGGACATAAACACTTAAATGTTTCACCTTCGTTCTCGCAGGTACCACCATTGAAGCAAGGAGCGCTGGAGCACGGTGAACCTACACAAATCACACCAAATACAAACGATCATTCAAGAGGCTATATCACGCCTCTATTTTATATAAAAAACATAAAGGAGACACCAAAACGTTGCACAAAGGTACAGATGGTCAAAATTAAAGCAAGATTTAAAGTTATTATTGCAAATGTGACATCTTGATTTCTGTTGGCCCAGCACCAATCAAGATTAAGCCAATTTGTGTAACTTGATTTTACAGGTTCACAAATCCTCCATAGTTGTTAAGTGACTCGTATTTGGCAATCGAATTAATGTACAGACATTTATATCAATTAAATGATATAAATTATTGTGGGACAGCAAACTGACCCACAATAATTATTCCAAATATACACTTACCACATTGTTTGAATTGAGAAAGCGATTTCCAATCGATATTGATTCCAGCATTTGCGCAATCATCAGCATATGATGCAAATGCCTCACAAAGACACGCCACAGGATTATTTGTACATCCACACACATCAAATTCGCAGTTCTCTATGTATCCTTCATCTGGATCAACAGATCCATTACATTGATTAAACGGAGATTTCTTTAGCGACGAACAGTTTTTCTCAGCTAAACCTGCATTTTCTGGGAAATGTTCACAAGGATGAATTCCAGGACTAACATCTTCGCATCGCGCGTCAGTTTTCCAAGAATTTCCAAACGTCGACGTTTCGTTGAAGTACGTATTGTTCCTTGTCAGCATGTCGTCGCTCCCCAGGCCATTCAATGTCCCACACAATCCCACCGTGTTGTTCCAATGACGACCAAATACCGTTACGTAAACGTTGTAAACGCCATTATAATCCAAGGATAAGCCCATGTCCGTTGTTATTTTCGTAGACAAACCTCCATTTTTAATGATTTTTACGCCTGTACACAAAAAGTTATCGCATTTTAAACTTTGTTCATTTTGTCTATAAAACACACCGTCCTCTATAATTTTTGTCAAACCGCTACAAATTAGTTAGGGGAGTCATCATTAATTCTACCCGGAGAAAGATAGGTATTTTCGGTATATTTTCTATATTTTTTACTGAAATTACCTGCATTGTTGTAAGGGAATTCAATTTGAACACCGTCGACCATCACAGATCCACCTCTTTGAAGGAATATACTCAAGCCTGCTACATTCACGGTCAACGATTTTGTGCAACTCACTTGTCCATTTCCACACGCTTCATTATCTTGCAATACTTCAAAATTGCCTGCCAAGTCTTTAGAAAGCACGTACCGGCATTTGCCCATAAAATCATATCTTGTACCGTCAAATGTCGTGTAGTGAGGATCTCCGGTCGCAGAACATCTTTTTTCCTCTTTATAAGTAGAAATAAGAAAATACTCCCCATTTAAAAACAAAAACACAAGAAAAAACGTACCACAATTTTAAAAGAAGCACTCCTGGTAGACTTACTAATCGAATTCTCGTAATTATTTGTTCTCCAAAGTTATTATTTTAAAGTGCCTATCACCCCATATATAATATTACTGACGTTGATTCTACTGCAAAGTGAATAGTTGAATGCTATTTTTTTGCTTGAGTTTCTATTTATTGAGCTTTGTGTTTCAAAAATGGTAATGAAAACGATGTCAAAACTAGGCTTTTTCCTATAATAAGCTGCTTAAAAATGTTAGTAAAGAAAATTATAAAATATAGAATATGCTATTCAAGTATGCCATTAACGTGCAAATTAGGGAACATTTTCTCCTGCAACGGAACATTATTATGCCAATTATGCCTGCTTGACATCATCCTCATTACCGTATAAGAAATACAAACCTCAATATAACAATAAATAAAAGCTCTGATCAAAAAAACATTGTGAAAATCGAACAGTTTTTGTGTATTCCTGTATAGAAATAAATTACAAACACCATCTTTCACAATCTTACCTTCGTTTGCGCATTGTGAGCCAATGTAGCCTGGAGGACATAAACACTTAAATGTTTCACCTTCGTTCTCGCAGGTACCACCATTGAAGCAAGGAGCGCTGGAGCACGGTGAACCTACACAAATCACATCAAATAGAAACGATCATTGAAGAGGCTATATCACGCTATTTTTAGTTTTAATTTCACAAAAACAAAATTGTCCTAAAATTGTACAAAATCTCATAACGGCTCTATTTTATATTAAAAAAAAAACACGAAGGAGATACTAAAAAAGCAGCACAAAGGTACAGATGGTCAAAATTAAAGCGAGATTGAAAATTATTATTGCAAATGTGACATCTTGATTTCTGGTGGCCCCAGCAGCAAATCAAGTTAAGTCAATTTCGTAACTTCATTTTACAGCCTCACAAATCCTCCATAGTTGTTAGGTGACTCGTATTAATGTAGAGGCATTGATATAAATTAAATTATAAAAATTATTGGGAGACAGCGAACTCGAGAGAATAATGAGTATAGCACCATCCACCTGAGTTTGTTGTCCCACAAAAATTATCCCAAATATACACTTACCACATTGTTTGAATTGAGAAAGCGATTTCCAATCGATATTGATTCCAGCATTTGCGCAATCATCAGCATATGATGCAAATGCCTCACAAAGACATGCCACAGGATTATTCGTACAACCACACACATCAAATTCGCAGTTCTTTATGTGTCCTTCATCTGGATCAACGGATCCATTACATTGACTAAACGGAGATTCCTTTAGCAACGAACAGTTTTTCTTAGCTAAATCTGCATTTGCTGGGAAAACGCACACATGGGTGAATTCCAGGACCAACATCTTCGCATCTGTCGTCAGTTTTCCAAGAATTTCCAAACGTCGACGCTTCGTTGACGTACGTATTGTTCCTTGTCAGCATGTCGTCGCTCACCAGGCCATTCAATGTCCCACACAATCCCACCGTGTTGTTCCAATGACGACCAAACACCGTTACGTAAACGTTGTAAACGCCATTGTAATCCAAGGATAAGCCCACGTCCGTTGTTATTCGCGTAGACCGACCTCCATTTCTAATGATTTTCACGCCTGTTAACAAAAAGTTATCGCATTTTAAACTTTGTTCATTTTGTCAAAGAAACACACCGTCCTCTATAATTTTTGTCAAACCGGTTCAAATTAGTTAGGGAGTCATCATTAATTCTACCCCGGAAGATAGGTATTTTTGATATATTTTCGATATTTTTCTACTGTAATTACCTGCATTGTTGTAAGGGAATGAAATTTCAGTACCGTCGACCATCACAGATCCACCTCTTTGAAGGAATATACTCAAGCCTGCTACATTCACGGTCAACGATTTTGTGCAACTCACTTGTCCATTTCCACACGCTTCATTATCTTGCAATACTTCAAAATAGCCTGCCAAGTCTTTAGAAAGAACGTACTGGCATTTGCCCATAAAATCATATCTTTTACCGTCAAATGTCGTGTAGTGAGGATCTCCGGTTGCAGAACATCTTTTCTCCTCTTTATAAGTAGAAATAAGAGGATACCACCCATTTAAAAACAAAAACACAAGAAAAAAAGTACCACAATTTTAAAAGAAGCACTTCTGCTCGACTTACTAATCGAATTATCGTAATTATTTGTTCTCCAAAGTTATTATTTTAAAGTGCCTATCACCCCAAATATAATATTACTGACGTTTATTCTATGCAAAGTGAATAGTTGAATGCCAAAATATTTTTTTGCTTGAGTTTCTATTTATTGAGCTTTGTGTTTCAAAAATGGTAATGAAGATGACGTCAAAGTTCCTATAATAAGCTGCTTAAAAATGTTAGCAAAGAAAATTATAAAATATAGAACATGCTATTCAAGTATGCCATTAACGTGCAAATTAGGGAACATTTCTCTTGCAACAGGACATTTATAGTTATCAATATAACAATAAATAAAAGCTCGGATCAAAAAAACATTGTGAAAATCGAACAGTTTTTGTGTATTCCTGTATAGAAATAAATCGCAAACACCATCTTTCACAATCTTACCTTCGTTTGCGCATTGTGAGCCAATGTAGCCTGGAGGACACAAACACTTAAATGTTTCACCTTCGTTCTCGCAGGTACCACCATTGAAGCAAGGAGCGCTGGAGCACGGTGAACCTACACAAATCACATCAAATAGAAACGATCATTGAAGAGGCTATATCACGCAATTTTTAGTTTTAATTTCACAAAAACAAAAAATTCCAAATTTCGAATTTTTTTTCTCCAAGACCACCTTAAGCCAATTTGTGCAACTTGATTTTAAAACAGCCTCACAAATCCTCCATAGTTGTTAGGTGACTCGTATTAATGTAGAGGCATTGATATAAATTAAATTGTATAAATTATTGGGGGACAGCGAACTCGAGAGAATAATGAGTATAGCACCATCCACCTGAGTTTGTTGTCCCACAAAAATTATTCCAAATATACACTTACCACATTGTTTGAATTGAGAAAAGCGATTTCCAATCGATATTGATTCCAGCATTTGCGCAATCATCAGCATATGATCCAAATGCCTCACAAAGACACGCCACTGGATTATTCGTACATCCACACACATCAAATTCGCAGTTCTTTATGTGTCCTTCATCTGGATCAACGGATCCATTACATTGATTAAACGGAGATTCCTTTAGCAACGAACAGTTTTTCTTAGCTAAATCTGCATTTGCTGGGAAACGCACACATGGGTGAATTCCAGGACCAATATCTTCGCATCTGTCGTCAGTTTTCCAAGAATTTCCAAACGTCGACGCTTCGTTGACGTACGTATTGTTCCTTGTCAGCATGTCGTCGCTCACCAGGCCATTCAATGTGCCACACAATCCCACCGTGTTGTTCCAATGACGACCAAGCACCGTTACGTAAACGTTGTAAACGCCATTGTAATACAAGGATAAGCCCACGTCCGTTGTTATTCGCGTAGACCGACCTCCATTTCTAATGATTTTCACGCCTGTTAACAAAAAGTTATCGCATTTTAAAACTTTGTTCATTTTGTCAAAGAAACACACCGTCCTCTATAATTTTTGTCAAACCGGTTCAAATTAGTTAGGGGAGTCATCATTAATTCTACCCGGAAGATAGGTATTTTTGATATATTTTCTATATTTTTCTACTGTAATTACCTGCATTGTTGTAAGGGAATGAAATTTCAGTACCGTCGACCATCACAGATCCACCTCTTTGAAGGAATATACTCAAGCCTGCTACATTCACGGTCAACGATTTTGTGCAACTCACTTGTCCATTTCCACACGCTTCATTATCTTGCAATACTTCAAAATAGCCTGCCAAGTCTTTAGAAAGAACGTACTGGCATTTGCCCATAAAATCATATCTTTTACCGTCAAATGTCGTGTAGTGAGGATCTCCGGTTGCAGAACATCTTTTCTCCTCTTTATAAGTAGAAATAAGAGGATACTCCCCATTTAAACAAAAACACAAGAAAAAAAGTACCACAATTTTAAAAGAAGCACTTCTGCTCGACTTACTAATCGAATTATCGTAATTATTTGTTCTCCAAAGTTATTATTTTAAAGTGCCTATCACCCCAAATATAATATTACTGACGTTTATTCTATGCAAAGTGAATAGTTGAATGCCAAAATATTTTTTTGCTTGAGTTTCTATTTATTGAGCTTTGTGTTTCAAAAATGGTAATGAAGATGACGTCAAAGTTCCTATAATAAGCTGCTTAAAAATGTTAGCAAAGAAAATTATAAAATATAGAATATGCTATTCAAGTATGCCATTAACGTGCAAATTAGGGAACATTTCTCTTGCAACAGGACATTTATAGTTATCAATATAACAATAAATAAAAGCTCGGATCAAAAAAACATTGTGAAAATCGAACAGTTTTTGTGTATTCCTGTATAGAAATAAATCGCAAACACCATCTTTCACAATCTTACCTTCGTTTGCGCATTGTGAGCCAATGTAGCCTGGAGGACACAAACACTTAAATGTTTCACCTTCGTTCTCGCAGGTACCACCATTGAAGCAAGGAGCGCTGGAGCACGGTGAACCTACACAAATCACATCAAATAGAAACGATCATTGAAGAGGCTATATCACGCAATTTTTAGTTTTAATTTCACAAAAACAAAAAATTCCAAATTTCGAATTTTTTTTCTCCAAGACCACCTTAAGCCAATTTGTGCAACTTGATTTTAAAACAGCCTCACAAATCCTCCATAGTTGTTAGGTGACTCGTATTAATGTAGAGGCATTGATATAAATTAAATTGTATAAATTATTGGGGGACAGCGAACTCGAGAGAATAATGAGTATTGCACCATCCACCTGAGTTTGTTGTCCCACAAAAATTATTCCAAATATACACTTACCACATTGTTTGAATTGAGAAAGCGATTTCCAATCGATATTGATTCCAGCATTTGCGCAATCATCAGCATATGATCCAAATGCCTCACAAAGACACGCCACTGGATTATTCGTACATCCACACACATCAAATTCGCAGTTCTTTATGTGTCCTTCATCTGGATCAACGGATCCATTACATTGATTAAACGGAGATTCCTTTAGCAACGAACAGTTTTTCTTAGCTAAATCTGCATTTGCTGGGAAACGCACACATGGGTGAATTCCAGGACCAATATCTTCGCATCTGTCGTCAGTTTTCCAAGAATTTCCAAACGTCGACGCTTCGTTGACGTACGTATTGTTCCTTGTCAGCATGTCGTCGCTCACCAGGCCATTCAATGTGCCCACACAATCCCACCGTGTTGTTCCAATGACGACCAAGCACCGTTACGTAAACGTTGTAAACGCCATTGTAATACAAGGATAAGCCCACGTCCGTTGTTATTCGCGTAGACCGACCTCCATTTCTAATGATTTTCACGCCTGTTACAAAAAAGTTATCGCATTTTAAACTTTGTTCATTTTGTCAAAGAAACACACCGTCCTCTATAATTTTTGTCAAACCGGTTCAAATTAGTTAGGGGAGTCATCATTAATTCTACCCCGGAAGATAGGTATTTTTGATATATTTTCTATATTTTTCTACTGTAATTACCTGCATTGTTGTAAGGGAATGAAATTTCAGTACCGTCGACCATCACAGATCCACCTCTTTGAAGGAATATACTCAAGCCTGCTACATTCACGGTCAACGATTTTGTGCAACTCACTTGTCCATTTCCACACGCTTCATTATCTTGCAATACTTCAAAATAGCCTGCCAAGTCTTTAGAAAGAACGTACTGGCATTTGCCCATAAAATCATATCTTTTACCGTCAAATGTCGTGTAGTGAGGATCTCCGGTTGCAGAACATCTTTTCTCCTCTTTATAAGTAGAAATAAGAGGATACCCCCCATTTAAAAAAAAAAAACACAAGAAAAAAAGTACCACAATTTTAAAAGAAGCACTTCTGCTCGACTTACTAATCGAATTATCGTAATTATTTGTTCTCCAAAGTTATTATTTTAAAGTGCCTATCACCCCAAATATAATATTACTGACGTTTATTCTATGCAAAGTGAATAGTTGAATGCCAAAATATTTTTTTGCTTGAGTTTCTATTTATTGAGCTTTGTGTTTCAAAAATGGTAATGAAGATGACGTCAAAGTTCCTATAATAAGCTGCTTAAAAATGTTAGCAAAGAAAATTATAAAATATAGAATATGCTATTCAAGTATGCCATTAACGTGCAAATTAGGGAACATTTCTCTTGCAACAGGACATTTATAGTTATCAATATAACAATAAATAAAAGCTCGGATCAAAAAAAACATTGTGAAAATCGAACAGTTTTTGTGTATTCCTGTATAGAAATTAAATCGCAAACACCATCTTTCACAATCTTACCTTCGTTTGCGCATTGTGAGCCAATGTAGCCTGGAGGACACAAACACTTAAATGTTTCACCTTCGTTCTCGCAGGTACCACCATTGAAGCAAGGAGCGCTGGAGCACGGTGAACCTACACAAATCACATCAAATAGAAACGATCATTGAAGAGGCTATATCACGCAATTTTTAGTTTTAATTTCACAAAAACAAAAAATTCCAAATTTCGAATTTTTTTTCTCCAAGACCACCTTAAGCCAATTTGTGCAACTTGATTTTAAAACAGCCTCACAAATCCTCCATAGTTGTTAGGTGACTCGTATTAATGTAGAGGCATTGATATAAATTAAATTGTATAAATTATTGGGGGACAGCGAACTCGAGAGAATAATGAGTATAGCACCATCCACCTGAGTTTGTTGTCCACAAAAATTATTCCAAATATACACTTACCACATTGTTTGAATTGAGAAAGCGATTTCCAATCGATATTGATTCCAGCATTTGCGCAATCATCAGCATATGATCCAAATGCCTCACAAAGACACGCCACTGGATTATTCGTACATCCACACACATCAAATTCGCAGTTCTTTATGTGTCCTTCATCTGGATCAACGGATCCATTACATTGATTAAACGGAGATTCCTTTAGCAACGAACAGTTTTTCTTAGCTAAATCTGCATTTGCTGGGAAACGCACACATGGGTGAATTCCAGGACCAATATCTTCGCATCTGTCGTCAGTTTTCCAAGAATTTCCAAACGTCGACGCTTCGTTGACGTACGTATTGTTCCTTGTCAGCATGTCGTCGCTCACCAGGCCATTCAATGTCCCACACAATCCCACCGTGTTGTTCCAATGACGACCAAGCACCGTTACGTAAACGTTGTAAACGCCATTGTAATACAAGGATAAGCCCACGTCCGTTGTTATTCGCGTAGACCGACCTCCATTTCTAATGATTTTCACGCCTGTTAACAAAAAGTTATCGCATTTTAAACTTTGTTCATTTTGTCAAAGAAACACACCGTCCTCTATAATTTTTGTCAAACCGGTTCAAATTAGTTAGGGGAGTCATCATTAATTCTACCCCGGAAGATAGGTATTTTTGATATATTTTCTATATTTTTCTACTGTAATTACCTGCATTGTTGTAAGGGAATGAAATTTCAGTACCGTCGACCATCACAGATCCACCTCTTTGAAGGAATATACTCAAGCCTGCTACATTCACGGTCAACGATTTTGTGCAACTCACTTGTCCATTTCCACACGCTTCATTATCTTGCAATACTTCAAAATAGCCTGCCAAGTCTTTAGAAAGAACGTACTGGCATTTGCCCATAAAATCATATCTTTTACCGTCAAATGTCGTGTAGTGAGGATCTCCGGTTGCAGAACATCTTTTCTCCTCTTTATAAGTAGAAATAAGAGGATACCCCCCATTTAAAAACAAAAACACAAGAAAAAAAGTACCACAATTTTAAAAGAAGCACTTCTGCTCGACTTACTAATCGAATTATCGTAATTATTTGTTCTCCAAAGTTATTATTTTAAAGTGCCTATCACCCAAAATATAATATTACTGACGTTTATTCTATGCAAAGTGAATAGTTGAATGCCAAAATATTTTTTTGCTTGAGTTTCTATTTATTGAGCTTTGTGTTTCAAAAATGGTAATGAAGATGACGTCAAAGTTCCTATAATAAGCTGCTTAAAAATGTTAGCAAAGAAAATTATAAAATATAGAATATGCTATTCAAGTATGCCATTAACGTGCAAATTAGGGAACATTTCTCTTGCAACAGGACATTTATAGTTATTCAATATAACAATAAATAAAAGCTCGGATCAAAAAAACATTGTGAAAATCGAACAGTTTTTGTGTATTCCTGTATAGAAATAAATCGCAAACACCATCTTTCACAATCTTACCTTCGTTTGCGCATTGTGAGCCAATGTAGCCTGGAGGACACAAACACTTAAATGTTTCACCTTCGTTCTCGCAGGTACCCATTGAAGCAAGGAGCGCTGGAGCACGGTGAACCTACACAAATCACATCAAATAGAAACGATCATTGAAGAGGCTATATCACGCAATTTTTAGTTTTAATTTCACAAAAACAAAAAATTCCAAATTTCGAATTTTTTTTCTCCAAGACCACCTTAAGCCAATTTGTGCAACTTGATTTTAAAACAGCCTCACAAATCCTCCATAGTTGTTAGGTGACTCGTATTAATGTAGAGGCATTGATATAAATTAAATTGTATAAATTATTGGGGGACAGCGAACTCGAGAGAATAATGAGTATAGCACCATCCACCTGAGTTTGTTGTCCCACAAAAATTATTCCAAATATACACTTACCACATTGTTTGAATTGAGAAAGCGATTTCCAATCGATATTGATTCCAGCATTTGCGCAATCATCAGCATATGATCCAAATGCCTCACAAAGACACGCCACTGGATTATTCGTACATCCACACACATCAAATTCGCAGTTCTTTATGTGTCCTTCATCTGGATCAACGGATCCATTACATTGATTAAACGGAGATTCCTTTAGCAACGAACAGTTTTTTCTTAGCTAAATCTGCATTTGCTGGGAAACGCACACATGGGTGAATTCCAGGACCAATATCTTCGCATCTGTCGTCAGTTTTCCAAGAATTTCCAAACGTCGACGCTTCGTTGACGTACGTATTGTTCCTTGTCAGCATGTCGTCGCTCACCAGGCCATTCAATGTCCCACACAATCCCACCGTGTTGTTCCAATGACGACCAAGCACCGTTACGTAAACGTTGTAAACGCCATTGTAATCCAAGGATAAGCCCACGTCCGTTGTTATTCGCGTAGACCGACCTCCATTTCTAATGATTTTCACGCCTGTTAACAAAAAGTTATCGCATTTTAAACTTTGTTCATTTTGTCAAAGAAACACACCGTCCTCTATAATTTTTGTCAAACCGGTTCAAATTAGTTAGGGGAGTCATCATTAATTCTACCCCGGAAGATAGGTATTTTTGATATATTTTCTATATTTTTCTACTGTAATTACCTGCATTGTTGTAAGGGAATGAAATTTCAGTACCGTCGACCATCACAGATCCACCTCTTTGAAGGAATATACTCAAGCCTGCTACATTCACGGTCAACGATTTTGTGCAACTCACTTGTCCATTTCCACACGCTTCATTATCTTGCAATACTTCAAAATAGCTTGCCAAGTCTTTAGAAAGAACGTACTGGCATTTGCCCATAAAATCATATCTTTTACCGTCAAATGTCGTGTAGTGAGGATCTCCGGTTGCAGAACATCTTTTCTCCTCTTTATAAGTAGAAATAAGAGGATACCCCCCATTTGAAAACAAAAACACAAGAAAAAAAGTACCACAATTTTAAAAGAAGCACTTCTGCTCGACTTACTAATCGAATTATCGTAATTATTTGTTCTCCAAAGTTATTATTTTAAAGTGCCTATCACCCCAAATATAATATTACTGACGTTTATTCTATGCAAAGTGAATAGTTGAATGCCAAAATATTTTTTTGCTTGAGTTTCTATTTATTGAGCTTTGTGTTTCAAAAATGGTAATGAAGATGACGTCAAAGTTCCTATAATAAGCTGCTTAAAAATGTTAGCAAAGAAAATTATAAAATATAGAATATGCTATTCAAGTAAGCCATTAACGTGCAAATTAGGGAACATTTCTCTTGCAACAGGACATTTATAGTTATCAATATAACAATAAATAAAAGCTCGGATCAAAAAAACATTGTGAAAATCGAACAGTTTTTGTGTATTCCTGTATAGAAATAAATCGCAAACACCATCTTTCACAATCTTACCTTCGTTTGCGCATTGTGAGCCAATGTAGCCTGGAGGACACAAACACTTAAATGTTTCACCTTCGTTCTCGCAGGTACCACCATTGAAGCAAGGAGCGCTGGAGCACGGTGAACCTACACAAATCACATCAAATAGAAACGATCATTGAAGAGGCTATATCACGCAATTTTTAGTTTTAATTTCACAAAAACAAAAAATTCCAAATTTCGAATTTTTTTTCTCCAAGACCACCTTAAGCCAATTTGTGCAACTTGATTTTAAAACAGCCTCACAAATCCTCCATAGTTGTTAGGTGACTCGTATTAATGTAGAGGCATTGATATAAATTAAATTGTATAAATTATTGGGGGACAGCGAACTCGAGAGAATAATGAGTATAGCACCATCCACCTGAGTTTGTTGTCCCACAAAAATTATTCCAAATATACACTTACCACATTGTTTGAATTGAGAAAGCGATTTCCAATCGATATTGATTCCAGCATTTGCGCAATCATCAGCATATGATCCAAATGCCTCACAAAGACACGCCACTGGATTATTTGTACATCCACACACATCAAATTCGCAGTTCTTTATGTGTCCTTCATCTGGATGAACGGATCCATTACATTGATTAAACGGAGATTCCTTTAGCAACGAACAGTTTTTCTTAGCTAAATCTGCATTTGCTGGGAAACGCACACATGGGTGAATTCCAGGACCAATATCTTCGCATCTGTCGTCAGTTTTCCAAGAATTTCCAAACGTCGACGCTTCGTTGACGTACGTATTGTTCCTTGTCAGCATGTCGTCGCTCACCAGGCCATTCAATGTCCCACACAATCCCACCGTGTTGTTCCAATGACGACCAAGCACCGTTACGTAAACGTTGTAAACGCCATTGTAATACAAGGATAAGCCCACGTCCGTTGTTATTCGCGTAGACCGACCTCCATTTCTAATGATTTTCACGCCTGTTAACAAAAAGTTATCGCATTTTAAACTTTGTTCATTTTGTCAAAGAAACACACCGTCCTCTATAATTTTTGTCAAACCGGTTCAAATTAGTTAGGGGAGTCATCATTAATTCTACCCCGGAAGATAGGTATTTTTGATATATTTTCTATATTTTTCTACTGTAATTACCTGCATTGTTGTAAGGGAATGAAATTTCAGTACCGTCGACCATCACAGATCCACCTCTTTGAAGGAATATACTCAAGCCTGCTACATTCACGGTCAACGATTTTGTGCAACTCACTTGTCCATTTCCACACGCTTCATTATCTTGCAATACTTCAAAATAGCCTGCCAAGTCTTTAGAAAGAACGTACTGGCATTTGCCCATAAAATCATATCTTTTACCGTCAAATGTCGTGTAGTGAGGATCTCCGGTTGCAGAACATCTTTTTCTCCTCTTTATAAGTAGAAATAAGAGGATACCCCCCATTTAAAAAAAAAACACAACAAAAAAAGTACCACAATTTTAAAAGAAGCACTTCTGCTCGACTTACTAATCGAATTATCGTAATTATTTGTTCTCCAAAGTTATTATTTTAAAGTGCCTATCACCCCAAATATAATATTACTGACGTTTATTCTATGCAAAGTGAATAGTTGAATGCCAAAATATTTTTTTGCTTGAGTTTCTATTTATTGAGCTTTGTGTTTCAAAAATGGTAATGAAGATGACGTCAAAGTTCCTATAATAAGCTGCTTAAAAATGTTAGCAAAGAAAATTATAAAATATAGAATATGCTATTCAAGTATGCCATTAACGTGCAAATTAGGGAACATTTCTCTTGCAACAGGACATTTATAGTTATCAATATAACAATAAATAAAAGCTCGGATCAAAAAAACATTGTGAAAATCGAACAGTTTTTGTGTATTCCTGTATAGAAATAAATCGCAAACACCATCTTTCACAATCTTACCTTCGTTTGCGCATTGTGAGCCAATGTAGCCTGGAGGACACAAACACTTAAATGTTTCACCTTCGTTCTCGCAGGTACCACCATTGAAGCAAGGAGCGCTGGAGCACGGTGAACCTACACAAATCACATCAAATAGAAACGATCATTGAAGAGGCTATATCACGCAATTTTTAGTTTTAATTTACAAAAACAAAAAATTCCAAATTTCGAATTTTTTTTCTCCAAGACCACCTTAAGCCAATTTGTGCAACTTGATTTTTAAAACAGCCTCACAAATCCTCCATAGTTGTTAGGTGACTCGTATTAATGTAGAGGCATTGATATAAATTAAATTGTATATAAATTATTGGGGGACAGCGAACTCGAGAGAATAATGAGTATAGCACCATCCACCTGAGTTTGTTGTCCCACAAAAATTATTCCAAATATACACTTACCACATTGTTTGAATTGAGAAAGCGATTTCCAATCGATATTGATTCCAGCATTTGCGCAATCATCAGCATATGATCCAAATGCCTCACAAAGACACGCCACTGGATTATTCGTACATCCACACACATCAAATTCGCAGTTCTTTATGTGTCCTTCATCTGGATCAACGGATCCATTACATTGATTAAACGGAGATTCCTTTAGCAACGAACAGTTTTTCTTAGCTAAATCTGCATTTGCTGGGAAACGCACACAATGGGTGAATTCCAGGACCAATATCTTCGCATCTGTCGTCAGTTTTCCAAGAATTTCCAAACGTCGACGCTTCGTTGACGTACGTATTGTTCCTTGTCAGCATGTCGTCGCTCACCAGGCCATTCAATGTCCCACACAATCCCACCGTGTTGTTCCAATGACGACCAAGCACCGTTACGTAAACGTTGTAAACGCCATTGTAATACAAGGATAAGCCCACGTCCGTTGTTATTCGCGTAGACCGACCTCCATTTCTAATGATTTTCACGCCTGTTAACAAAAAGTTATCGCATTTTAAACTTTGTTCATTTTGTCAAAGAAACACACACCGTCCTCTATAATTTTTGTCAAACCGGTTCAAATTAGTTAGGGGAGTCATCATTAATTCTACCCGGAAGATAGGTATTTTTGATATATTTTCTATATTTTTCTACTGTAATTACCTGCATTGTTGTAAGGGAATGAAATTTCAGTACCGTCGACCATCACAGATCCACCTCTTTGAAGGAATATACTCAAGCCTGCTACATTCACGGTCAACGATTTTGTTGCAACTCACTTGTCCATTTCCACACGCTTCATTATCTTGCAATACTTCAAAATAGCCTGCCAAGTCTTTAGAAAGAACGTACTGGCATTTGCCCATAAAATCATATCTTTTACCGTCAAATGTCGTGTAGTGAGGATCTCCGGTTGCAGAACATCTTTTCTCCTCTTTATAAGTAGAAATAAGAGGATACCCCCCATTTAAAAAAAAAAAACACAAGAAAAAAAGTACCACAATTTTAAAAGAAGCACTTCTGCTCGACTTACTAATCGAATTATCGTAATTATTTGTTCTCCAAAGTTATTATTTTAAAGTGCCTATCACCCCAAATATAATATTACTGACGTTTATTCTATGTAAAGTGAATAGTTGAATGCCAAAATATTTTTTTGCTTGAGTTTCTATTTATTGAGCTTTGTGTTTCAAAAATGGTAATGAAGATGACGTCAAAGTTCCTATAATAAGCTGCTTAAAAATGTTAGCAAAGAAAATTATAAAATATAGAATATGCTATTCAAGTATGCCATTAACGTGCAAATTAGGGAACATTTCTCTTGCAACAGGACATTTATAGTTATCAATATAACAATAAATAAAAGCTCGGATCAAAAAAACATTGTGAAAATCGAACAGTTTTTGTGTATTCCTGTATAGAAATAAATCGCAAACACCATCTTTCACAATCTTACCTTCGTTTGCGCATTGTGAGCCAATGTAGCCTGGAGGACACAAACACTTAAATGTTTCACCTTCGTTCTCGCAGGTACCACCATTGAAGCAAGGAGCGCTGGAGCACGGTGAACCTACACAAATCACATCAAATAGAAACGATCATTGAAGAGGCTATATCACGCAATTTTTAGTTTTAATTTCACAAAAACAAAAAATTCCAAATTTCGAATTTTTTTTTCTCCAAGACCACCTTAAGCCAATTTGTGCAACTTGATTTTAAAACAGCCTCACAAATCCTCCATAGTTGTTAGGTGACTCGTATTAATGTAGAGGCATTGATATAAATTAAATTGTATAAATTATTGGGGGACAGCGAACTCGAGAGAATAATGAGTATAGCACCATCCACCTGAGTTTGTTGTCCCACAAAAATTATTCCAAATATACACTTACCACATTGTTTGAATTGAGAAAGCGATTTCCAATCGATATTGATTCCAGCATTTGCGCAATCATCAGCATATGATCCAAATGCCTCACAAAGACACGCCACTGGATTATTCGTACATCCACACACATCAAATTCGCAGTTCTTTATGTGTCCTTCATCTGGATCAACGGATCCATTACATTGATTAAACGGAGATTCCTTTAGCAACGAACAGTTTTTCTTAGCTAAATCTGCATTTGCTGGGAAACGCACACATGGGTGAATTCCAGGACCAATATCTTCGCATCTGTCGTCAGTTTTCCAAGAATTTCCAAACGTCGACGCTTCGTTGACGTACGTATTGTTCCTTGTCAGCATGTCGTCGCTCACCAGGCCATTCAATGTCCCACACAATCCCACCGTGTTGTTCCAATGACGACCAAGCACCGTTACGTAAACGTTGTAAACGCCATTGTAATACAAGGATAAGCCCACGTCCGTTGTTATTCGCGTAGACCGACCTCCATTTCTAATGATTTTCACGCCTGTTAACAAAAAGTTATCGCATTTTAAACTTTGTTCATTTTGTCAAAGAAACACACCGTCCTCTATAATTTTTGTCAAACCGGTTCAAATTAGTTAGGGGAGTCATCATTAATTCTACCCGGAAGATAGGTATTTTTGATATATTTTCTATATTTTTCTACTGTAATTACCTGCATTGTTGTAAGGGAATGAAATTTCAGTACCGTCGACCATCACAGATCCACCTCTTTGAAGGAATATACTCAAGCCTGCTACATTCACGGTCAACGATTTTGTGCAACTCACTTGTCCATTTCCACACGCTTCATTATCTTGCAATACTTCAAAATAGCCTGCCAAGTCTTTAGAAAGAACGTACTGGCATTTGCCCATAAAATCATATCTTTTACCGTCAAATGTCGTGTAGTGAGGATCTCCGGTTGCAGAACATCTTTTCTCCTCTTTATAAGTAGAAATAAGAGGATACCCCCCATTTAAAAACAAAAACACAAGAAAAAAAGTACCACAATTTTAAAAGAAGCACTTCTGCTCGACTTACTAATCGAATTATCGTAATTATTTGTTCTCCAAAGTTATTATTTTAAAGTGCCTATCACCCCAAATATAATATTACTGACGTTTATTCTATGTAAAGTGAATAGTTGAATGCCAAAATATTTTTTTTGCTTGAGTTTCTATTTATTGAGCTTTGTGTTTCAAAAATGGTAATGAAGATGACGTCAAAGTTCCTATAATAAGCTGCTTAAAAATGTTAGCAAAGAAAATTATAAAATATAGAATATGCTATTCAAGTATGCCATTAACGTGCAAATTAGGGAACATTTCTCTTGCAACAGGACATTTATAGTTATCAATATAACAATAAATAAAAGCTCGGATCAAAAAAAACATTGTGAAAATCGAACAGTTTTTGTGTATTCCTGTATAGAAATAAATCGCAAACACCATCTTTCACAATCTTACCTTCGTTTGCGCATTGTGAGCCAATGTAGCCTGGAGGACACAAACACTTAAATGTTTCACCTTCGTTCTCGCAGGTACCACCATTGAAGCAAGGAGCGCTGGAGCACGGTGAACCTACACAAATCACATCAAATAGAAACGATCATTGAAGAGGCTATATCACGCAATTTTTAGTTTTAATTTCACAAAAACAAAAAATTCCAAATTTCGAATTTTTTTTCTCCAAGACCACCTTAAGCCAATTTGTGCAACTTGATTTTAAAACAGCCTCACAAATCCTCCATAGTTGTTAGGTGACTCGTATTAATGTAGAGGCATTGATATAAATTAAAATTGTATAAATTATTGGGGGACAGCGAACTCGAGAGAATAATGAGTATAGCACCATCCACCTGAGTTTGTTGTCCCACAAAAATTATTCCAAATATACACTTACCACATTGTTTGAATTGAGAAAGCGATTTCCAATCGATATTGATTCCAGCATTTGCGCAATCATCAGCATATGATCCAAATGCCTCACAAAGACACGCCACTGGATTATTCGTACATCCACACACATCAAATTCGCAGTTCTTTATGTGTCCTTCATCTGGATCAACGGATCCATTACATTGATTAAACGGAGATTCCTTTAGCAACGAACAGTTTTTCTTAGCTAAATCTGCATTTGCTGGGAAACGCACACATGGGTGAATTCCAGGACCAATATCTTCGCATCTGTCGTCAGTTTTCCAAGAATTTCCAAACGTCGACGCTTCGTTGACGTACGTATTGTTCCTTGTCAGCATGTCGTCGCTCACCAGGCCATTCAATGTCCCACACAATCCCACCGTGTTGTTCCAATGACGACCAAGCACCGTTACGTAAACGTTGTAAACGCCATTGTAATACAAGGATAAGCCCACGTCCGTTGTTATTCGCGTAGACCGACCTCCATTTCTAATGATTTTCACGCCTGTTAACAAAAAGTTATCGCATTTTAAACTTTGTTCATTTTGTCAAAGAAAACACACCGTCCTCTATAATTTTTGTCAAACCGGTTCAAATTAGTTAGGGGAGTCATCATTAATTCTACCCCGGAAGATAGGTATTTTTGATATATTTTCTATATTTTTCTACTGTAATTACCTGCATTGTTGTAAGGGAATGAAATTTCAGTACCGTCGACCATCACAGATCCACCTCTTTGAAGGAATATACTCAAGCCTGCTACATTCACGGTCAACGATTTTGTGCAACTCACTTGTCCATTTCCACACGCTTCATTATCTTGCAATACTTCAAAATAGCCTGCCAAGTCTTTAGAAAGAACGTACTGGCATTTGCCCATAAAATCATATCTTTTACCGTCAAATGTCGTGTAGTGAGGATCTCCGGTTGCAGAACATCTTTTCTCCTCTTTATAAGTAGAAATAAGAGGATACCCCCCATTTAAAAACAAAAACACAAGAAAAAAAGTACCACAATTTTAAAAGAAGCACTTCTGCTCGACTTACTAATCGAATTATCGTAATTATTTGTTCTCCAAAGTTATTATTTTAAAGTGCCTATCACCCCAAATATAATATTACTGACGTTTATTCTATGTAAAGTGAATAGTTGAATGCCAAAATATTTTTTTGCTTGAGTTTCTATTTATTGAGCTTTGTGTTTCAAAAATGGTAATGAAGATGACGTCAAAGTTCCTATAATAAGCTGCTTAAAAATGTTAGCAAAGAAAATTATAAAATATAGAATATGCTATTCAAGTATGCCATTAACGTGCAAATTAGGGAACATTTCTCTTGCAACAGGACATTTATAGTTATCAATATAACAATAAATAAAAGCTCGGATCAAAAAAACATTGTGAAAATCGAACAGTTTTTGTGTATTCCTGTATAGAAATAAATCGCAAACACCATCTTTCACAATCTTACCTTCGTTTGCGCATTGTGAGCCAATGTAGCCTGGAGGACACAAACACTTAAATGTTTCACCTTCGTTCTCGCAGGTACCACCATTGAAGCAAGGAGCGCTGGAGCACGGTGAACCTACACAAATCACATCAAATAGAAACGATCATTGAAGAGGCTATATCACGCAATTTTTAGTTTTAATTTCACAAAAACAAAAAATTCCAAATTTCGAATTTTTTTTCTCCAAGACCACCTTAAGCCAATTTGTGCAACTTGATTTTAAAACAGCCTCACAAATCCTCCATAGTTGTTAGGTGACTCGTATTAATGTAGAGGCATTGATATAAATTAAATTGTATAAATTATTGGGGGACAGCGAACTCGAGAGAATAATGAGTATAGCACCATCCACCTGAGTTTGTTGTCCCACAAAAATTATTCCAAATATACACTTACCACATTGTTTGAATTGAGAAAGCGATTTCCAATCGATATTGATTCCAGCATTTGCGCAATCATCAGCATATGATCCAAATGCCTCACAAAGACACGCCACTGGATTATTCGTACATCCACACACATCAAATTCGCAGTTCTTTATGTGTCCTTCATCTGGATCAACGGATCCATTACATTGATTAAACGGAGATTCCTTTAGCAACGAACAGTTTTTCTTAGCTAAATCTGCATTTGCTGGGAAACGCACACATGGGTGAATTCCAGGACCAATATCTTCGCATCTGTCGTCAGTTTTCCAAGAATTTCCAAACGTCGACGCTTCGTTGACGTACGTATTGTTCCTTGTCAGCATGTCGTCGCTCACCAGGCCATTCAATGTCCCACACAATCCCACCGTGTTGTTCCAATGACGACCAAGCACCGTTACGTAAACGTTGTAAACGCCATTGTAATACAAGGATAAGCCCACGTCCGTTGTTATTCGCGTAGACCGACCTCCATTTCTAATGATTTTCACGCCTGTTAACAAAAAGTTATCGCATTTTAAACTTTGTTCATTTTGTCAAAGAAACACACCGTCCTCTATAATTTTTGTCAAACCGGTTCAAATTAGTTAGGGGAGTCATCATTAATTCTACCCCGGAAGATAGGTATTTTTGATATATTTTCTATATTTTTCTACTGTAATTACCTGCATTGTTGTAAGGGAATGAAATTTCAGTACCGTCGACCACCACAGATCCACCTCTTTGAAGGAATATACTCAAGCCTGCTACATTCACGGTCAACGATTTTGTGCAACTCACTTGTCCATTTCCACACGCTTCATTATCTTGCAATACTTCAAAATAGCCTGCCAAGTCTTTAGAAAGAACGTACTGGCATTTGCCCATAAAATCATATCTTTTACCGTCAAATGTCGTGTAGTGAGGATCTCCGGTTGCAGAACATCTTTTCTCCTCTTTATAAGTAGAAATAAGAGGATACCCCCCATTTAAAAACAAAAACACAAGAAAAAAAGTACCACAATTTTAAAAGAAGCACTTCTGCTCGACTTACTAATCGAATTATCGTAATTATTTGTTCTCCAAAGTTATTATTTTAAAGTGCCTATCACCCCAAATATAATATTACTGACGTTTATTCTATGTAAAGTGAATAGTTGAATGCCAAAATATTTTTTTGCTTGAGTTTCTATTTATTGAGCTTTGTGTTTCAAAAATGGTAATGAAGATGACGTCAAAGTTCCTATAATAAGCTGCTTAAAAATGTTAGCAAAGAAAATTATAAAATATAGAATATGCTATTCAAGTATGCCATTAACGTGCAAATTAGGGAACATTTCTCTTGCAACAGGACATTTATAGTTATCAATATAACAATAAATAAAAGCTCGGATCAAAAAAACATTGTGAAAATCGAACAGTTTTTGTGTATTCCTGTATAGAAATAAATCGCAAACACCATCTTTCACAATCTTACCTTCGTTTGCGCATTGTGAGCCAATGTAGCCTGGAGGACACAAACACTTAAATGTTTCACCTTCGTTCTCGCAGGTACCACCATTGAAGCAAGGAGCGCTGGAGCACGGTGAACCTACACAAATCACATCAAATAGAAACGATCATTGAAGAGGCTATATCACGCAATTTTTAGTTTTAATTTCACAAAAACAAAAAATTCCAAATTTCGAATTTTTTTTCTCCAAGACCACCTTAAGCCAATTTGTGCAACTTGATTTTAAAACAGCCTCACAAATCCTCCATAGTTGTTAGGTGACTCGTATTAATGTAGAGGCATTGATATAAATTAAATTGTATAAATTATTGGGGGACAGCGAACTCGAGAGAATAATGAGTATAGCACCATCCACCTGAGTTTGTTGTCCCACAAAAATTATTCCAAATATACACTTACCACATTGTTTGAATTGAGAAAGCGATTTCCAATCGATATTGATTCCAGCATTTGCGCAATCATCAGCATATGATCCAAATGCCTCACAAAGACACGCCACTGGATTATTCGTACATCCACACACATCAAATTCGCAGTTCTTTATGTGTCCTTCATCTGGATCAACGGATCCATTACATTGATTAAACGGAGATTCCTTTAGCAACGAACAGTTTTTCTTAGCTAAATCTGCATTTGCTGGGAAACGCACACATGGGTGAATTCCAGGACCAATATCTTCGCATCTGTCGTCAGTTTTCCAAGAATTTCCAAACGTCGACGCTTCGTTGACGTACGTATTGTTCCTTGTCAGCATGTCGTCGCTCACCAGGCCATTCAATGTCCCACACAATCCCACCGTGTTGTTCCAATGACGACCAAGCACCGTTACGTAAACGTTGTAAACGCCATTGTAATACAAGGATAAGCCCACGTCCGTTGTTATTCGCGTAGACCGACCTCCATTTCTAATGATTTTCACGCCTGTTAACAAAAAGTTATCGCATTTTAAACTTTGTTCATTTTGTCAAAGAAACACACCGTCCTCTATAATTTTTGTCAAACCGGTTCAAATTAGTTAGGGGATTCATCATTAATTCTACCCCGGAAGATAGGTATTTTTGATATATTTTCTATATTTTTCTACTGTAATTACCTGCATTGTTGTAAGGGAATGAAATTTCAGTACCGTCGACCACCACAGATCCACCTCTTTGAAGGAATATACTCAAGCCTGCTACATTCACGGTCAACGATTTTGTGCAACTCACTTGTCCATTTCCACACGCTTCATTATCTTGCAATACTTCAAAATAGCCTGCCAAGTCTTTAGAAAGAACGTACTGGCATTTGCCCATAAAATCATATCTTTTACCGTCAAATGTCGTGTAGTGAGGATCTCCGGTTGCAGAACATCTTTTCTCCTCTTTATAAGTAGAAATAAGAGGATACCCCCCATTTAAAAACAAAAACACAAGAAAAAAAGTACCACAATTTTAAAAGAAGCACTTCTGCTCGACTTACTAATCGAATTATCGTAATTATTTGTTCTCCAAAGTTATTATTTTAAAGTGCCTATCACCCCAAATATAATATTACTGACGTTTATTCTATGTAAAGTGAATAGTTGAATGCCAAAATATTTTTTTTGCTTGAGTTTCTATTTATTGAGCTTTGTGTTTCAAAAATGGTAATGAAGATGACGTCAAAGTTCCTATAATAAGCTGCTTAAAAATGTTAGCAAAGAAAATTATAAAATATAGAATATGCTATTCAAGTATGCCATTAACGTGCAAATTAGGGAACATTTCTCTTGCAACAGGACATTTATAGTTATCAATATAACAATAAATAAAAGCTCGGATCAAAAAAAACATTGTGAAAATCGAACAGTTTTTGTGTATTCCTGTATAGAAATAAATCGCAAACACCATCTTTCACAATCTTACCTTCGTTTGCGCATTGTGAGCCAATGTAGCCTGGAGGACACAAACACTTAAATGTTTCACCTTCGTTCTCGCAGGTACCACCATTGAAGCAAGGAGCGCTGGAGCACGGTGAACCTACACAAATCACATCAAATAGAAACGATCATTGAAGAGGCTATATCACGCAATTTTTAGTTTTAATTTCACAAAAAACAAAAAATTCCAAATTTCGAATTTTTTTTCTCCAAGACCACCTTAAGCCAATTTGTGCAACTTGATTTTAAAACAGCCTCACAAATCCTCAATAGTTGTTAGGTGACTCGTATTAATGTAGAGGCATTGATATAAATTAAATTGTATAAATTATTGGGGGACAGCGAACTCGAGAGAATAATGAGTATAGCACCATCCACCTGAGTTTGTTGTCCCACAAAAATTATTCCAAATATACACTTACCACATTGTTTGAATTGAGAAAGCGATTTCCAATCGATATTGATTCCAGCATTTGCGCAATCATCAGCATATGATCCAAATGCCTCACAAAGACACGCCACTGGATTATTCGTACATCCACACACATCAAATTCGCAGTTCTTTATGTGTCCTTCATCTGGATCAACGGATCCATTACATTGATTAAACGGAGATTCCTTTAGCAACGAACAGTTTTTCTTAGCTAAATCTGCATTTGCTGGGAAACGCACACATGGGTGAATTCCAGGACCAATATCTTCGCATCTGTCGTCAGTTTTCCAAGAATTTCCAAACGTCGACGCTTCGTTGACGTACGTATTGTTCCTTGTCAGCATGTCGTCGCTCACCAGGCCATTCAATGTCCCACACAATCCCACCGTGTTGTTCCAATGACGACCAAGCACCGTTACGTAAACGTTGTAAACGCCATTGTAATACAAGGATAAGCCCACGTCCGTTGTTATTCGCGTAGACCGACCTCCATTTCTAATGATTTTCAAGCCTGTTGACAAAACGTTATCGCATTTTAAACTTTGTTCATTTTGTCAAAGAAACACACCGTCCTCTATAATTTTTGTCAAACCGGTTCAAATTAGTTAGGGGAGTCATCATTAATTCTACCCCGGAAGATAGGTATTTTTTATATATTTTCTATATTTTTCTACTGTAATTACCTGCATTGTTGTAAGGGAATGAAATTTCAGTACCGTCGACCATCACAGATCCACCTCTTTGAAGGAATATACTCAAGCCTGCTACATTCACGGTCAACGATTTTGTGCAACTCACTTGTCCATTTCCACACGCTTCATTATCTTGCAATACTTCAAAATAGCCTGCCAAGTCTTTAGAAAGAACGTACTGGCATTTGCCCATAAAATCATATCTTTTACCGTCAAATGTCGTGTAGTGAGGATCTCCGGTTGCAGAACATCTTTTCTCCTCTTTATAAGTAGAAATAAGAGGATACCCCCCATTTAAAAAAAAAAACACAAGAAAAAAAGTACCACAATTTTAAAAGAAGCACTTCTGCTCGACTTACTAATCGAATTATCGTAATTATTTGTTCTCCAAAGTTATTATTTTAAAGTGCCTATCACCCCAAATATATAATATTACTGACGTTTATTCTATGTAAAGTGAATAGTTGAATGCCAAAATATTTTTTTGCTTGAGTTTCTATTTATTGAGCTTTGTGTTTCAAAAATGGTAATGAAGATGACGTCAAAGTTCCTATAATAAGCTGCTTAAAAATGTTAGCAAAGAAAATTATAAAATATAGAATATGCTATTCAAGTATGCCATTAACGTGCAAATTAGGGAACATTTCTCTTGCAACAGGACATTTATAGTTATCAATATAACAATAAATAAAAGCTCGGATCAAAAAAAACATTGTCAAAATCGAACAGTTTTTGTGTATTCCTGTATAGAAATAAATCGCAAACACCATCTTTCACAATCTTACCTTCGTTTGCGCATTGTGAGCCAATGTAGCCTGGAGGACACAAACACTTAAATGTTTCACCTTCGTTCTCGCAGGTACCACCATTGAAGCAAGGAGCGCTGGAGCACGGTGAACCTACACAAATCACATCAAATAGAAACGATCATTGAAGAGGCTATATCACGCAATTTTTAGTTTTAATTTCACAAAAACAAAAAATTCCAAATTTCGAATTTTTTTTCTCCAAGACCACCTTAAGCCAATTTGTGCAACTTGATTTTAAAACAGCCTCACAAATCCTCCATAGTTGTTAGGTGACTCGTATTAATGTAGAGGCATTGATATAAATTAAATTGTATAAATTATTGGGGGACAGCGAACTCGAGAGAATAATGAGTATAGCACCATCCACCTGAGTTTGTTGTCCCACAAAAATTATTCCAAATATACACTTACCACATTGTTTGAATTGAGAAAGCGATTTCCAATCGATATTGATTCCAGCATTTGCGCAATCATCAGCATATGATCCAAATGCCTCACAAAGACACGCCACTGGATTATTCGTACATCCACACACATCAAATTCGCAGTTCTTTATGTGTCCTTCATCTGGATCAACGGATCCATTACATTGATTAAACGGAGATTCCTTTAGCAACGAACAGTTTTTCTTAGCTAAATCTGCATTTGCTGGGAAACGCACACATGGGTGAATTCCAGGACCAATATCTTCGCATCTGTCGTCAGTTTTCCAAGAATTTCCAAACGTCGACGCTTCGTTGACGTACGTATTGTTCCTTGTCAGCATGTCGTCGCTCACCAGGCCATTCAATGTCCCACACAATCCCACCGTGTTGTTCCAATGACGACCAAGCACCGTTACGTAAACGTTGTAAACGCCATTGTAATACAAGGATAAGCCCACGTCCGTTGTTATTCGCGTAGACCGACCTCCATTTCTAATGATTTTCAAGCCTGTTGACAAAAAGTTATCGCATTTTAAACTTTGTTCATTTTGTCAAAGAAACACACCGTCCTCTATAATTTTTGTCAAACCGGTTCAAATTAGTTAGGGGAGTCATCATTAATTCTACCCCGGAAGATAGGTATTTTTGATATATTTTCTATATTTTTCTACTGTAATTACCTGCATTGTTGTAAGGGAATGAAATTTCAGTACCGTCGACCATCACAGATCCACCTCTTTGAAGGAATATACTCAAGCCTGCTACATTCACGGTCAACGATTTTGTGCAACTCACTTGTCCATTTCCACACGCTTCATTATCTTGCAATACTTCAAAATAGCCTGCCAAGTCTTTAGAAAGAACGTACTGGCATTTGCCCATAAAATCATATCTTTTACCGTCAAATGTCGTGTAGTGAGGATCTCCGGTTGCAGAACATCTTTTCTCCTCTTTATAAGTAGAAATAAGAGGATACCCCCCATTTAAAAAAAAAAACACAAGAAAAAAAGTACCACAATTTTAAAAGAAGCACTTCTGCTCGACTTACTAATCGAATTATCGTAATTATTTGTTCTCCAAAGTTATTATTTTAAAGTGCCTATCACCCCAAATATAATATTACTGACGTTTATTCTATGTAAAGTGAATAGTTGAATGCCAAAATATTTTTTTGCTTGAGTTTCTATTTATTGAGCTTTGTGTTTCAAAAATGGTAATGAAGATGACGTCAAAGTTCCTATAATAAGCTGCTTAAAAATGTTAGCAAAGAAAATTATAAAATATAGAATATGCTATTCAAGTATGCCATTAACGTGCAAATTAGGGAACATTTCTCTTGCAACAGGACATTTATAGTTATCAATATAACAATAAATAAAAGCTCGGATCAAAAAAACATTGTCAAAATCGAACAGTTTTTGTGTATTCCTGTATAGAAATAAATCGCAAACACCATCTTTCACAATCTTACCTTCGTTTGCGCATTGTGAGCCAATGTAGCCTGGAGGACACAAACACTTAAATGTTTCACCTTCGTTCTCGCAGGTACCACCATTGAAGCAAGGAGCGCTGGAGCACGGTGAACCTACACAAATCACATCAAATAGAAACGATCATTGAAGAGGCTATATCACGCAATTTTTAGTTTTAATTTCACAAAAACAAAAAATTCCAAATTTCGAATTTTTTTTCTCCAAGACCACCTTAAGCCAATTTGTGCAACTTGATTTTAAAACAGCCTCACAAATCCTCCATAGTTGTTAGGTGACTCGTATTAATGTAGAGGCATTGATATAAATTAAATTGTATAAATTATTGGGGGACAGCGAACTCGAGAGAATAATGAGTATAGCACCATCCACCTGAGTTTGTTGTCCCACAAAAATTATTCCAAATATACACTTACCACATTGTTTGAATTGAGAAAGCGATTTCCAATCGATATTGATTCCAGCATTTGCGCAATCATCAGCATATGATCCAAATGCCTCACAAAGACACGCCACTGGATTATTCGTACATCCACACACATCAAATTCGCAGTTCTTTATGTGTCCTTCATCTGGATCAACGGATCCATTACATTGATTAAACGGAGATTCCTTTAGCAACGAACAGTTTTTCTTAGCTAAATCTGCATTTGCTGGGAAACGCACACATGGGTGAATTCCAGGACCAATATCTTCGCATCTGTCGTCAGTTTTCCAAGAATTTCCAAACGTCGCCGCTTCGTTGACGTACGTATTGTTCCTTGTCAGCATGTCGTCGCTCACCAGGCCATTCAATGTCCCACACAATCCCACCGTGTTGTTCCAATGACGACCAAGCACCGTTACGTAAACGTTGTAAACGCCATTGTAATACAAGGATAAGCCCACGTCCGTTGTTATTCGCGTAGACCGACCTCCATTTCTAATGATTTTCAAGCCTGTTGACAAAAAGTTATCGCATTTTAAACTTTGTTCATTTTGTCAAAGAAACACACCGTCCTCTATAATTTTTGTCAAACCGGTTCAAATTAGTTAGGGGAGTCATCTTTAATTCTACCCCGGAAGATAGGTATTTTTGATATATTTTCTATATTTTTCTACTGTAATTACCTGCATTGTTGTAAGGGAATGAAATTTCAGTACCGTCGACCATCACAGATCCACCTCTTTGAAGGAATATACTCAAGCCTGCTACATTCACGGTCAACGATTTTGTGCAACTCACTTGTCCATTTCCACACGCTTCATTATCTTGAAATACTTCAAAATAGCCTGCCAAGTCTTTAGAAAGAACGTACTGGCATTTGCCCATAAAATCATATCTTTTACCGTCAAATGTCGTGTAGTGAGGATCTCCGGTTGCAGAACATCTTTTCTCCTCTTTATAAGTAGAAATAAGAGGATATCCCCATTTAAAAACAAAAACACAACAAAAAAAGAACCACAATTTTAAAAGAAGCACTTCTGCTCGACTTACTAATCGAATTATCGTAATTATTTGTTCTCCAAAGTTATTATTTTAAAGTGCCTATCACCCCAAATATAATATTACTGACGTTTATTCTATGTAAAGTGAATAGTTGAATGGCAAAATATTTTTTGGCTTGAGTTTCTATTTATTGAGCTTTGTGTTTCAAAAATGGTAATGAGATGACGTCAAAGTTCCTATAATAAGCTGCTTAAAAATGTTAGCAAAGAAAATTATAAAATATAGAATATGCTATTCAAGTATGCCATTAACGTGCAAATTAGGGAACATTTCTCTTGCAACAGGACATTTATAGTTATCAATATAACAATAAATAAAAGCTTGGATCAAAAAAAACATTGTGAAAATCGAACAGTTTTTGTGTATTCCTGTATAGAAATAAATCGCAAACACCATCTTTCACAATCTTACCTTCGTTTGCGCATTGTGAGCCAATGTAGCCTGGAGGACACAAACACTTAAATGTTTCACCTTCGTTCTCGCAGGTACCACCATTGAAGCAAGGAGCGCTGGAGCACGGTGAACCTACACAAATCACATCAAATAGAAACGATCAATGAAGAGGCTATATCACGCAATTTTTAGTTTTAATTTCACAAAAACAAAAAATTCCAAATTTCGAATTTTTTTTCTCCAAGACCACCTTAAGCCAATTTGTGCAACTTGATTTTAAAACAGCCTCACAAATCCTCCATAGTTGTTAGGTGACTCGTATTAATGTAGAGGCATTGATATAAATTAAATTGTATAAATAATTGGGGGACAGCGAACTCGAGAGAATAATGAGTATAGCACCATCCACCTGAGTTTGTTGTCCCACAAAAATTATTCCAAATATACACTTACCACATTGTTTGAATTGAGAAAGCGATTTCCAATCGATATTGATTCCAGCATTTGCGCAATCATCAGCATATGATCCAAATGCCTCACAAAGACACGCCACTGGATTATTCGTACATCCACACACATCAAATTCGCAGTTCTTTATGTGTCCTTCATCTGGATCAACGGATCCATTACATTGATTAAACGGAGATTCCTTTAGCAACGAACAGTTTTTCTTAGCTAAATCTGCATTTGCTGGGAAACGCACACATGGGTGAATTCCAGGACCAATATCTTCGCATCTGTCGTCAGTTTTCCAAGAATTTCCAAACGTCGACGCTTCGTTGACGTACGTATTGTTCCTTGTCAGCATGTCGTCGCTCACCAGGCCATTCAATGTGCCACACAATCCCACCGTGTTGTTCCAATGACGACCAAGCACCGTTACGTAAACGTTGTAAACGCCATTGTAATACAAAGATAAGCCCACGTCCGTTGTTATTCGCGTAGACCGACCTCCATTTCTAATGATTTTCACGCCTGTTAACAAAAAGTTATCGCATTTTAAACTTTGTTCATTTTGTCAAAGAAACACACCGTCCTCTATAATTTTTGTCAAACCGGTTCAAATTAGTTAGGGGAGTCATCATTAATTCTACCCCGGAAGATAGGTATTTTTGATATATTTTCTATATTTTTCTACTGTAATTACCTGCATTGTTGTAAGGGAATGAAATTTCAGTACCGTCGACCATCACAGATCCACCTCTTTGAAGGAATATACTCAAGCCTGCTACATTCACGGTCAACGATTTTGTGCAACTCACTTGTCCATTTCCACACGCTTCATTATCTTGCAATACTTCAAAATAGCCTGCCAAGTCTTTAGAAAGAACGTACTGGCATTTGCCCATAAAATCATATCTTTTACCGTCAAATGTCGTGTAGTGAGGATCTCCGGTTGCAGAACATCTTTTCTCCTCTTTATAAGTAGAAATAAGAGGATACCCCCCATTTGAAAACAAAAACACAAGAAAAAAAGTACCAGAATTTTAAAAGAAGCACTTCTGCTCGACTTACTAATCGAATTATCGTAATTATTTGTTCTCCAAAGTTATTATTTTAAAGTGCCTATCACCCCAAATATAATATTACTGACGTTTATTCTATGTAAAGTGAATAGTTGAATACCAAAATATTTTTTTGCTTGAGTTTCTATTTATTGAGCTTTGTGTTTCAAAAATGGTAATGAAGATGACGTCAAAGTTCCTATAATAAGCTGCTTAAAAATATTAGCAAAGAAAATTATAAAATATAGAATATGCTATTCAAGTATGCCATTAACGTGCAAATTAGGGAACATTTCTCTTGCAACAGGACATTCATAGTTATCAATATAACAATAAATAAAAGCTCGGATCAAAAAAACATTGTGAAAATCGAACAGTTTTTGTGTATTCCTGTATAGAAATAAATCGCAAACACCATCTTTCACAATCTTACCTTCGTTTGCGCATTGTGAGCCAATGTAGCCTGGAGGACACAAACACTTAAATGTTTCACCTTCGTTCTCGCAGGTACCACCATTGAAGCAAGGAGCGCTGGAGCACGGTGAACCTACACAAATCACATCAAATAGAAACGATCATTGAAGAGGCTATATCACGCAATTTTTAGTTTTAATTTCACAAAAACAAAAAATTCCAAATTTCGAATTTTTTTTCTCCAAGACCACCTTAAGCCAATTTGTGCAACTTGATTTTAAAACAGCCTCACAAATCCTCCATAGTTGTTAGGTGACTCGTATTAATGTAGAGGCATTGATATAAATTAAATTGTATAAATTATTGTGGGACAGCGAACTCGAGAGAATAATGAGTATAGCACCATCCACCTGAGTTTGTTGTCCCACAAAAATTATTCCAAATATACACTTACCACATTGTTTGAATTGAGAAAGCGATTTCCAATCGATATTGATTCCAGCATTTGCGCAATCATCAGCATATGATCCAAATGCCTCACAAAGACACGCCACTGGATTATTCGTACATCCACACACATCAAATTCGCAGTTCTTTATGTGTCCTTCATCTGGATCAACGGATCCATTACATTGATTAAACGGAGATTCCTTTAGCAACGAACAGTTTTTCTTAGCTAAATCTGCATTTGCTGGGAAACGCACACATGGGTGAATTCCAGGACCAATATCTTCGCATCTGTCGTCAGTTTTCCAAGAATTTCCAAACGTCGACGCTTCGTTGACGTACGTATTGTTCCTTGTCAGCATGTCGTCGCTCACCAGGCCATTCAATGTCCCACACAATCCCACCGTGTTGTTCCAATGACGACCAAGCACCGTTACGTAAACGTTGTAAACGCCATTGTAATACAAGGATAAGCCCACGTCCGTTGTTATTCGCGTAGACCGACCTCCATTTCTAATGATTTTCACGCCTGTTGACAAAAAGTTATCGCATTTTAAACTTTTTTCATTTTGTCAAAGAAACACACCGTCCTCTATAATATTTGTCAAACCGGTTCAAATTAGTTAGGGGAGTCATCATTAATTCTACCCCGGAAGATAGGTATTTTTGATATATTTTCTATATTTTTCTACTGTAATTACCTGCATTGTTGTAAGGGAATGAAATTTCAGTACCGTCGACCATCACAGATCCACCTCTTTGAAGGAATATACTCAAGCCTGCTACATTCACGGTCAACGATTTTGTGCAACTCACTTGTCCATTTCCACACGCTTCATTATCTTGCAATACTTCAAAATAGCCTGCCAAGTCTTTAGAAAGAACGTACTGGCATTTGCCCATAAAATCATATCTTTTACCGTCAAATGTCGTGTAGTGAGGATCTCCGGTTGCAGAACATCTTTTCTCCTCTTTATAAGTAGAAATAAGAGGATACCCCCCATTTAAAAACAAAAACACACGAAAAAAAGTACCACAATTTTAAAAGAAGCACTTCTGCTCGACTTACTAATCGAATTATCGTAATTATTTGTTCTCCAAAGTTATTATTTTAAAGTGCCTATCACCCCAAATATAATATTACTGACGTTTATTCTATGTAAAGTGAATAGTTGAATGCCAAAATATTTTTTGGCTTGAGTTTCTATTTATTGAGCTTTGTGTTTCAAAAATGGTAATGAAGATGACGTCAAAGTTCCTATAATAAGCTGCTTAAAAATGTTAGCAAAGAAAATTATAAAATATAGAATATGCTATTCAAGTATGCCATTAACGTGCAAATTAGGGAACATTTCTCTTGCAACAGGACATTTATAGTTATCAATATAACAATAAATAAAAGCTCGGATCAAAAAAACATTGTGAAAATCGAACAGTTTTTGTGTATTCCTGTATAGAAATAAATCGCAAACACCATCTTTCACAATCTTACCTTCGTTTGCGCATTGTGAGCCAATGTAGCCTGGAGGACACAAACACTTAAATGTTTCACCTTCGTTCTCGCAGGTACCACCATTGAAGCAAGGAGCGCTGGAGCACGGTGAACCTACACAAATCACATCAAATAGAAACGATCATTGAAGAGGCTATATCACGCAATTTTTAGTTTTAATTTCACAAAAACAAAAAATTCCAAATTTCGAATTTTTTTTCTCCAAGACCACCTTAAGCCAATTTGTGCAACTTGATTTTAAAACAGCCTCATCAATCCTCCATAGTTGTTAGGTGACTCGTATTAATGTAGAGGCATTGATATAAATTAAATTGTATAAATAATTGGGGGACAGCGAACTCGTGAGAATAATGAGTATAGCACCATCCACCTGAGTTTGTTGTCCCACAAAAATTATTCCAAATATACACTTACCACATTGTTTGAATTGAGAAAGCGATTTCCAATCGATATTGATTCCAGCATTTGCGCAATCATCAGCATATGATCCAAATGCCTCACAAAGACACGCCACTGGATTATTCGTACATCCACACACATCAAATTCGCAGTTCTTTATGTGTCCTTCATCTGGATCAACGGATCCATTACATTGATTAAACGGAGATTCCTTTAGCAACGAACAGTTTTTTCTTAGCTAAATCAGCATTTGCTGGGAAACGCACACATGGGTGAATTCCAGGACCAATATCTTCGCATCTGTCGTCAGTTTTCCAAGAATTTCCAAACGTCGACGCTTCGTTGACGTACGTATTGTTCCTTGTCAGCATGTCGTCGCTCACCAGGCCATTCAATGTCCCACACAATCCCACCGTGTTGTTCCAATGACGACCAAGCACCGTTACGTAAACGTTGTAAACGCCATTGTAATACAAGGATAAGCCCACGTCCGTTGTTATTCGCGTAGACCGACCTCCATTTCTAATGATTTTCACGCCTGTTAACAAAAAGTTATCGCATTTTAAACTTTGTTCATTTTGTCAAAGAAAACACACCGTCCTCTATAATTTTTGTCATACCGGTTCAAATTAGTTAGGGGATTCATCATTAATTCTACCCCGAAAGATAGGTATTTTTGATATATTTTCTATATTTTTCTACTGTAATTACCTGCATTGTTGTAAGGGAATGAAATTTCAGTACCGTCGACCACCACAGATCCACCTCTTTGAAGGAATATACTCAAGCCTGCTACATTCACGGTCAACGATTTTGTGCAACTCACTTGTCCATTTCCACACGCTTCATTATCTTGCAATACTTCAAAATAGCCTGCCAAGTCTTTAGAAAGAACGTACTGGCATTTGCCCATAAAATCATATCTTTTACCGTCAAATGTCGTGTAGTGAGGATCTCCGGTTGCAGAACATCTTTTCTCCTCTTTATAAGTAGAAATAAGAGGATACCCCCCATTTAAAAACAAAAACACAAGAAAAAAAGTACCACAATTTTAAAAGAAGCACTTCTGCTCGACTTACTAATCGAATTATCGTAATTATTTGTTCTCCAAAGTTATTATTTTAAAGTGCCTATCACCCCAAATATAATATTACTGACGTTTATTCTATGTAAAGTGAATAGTTGAATGCCAAAATATTTTTTTTTTGCATGAGTTTCTATTTATTGAGCTTTGTGTTTCAAAAATGGTAATGAAGATGACGTCAAAGTTCCTATAATAAGCTGCTTAAAAATGTTAGCAAAGAAAATTATAAAATATAGAATATGCTATTCAAGTATGCCATTAACGTGCAAATTAGGGAACATTTCTCTTGCAACAGGACATTTATAGTTATCAATATAACAATAAATAAAAGCTCGGATCAAAAAAACATTGTGAAAATCGAACAGTTTTTGTGTATTCCTGTATAGAAATAAATCGCAAACACCATCTTTCACAATCTTACCTTCGTTTGCGCATTGTGAGCCAATGTAGCCTGGAGGACACAAACACTTAAATGTTTCACCTTCGTTCTCGCAGGTACCACCATTGAAGCAAGGAGCGCTGGAGCACGGTGAACCTACACAAATCACATCAAATAGAAACGATCATTGAAGAGGCTATATCACGCAATTTTTAGTTTTAATTTCACAAAAACAAAAAATTCCAAATTTCGAATTTTTTTTTCTCCAAGACCACCTTAAGCCAATTTGTGCAACTTGATTTTAAAACAGCCTCACAAATCCTCCATAGTTGTTAGGTGACTCGTATTAATGTAGAGGCATTGATATAAATTAAATTGTATAAATAATTGGGGGACAGCGAACTCGAGAGAATAATGAGTATAGCACCATCCACCTGAGTTTGTTGTCCCACAAAAATTATTCCAAATATACACTTACCACATTGTTTGAATTGAGAAAGCGATTTCCAATCGATATTGATTCCAGCATTTGCGCAATCATCAGCATATGATCCAAATGCCTCACAAAGACACGCCACTGGATTATTCGTACATCCACACACATCAAATTCGCAGTTCTTTATGTGTCCTTCATCTGGATCAACGGATCCATTACATTGATTAAACGGAGATTCCTTTAGCAACGAACAGTTTTTCTTAGCTAAATCTGCATTTGCTGGGAAACGCACACATGGGTGAATTCCAGGACCAATATCTTCGCATCTGTCGTCAGTTTTCCAAGAATTTCCAAACGTCGACGCTTCGTTGACGTACGTATTGTTCCTTGACAGCATGTCGTCGCTCACCAGGCCATTCAATGTCCCACACAATCCCACCGTGTTGTTCCAATGACGACCAAGCACCGTTACGTAAACGTTGTAAACGCCATTGTAATACAAGGATAAGCCCACGTCCGTTGTTATTCGCGTAGACCGACCTCCATTTCTAATGATTTTCACGCCTGTTGACAAAAAGTTATCGCATTTTAAACTTTGTTCATTTTGTCAAAGAAACACATCGTCCTCTATAATTTTTGTCAAACCGGTTCAAATTAGTTAGGGGAGTCATCATTAATTCTACCCCGGATGATCGGTATTTTTGATATATCTTCTATATTTTTCTACTGTAATTACCTGCATTGTTGTAAGGGAATGAAATTTCAGTACCGTCGACCACCACAGATCCACCTCTTTGAAGGAATATACTCAAGCCTGCTACATTCACGGTCAACGATTTTGTGCAACTCACTTGTCCATTTCCACACGCTTCATTATCTTGCAATACTTCAAAATAGCCTGCCAAGTCTTTAGAAAGAACGTACTGGCATTTGCCCATAAAATCATATCTTTTACCGTCAAATGTCGTGTAGTGAGGATCTCCGGTTGCAGAACATCTTTTCTCCTCTTTATAAGTAGAAATAAGAGGATACCCCCCATTTAAAAACAAAAACACAAGAAAAAAAGTACCACAATTTTAAAAGAAGCACTTCTGCTCGACTTACTAATCGAATTATCGTAATTATTTGTTCTCCAAAGTTATTATTTTAAAGTGCCTATCACCCCAAATATAATATTACTGACGTTTATTCTATGTAAAGTGAATAGTTGAATGCCAAAATATTTTTTTTGCTTGAGTTTCTATTTATTGAGCTTTGTGTTTCAAAAATGGTAATGAAGATGACGTCAAAGTTCCTATAATAAGCTGCTTAAAAATGTTAGCAAAGAAAATTATAAAATATATGGAATATGCTATTCAAGTATGCCATTAACGTGCAAATTAGGGAACATTTCTCTTGCAACAGGACATTTATAGTTATCAATATAACAATAAATAAAAGCTCGGATCAAAAAAACATTGTGAAAATCGAACAGTTTTTGTGTATTCCTGTATAGAAATAAATCGCAAACACCATCTTTCACAATCTTACCTTCGTTTGCGCATTGTGAGCCAATGTAGCCTGGAGGACACAAACACTTAAATGTTTCACCTTCGTTCTCGCAGGTACCACCATTGAAGCAAGGAGCGCTGGAGCACGGTGAACCTACACAAATCACATCAAATAGAAACGATCATTGAAGAGGCTATATCACGCAATTTTTAGTTTTAATTTCACAAAAACAAAAAATTCCAAATTTCGAATTTTTTTTCTCCAAGACCACCTTAAGCCAATTTGTGCAACTTGATTTTAAAACAGCCTCACAAATCCTCCATAGTTGTTAGGTGACTCGTATTAATGTAGAGGCATTGATATAAATTAAATTGTATAAATAATTGGGGGACAGCGAACTCGTGAGAATAATGAGTATAGCACCATCCACCTGAGTTTGTTGTACCACAAAAATTATTCCAAATATACACTTACCACATTGTTTGAATTGAGAAAGCGATTTCCAATCGATATTGATTCCAGCATTTGCGCAATCATCAGCATATGATCCAAATGCCTCACAAAGACACGCCACTGGATTATTCGTACATCCACACACATCAAATTCGCAGTTCTTTATGTGTCCTTCATCTGGATCAACGGATCCATTACATTGATTAAATGGAGATTCCTTTAGCAACGAACAGTTTTTCTTAGCTAAATCAGCATTTGCTGGGAAACGCACACATGGGTGAATTCCAGGACCAATATCTTCGCATCTGTCGTCAGTTTTCCAAGAATTTCCAAACGTCGACGCTTCGTTGACGTACGTATTGTTCCTTGTCAGCATGTCGTCGCTCACCAGGCCATTCAATGTCCCACACAATCCCACCGTGTTGTTCCAATGACGACCAAGCACCGTTACGTAAACGTTGTAAACGCCATTGTAATACAAGGATAAGCCCACGTCCGTTGTTATTCGCGTAGACCTACCTCCATTTCTAATGATTTTCACGCCTGTTAACAAAAAGTTATCGCATTTTAAACTTTGTTCATTTTGTCAAAGAAACACACCGTCCTCTATAATTTTTGTCAAACCGGTTCAAATTAGTTAGGGGATTCATCATTAATTCTACCCCGGAAGATAGGTATTTTTGATATATTTTCTATATTTTTCTACTGTAATTACCTGCATTGTTGTAAGGGAATGAAATTTCAGTACCGTCGACCACCACAGATCCACCTCTTTGAAGGAATATACTCAAGCCTGCTACATTCACGGTCAACGATTTTGTGCAACTCACTTGTCCATTTCCACACGCTTCATTATCTTGCAATACTTCAAAATAGCCTGCCAAGTCTTTAGAAAGAACGTACTGGCATTTGCCCATAAAATCATATCTTTTACCGTCAAATGTCGTGTAGTGAGGATCTCCGGTTGCAGAACATCTTTTCTCCTCTTTATAAGTAGAAATAAGAGGATACCTCCCATTTAAAAACAAAAACACAACAAAAAAAGTACGACAATTTTAAAAGAAGCACTTCTGCTCGACTTACTAATCGAATTATCGTAATTATTTGTTCTCCAAAGTTATTATTTTAAAGTGCCTATCACCCCAAATATAATATTACTGACGTTTATTCTATGTAAAGTGAATAGTTGAATGCCAAAATATTTTTTTGCTTGAGTTTCTATTTATTGAGCTTTATGTTTCAAAAATGGTAATGAAGATGACGTCAAAGTTCCTATAATAAGCTGCTTAAAAATGTTAGCAAAGAAAATTATAAAATATAGAATATGCTATTCAAGTATGCCATTAACGTGCAAATTAGGGAACATTTCTCCTGCAACAGGACATTTATAGTTATCAATATAACAATAAATAAAAGCTCGGATCAAAAATACATTGTCAAAATCGAACAGTTTTTGTGTATTCCTGTATAGAAATAAATCGCAAACACCATCTTTCACAATCTTACCTTCGTTTGCGCATTGTGAGCCAATGTAGCCTGGAGGACACAAACACTTAAATGTTTCACCTTCGTTCTCGCAGGTACCACCATTGAAGCAAGGAGCGCTGGAGCACGGTGAACCTACACAAATCACATCAAATAGAAACGATCATTGAAGAGGCTATATCACGCAATTTTTAGTGTTAATTTCACAAAAACAAAAAATTCCAAATTTCGAATTTTTTTTCTCCAAGACCACCTTAAGCCAATTTGTGCAACTTGATTTTAAAACAGCCTCACAAATCCTCCATAGTTGTTAGGTGACTCGTATTAATGTAGAGGCATTGATATAAATTAAATTGTATAAATTATTGGGGGACAGCGAACTCGAGAGAATAATGAGTATAGCATCATCCACCTGAGTTTGTTGTCCCACAAAAAGTATTCCAAATATACACTTACCACATTGTTTGAATTGAGAAAGCGATTTCCAATCGATATTGATTCCAGCATTTGCGCAATCATCAGCATAGGATCCAAATGCCTCACAAAGACACGCCACTGGATTATTCGTACATCCACACACATCAAATTCGCAGTTCTTTATGTGTCCTTCATCTGGATCAACGGATCCATTACATTGATTAAACGGAGATTCCTTTAGCAACGAACAGTTTTTCTTAGCTAAATCTGCATTTGCTGGGAAACGCACACATGGGTGAATTCCAGGACCAATATCTTCGCATCTGTCGTTAGTTTTCCAAGAATTTCCAAAGGTCGACGCTTCGTTGACGTACGTATTGTTCCTTGTCAGCATGTCGTCGCTCACCAGGCCATTCAATGTGCCACACAATCCCACCGTGTTGTTCCAATGACGACCAAGCACCGTTACGTAAACGTTGTAAACGCCATTGTAATACAAGGATAAGCCCACGTCCGTTGTTATTCGCGTAGACCGACCTCCATTTCTAATGATTTTCACGCCTGTTAACAAAAAGTTATCGCAGTTTAAACTTTGTTCATTTTGTCAAAGAAACACACCGTCCTCTATAATTTTTGTCAAACCGGTTCAAATTAGTTAGGGGAGTCATCATTAATTCTACCCCGGAAGATAGGTATTTTTGGTATATTTTCTATATTTTTCTACTGTAATTACCTGCATTGTTGTAAGGGAATGAAATTTCAGTACCGTCGACCATCACAGATCCACCTCTTTGAAGGAATATACTCAAGCCTGCTACATTCACGGTCAACGATTTTGTGCAACTCACTTGTCCATTTCCACACGCTTCATTATCTTGCAATACTTCAAAATAGCCTGCCAAGTCTTTAGAAAGAACGTACTGGCATTTGCCCATAAAATCATATCTTTTACCGTCAAATGTCGTGTAGTGAGGATCTCCGGTTGCAGAACATCTTTTCTCCTCTTTATAAGTAGAAATAAGAGGATACCCCCCATTTAAAAACAAAAACACACGAAAAAAAGTACCACAATTTTAAAAGAAGCACTTCTGCTCGACTTACTAATCGAATTATCGTAATTATTTGTTCTCCAAAGTTATTATTTTAAAGTGCCTATCACCCCAAATATAATATTACTGACGTTTATTCTATGTAAAGTGAATAGTTGAATGCCAAAATATTTTTTGGCTTGAGTTTCTATTTATTGAGCTTTGTGTTTCAAAAATGGTAATGAAGATGACGTCAAAGTTCCTATAATAAGCTGCTTAAAAATGTTAGCAAAGAAAATTATAAAATATAGAATATGCTATTCAAGTATGCCATTAACGTGCAAATTAGGGAACATTTCTCTTGCAACAGGACATTTATAGTTATCAATATAACAATAAATAAAAGCTCGGATCAAAAAAACATTGTGAAAATCGAACAGTTTTTGTGTATTCCTGTATAGAAATAAATCGCAAACACCATCTTTCACAATCTTACCTTCGTTTGCGCATTGTGAGCCAATGTAGCCTGGAGGACACAAACACTTAAATGTTTCACCTTCGTTCTCGCAGGTACCACCATTGAAGCAAGGAGCGCTGGAGCACGGTGAACCTACACAAATCACATCAAATAGAAACGATCATTGAAGAGGCTATATCACGCAATTTTTAGTTTTAATTTCACAAAAACAAAAAATTCCAAATTTCGAATTTTTTTTCTCCAAGACCACCTTAAGCCAATTTGTGCAACTTGATTTTAAAACAGCCTCATCAATCCTCCATAGTTGTTAGGTGACTCGTATTAATGTAGAGGCATTGATATAAATTAAATTGTATAAATAATTGGGGGACAGCGAACTCGTGAGAATAATGAGTATAGCACCATCCACCTGAGTTTGTTGTCCCACAAAAATTATTCCAAATATACACTTACCACATTGTTTGAATTGAGAAAGCGATTTCCAATCGATATTGATTCCAGCATTTGCGCAATCATCAGCATATGATCCAAATGCCTCACAAAGACACGCCACTGGATTATTCGTACATCCACACACATCAAATTCGCAGTTCTTTATGTGTCCTTCATCTGGATCAACGGATCCATTACATTGATTAAACGGAGATTCCTTTAGCAACGAACAGTTTTTCTTAGCTAAATCAGCATTTGCTGGGAAACGCACACATGGGTGAATTCCAGGACCAATATCTTCGCATCTGTCGTCAGTTTTCCAAGAATTTCCAAACGTCGACGCTTCGTTGACGTACGTATTGTTCCTTGTCAGCATGTCGTCGCTCACCAGGCCATTCAATGTCCCACACAATCCCACCGTGTTGTTCCAATGACGACCAAGCACCGTTACGTAAACGTTGTAAACGCCATTGTAATACAAGGATAAGCCCACGTCCGTTGTTATTCGCGTAGACCGACCTCCATTTCTAATGATTTTCACGCCTGTTAACAAAAAGTTATCGCATTTTAAACTTTGTTCATTTTGTCAAAGAAACACACCGTCCTCTATAATTTTTGTCATACCGGTTCAAATTAGTTAGGGGATTCATCATTAATTCTACCCCGAAAGATAGGTATTTTTGATATATTTTCTATATTTTTCTACTGTAATTACCTGCATTGTTGTAAGGGAATGAAATTTCAGTACCGTCGACCACCACAGATCCACCTCTTTGAAGGAATATACTCAAGCCTGCTACATTCACGGTCAACGATTTTGTGCAACTCACTTGTCCATTTCCACACGCTTCATTATCTTGCAATACTTCAAAATAGCCTGCCAAGTCTTTAGAAAGAACGTACTGGCATTTGCCCATAAAATCATATCTTTTACCGTCAAATGTCGTGTAGTGAGGATCTCCGGTTGCAGAACATCTTTTCTCCTCTTTATAAGTAGAAATAAGAGGATACCCCCATTTAAAAACAAAAACACAAGAAAAAAAGTACCACAATTTTAAAAGAAGCACTTCTGCTCGACTTACTAATCGAATTATCGTAATTATTTGTTCTCCAAAGTTATTATTTTAAAGTGCCTATCACCCCAAATATAATATTACTGACGTTTATTCTATGTAAAGTGAATAGTTGAATGCCAAAATATTTTTTTTTGCATGAGTTTCTATTTATTGAGCTTTGTGTTTCAAAAATGGTAATGAAGATGACGTCAAAGTTCCTATAATAAGCTGCTTAAAAATGTTAGCAAAGAAAATTATAAAATATAGAATATGCTATTCAAGTATGCCATTAACGTGCAAATTAGGGAACATTTCTCTTGCAACAGGACATTTATAGTTATCAATATAACAATAAATAAAAGCTCGGATCAAAAAAACATTGTGAAAATCGAACAGTTTTTGTGTATTCCTGTATAGAAATAAATCGCAAACACCATCTTTCACAATCTTACCTTCGTTTGCGCATTGTGAGCCAATGTAGCCTGGAGGACACAAACACTTAAATGTTTCACCTTCGTTCTCGCAGGTACCACCATTGAAGCAAGGAGCGCTGGAGCACGGTGAACCTACACAAATCACATCAAATAGAAACGATCATTGAAGAGGCTATATCACGCAATTTTTAGTTTTAATTTCACAAAAACAAAAAATTCCAAATTTCGAATTTTTTTTCTCCAAGACCACCTTAAGCCAATTTGTGCAACTTGATTTTAAAACAGCCTCACAAATCCTCCATAGTTGTTAGGTGACTCGTATTAATGTAGAGGCATTGATATAAATTAAATTGTATAAATAATTGGGGGACAGCGAACTCGAGAGAATAATGAGTATAGCACCATCCACCTGAGTTTGTTGTCCCACAAAAATTATTCCAAATATACACTTACCACATTGTTTGAATTGAGAAAGCGATTTCCAATCGATATTGATTCCAGCATTTGCGCAATCATCAGCATATGATCCAAATGCCTCACAAAGACACGCCACTGGATTATTCGTACATCCACACACATCAAATTCGCAGTTCTTTATGTGTCCTTCATCTGGATCAACGGATCCATTACATTGATTAAACGGAGATTCCTTTAGCAACGAACAGTTTTTCTTAGCTAAATCTGCATTTGCTGGGAAACGCACACATGGGTGAATTCCAGGACCAATATCTTCGCATCTGTCGTCAGTTTTCCAAGAATTTCCAAACGTCGACGCTTCGTTGACGTACGTATTGTTCCTTGACAGCATGTCGTCGCTCACCAGGCCATTCAATGTCCCACACAATCCCACCGTGTTGTTCCAATGACGACCAAGCACCGTTACGTAAACGTTGTAAACGCCATTGTAATACAAGGATAAGCCCACGTCCGTTGTTATTCGCGTAGACCAACCTCCATTTCTAATGATTTTCACGCCTGTTGACAAAAAGTTATCGCATTTTAAACTTTGTTCATTTTGTCAAAGAAACACATCGTCCTCTATAATTTTTGTCAAACCGGTTCAAATTAGTTAGGGGAGTCATCATTAATTCTACCCCGGATGATAGGTATTTTTGATATATCTTCTATATTTTTCTACTGTAATTACCTGCATTGTTGTAAGGGAATGAAATTTCATTACCGTCGACCACCACAGATCCACCTCTTTGAAGGAATATACTCAAGCCTGCTACATTCACGGTCAACGATTTTGTGCAACTCACTTGTCCATTTCCACACGCTTCATTATCTTGCAATACTTCAAAATAGCCTGCCAAGTCTTTAGAAAGAACGTACTGGCATTTGCCCATAAAATCATATCTTTTACCGTCAAATGTCGTGTAGTGAGGATCTCCGGTTGCAGAACATCTTTTCTCCTCTTTATAAGTAGAAATAAGAGGATACCCCCCATTTAAAAACAAAAACACAAGAAAAAAAGTACCACAATTTTAAAAGAAGCACTTCTGCTCGACTTACTAATCGAATTATCGTAATTATTTGTTCTCCAAAGTTATTATTTTAAAGTGCCTATCACCCCAAATATAATATTACTGACGTTTATTCTATGTAAAGTGAATAGTTGAATGCCAAAATATTTTTTTTGCTTGAGTTTCTATTTATTGAGCTTTGTGTTTCAAAAATGGTAATGAAGATGACGTCAAAGTTCCTATAATAAGCTGCTTAAAAATGTTAGCAAAGAAAATTATAAAATATAGAATATGCTATTCAAGTATGCCATTAACGTGCAAATTAGGGAACATTTCTCTTGCAACAGGACATTTATAGTTATCAATATAACAATAAATAAAAGCTCGGATCAAAAAAACATTGTGAAAATCGAACAGTTTTTGTGTATTCCTGTATAGAAATAAATCGCAAACACCATCTTTCACAATCTTACCTTCGTTTGCGCATTGTGAGCCAATGTAGCCTGGAGGACACAAACACTTAAATGTTTCACCTTCGTTCTCGCAGGTACCACCATTGAAGCAAGGAGCGCTGGAGCACGGTGAACCTACACAAATCACATCAAATAGAAACGATCATTGAAGAGGCTATATCACGCAATTTTTAGTTTTAATTTCACAAAAACAAAAAATTCCAAATTTCGAATTTTTTTTCTCCAAGACCACCTTAAGCCAATTTGTGCAACTTGATTTTAAAACAGCCTCACAAATCCTCCATAGTTGTTAGGCGACTCGTATTAATGTAGAGGCATTGATATAAATTAAATTGTATAAATAATTGGGGGACAGCGAACTCGTGAGAATAATGAGTATAGCACCATCCACCTGAGTTTGTTGTCCCACAAAAATTATTCCAAATATACACTTACCACATTGTTTGAATTGAGAAAGCGATTTCCAATCGATATTGATTCCAGCATTTGCGCAATCATCAGCATATGATCCAAATGCCTCACAAAGACACGCCACTGGATTATTCGTACATCCACACACATCAAATTCGCAGTTCTTTATGTGTCCTTCATCTGGATCAACGGATCCATTACATTGATTAAATGGAGATTCCTTTAGCAACGAACAGTTTTTCTTAGCTAAATCAGCATTTGCTGGGAAACGCACACATGGGTGAATTCCAGGACCAATATCTTCGCATCTGTCGTCAGTTTTCCAAGAATTTCCAAACGTCGACGCTTCGTTGACGTACGTATTGTTCCTTGTCAGCATGTCGTCGCTCACACCAGGCCATTCAATGTCCCACACAATCCCACCGTGTTGTTCCAATGACGACCAAGCACCGTTACGTAAACGTTGTAAACGCCATTGTAATACAAGGATAAGCCCACGTCCGTTGTTATTCGCGTAGACCTACCTCCATTTCTAATGATTTTCACGCCTGTTAACAAAAAGTTATCGCATTTTAAACTTTGTTCATTTTGTCAAAGAAACACACCGTCCTCTATAATTTTTGTCAAACCGGTTCAAATTAGTTAGGGGATTCATCATTAATTCTACCCCGGAAGATAGGTATTTTTGATATATTTTCTATATTTTTCTACTGTAATTACCTGCATTGTTGTAAGGGAATGAAATTTCAGTACCGTCGACCACCACAGATCCACCTCTTTGAAGGAATATACTCAAGCCTGCTACATTCACGGTCAACGATTTTGTGCAACTCACTTGTCCATTTCCACACGCTTCATTATCTTGCAATACTTCAAAATAGCCTGCCAAGTCTTTAGAAAGAACGTACTGGCATTTGCCCATAAAATCATATCTTTTACCGTCAAATGTCGTGTAGTGAGGATCTCCGGTTGCAGAACATCTTTTCTCCTCTTTATAAGTAGAAATAAGAGGATACCTCCCATTTAAAAACAAAAACACAACAAAAAAAGTACGACAATTTTAAAAGAAGCACTTCTGCTCGACTTACTAATCGAATTATCGTAATTATTTGTTCTCCAAAGTTATTATTTTAAAGTGCCTATCACCCCAAATATAATATTACTGACGTTTATTCTATGTAAAGTGAATAGTTGAATGCCAAAATATTTTTTTGCTTGAGTTTCTATTTATTGAGCTTTATGTTTCAAAAATGGTAATGAAGATGACGTCAAAGTTCCTATAATAAGCTGCTTAAAAATGTTAGCAAAGAAAATTATAAAATATAGAATATGCTATTCAAGTATGCCATTAACGTGCAAATTAGGGAACATTTCTCCTGCAACAGGACATTTATAGTTATCAATATAACAATAAATAAAAGCTCGGATCAAAAATACATTGTCAAAATCGAACAGTTTTTGTGTATTCCTGTATAGAAATAAATCGCAAACACCATCTTTCACAATCTTACCTTCGTTTGCGCATTGTGAGCCAATGTAGCCTGGAGGACACAAACACTTAAATGTTTCACCTTCGTTCTCGCAGGTACCACCATTGAAGCAAGGAGCGCTGGAGCACGGTGAACCTACACAAATCACATCAAATAGAAACGATCATTGAAGAGGCTATATCACGCAATTTTTAGTGTTAATTTCACAAAAACAAAAAATTCCAAATTTCGAATTTTTTTTCTCCAAGACCACCTTAAGCCAATTTGTGCAACTTGATTTTAAAACAGCCTCACAAATCCTCCATAGTTGTTAGGTGACTCGTATTAATGTAGAGGCATTGATATAAATTAAATTGTATAAATAATTGGGGGACAGCGAACTCGTGAGAATAATGAGTATAGCACCATCCACCTGAGTTTGTTGTCCCACAAAAATTATTCCAAATATACACTTACCACATTGTTTGAATTGAGAAAGCGATTTCCAATCGATATTGATTCCAGCATTTGCGCAATCATCAGCATATGATCCAAATGCCTCACAAAGACACGCCACTGGATTATTCGTACATCCACACACATCAAATTCGCAGTTCTTTATGTGTCCTTCATCTGGATCAACGGATCCATTACATTGATTAAACGGAGATTCCTTTAGCAACGAACAGTTTTTCTTAGCTAAATCTGCATTTGCTGGGAAACGCACACATGGGTGAATTCCAGGACCAATATCTTCGCATCTGTCGTTAGTTTTCCAAGAATTTCCAAAGGTCGACGCTTCGTTGACGTACGTATTGTTCCTTGTCAGCATGTCGTCGCTCACCAGGCCATTCAATGTGCCACACAATCCCACCGTGTTGTTCCAATGACGACCAAGCACCGTTACGTAAACGTTGTAAACGCCATTGTAATACAAGGATAAGCCCACGTCCGTTGTTATTCGCGTAGACCGACCTCCATTTCTAATGATTTTCACGCCTGTTAACAAAAAGTTATCGCAGTTTAAACTTTGTTCATTTTGTCAAAGAAACACACCGTCCTCTATAATTTTTGTCAAACCGGTTCAAATTAGTTAGGGGAGTCATCATTAATTCTACCCCGGAAGATAGGTATTTTTGGTATATTTTCTATATTTTTCTACTGTAATTACCGGCATTGTTGTAAGGGAATGAAATTTCAGTACCGTCGACCATCACAGATCCACCTCTTTGAAGGAATATACTCAAGCCTGCTACATTCACGGTCAACGATTTTGTGCAACTCACTTGTCCATTTCCACACGCTTCATTATCTTGCAATACTTCAAAATAGCCTGCCAAGTCTTTAGAAAGAACGTACTGGCATTTGCCCATAAAATCATATCTTTTACCGTCAAATGTCGTGTAGTGAGGATCTCCGGTTGCAGAACATCTTTTCTCCTCTTTATAAGTAGAAATAAGAGGATACCCCCCATTTAAAAACAAAAACACAAGAAAAAAAGTACCACAATTTTAAAAGAAGCACTTCTGCTCGACTTACTAATCGAATTATCGTAATTATTTGTTCTCCAAAGTTATTATTTTAAAGTGCCTATCACCCCAAATATAATATTACTGACGTTTATTCTATGTAAAGTGAATAGTTGAATGCCAAAATATTTTTTTGCTTGAGTTTCTATTTATTGAGCTTTGTGTTTCAAAAATGGTAATGAAGATGACGTCAAAGTTCCTATAATAAGCTGCTTAAAAATGTTAGCAAAGAAAATTATAAAATATAGAATATGCTATTCAAGTATGCCATTAACGTGCAAATTAGGGAACATTTCTCCTGCAACAGGACATTTATAGTTATCAATATAACAATAAATAAAAGCTCGGATCAAAAAAACATTGTGAAAATCAAACAGTTTTTGTGTATTCCTGTATAGAAATAAATCGCAAACACCATCTTTCACAATCTTACCTTCGTTTGCGCATTGTGAGCCAATGTAGCCTGGAGGACAGAAACACTTAAATGTTTCACCTTCGTTCTCGCAGGTACCACCATTGAAGCAAGGAGCGTTGGAGCACGGTGAACCTACGCAAATCACATCAAATAGAAACGATCATTGAAGAGGCTATATCACCCAATTTTTAGCAATACTTACAAACGCAAAATTGTCCTAAAATTGTGCAAAATCTCATAACGGCTCTATATATTATGTAACTAGATCCCAAGCCAAGGGCTGCGATAGTTTAATAATGGTATATCTAAAGAGACATTTTGGCAGAAAATGAGCCACTATATTGTAATTGATAAATTTTATTATCACTTGAAACCATCTAAGGTTTGATAGATTTGCTTACTGCCATTTGCAAGCCACCGTTAGGCTTGCGATTAGTTTCACGTTCGTTTAGGTGAGCATTTAAAAACAAATCAATCAACTTGCGGCGTGATTTCAAAGAAACCTGTCAAAATCACGCCGCAATTTGATTGCTTTGTTTTTAAATGTTCAACGTTTTCTAGTGAAACTTGTAACTTAAAACAAACGTGAAAATAATCGCAAGCCTAACGGTGGCTTGCAAATGGCAGTAAGCAGACGCAGAGATGCTTTTAATAGTTAACACTTTTAAAGGTTTCAAAACCTCTAAGGCAAGTAAATAGTAAATCATATATCTATGGCGCGACTAAAAGCGCGACGACGCTGAGTTTACGGATAATATATTATGCGCAGCGACAGCGTTCTTCGTAAAGTTGTTCATGAGCGCGAAGATTATAGTATACGGAATTTGCTATTGATCTGACGTGTAAAACTACACGAACACCAGTCCAAACAACAACAGTCTGCAAACCGAGTTTACATACCTCGTTTAATATAAAGCTCACTACTGCTGAGTGAAAAGCTTCTAATCTTTATTCGCGTCTTCCGCAAGACAGACAATAAATCCGTTCCTCCAGGTCATATTTAACAAGACACCTGGCTCAGGTGTTCACTCGGGCTACTGGAAAGTGCAGAGGTTTCTATAACGCACGAGCAAAGAGGTGGGAGTGGGCCGAGGAAGATCAGATCGAAGGCTGAATGTGGTGCAGGACTACCCTGAATTGTCAATTTAAAGTGTTTCAGTGTCTAGAATAGACCCTTTCAAGGTAGTTTCCGCCATGACGCAAGGGGTGCAAAACCATTGGGGCGAGCGCGCGGCCATGCCTATTTATCCTTGTTAAAATCATGGTGAAACTCGTAGAGCAAGAAGTATATATCCATTCGGTTTTTGTTAAATTCGTCTTTAATTGTCGTTTGGAGCAGTTTTCTGTGAGCTCGAATTTGACAAAAACCGAAGCGATATACTTCTTGCTCTACGAGTTTAACCATGATTTTAACAAGGATAAATAGGCAGGGCCGCGCGCTCGCCCCAATGGATTTGCACCCCTTTCGTCATGGCGGAAACTACCTTGAAAGGGTCTATTCAGGATGATCCTGATGCCTAGGGGACTTCTCTGTCCCACATGCGGGATGTTAAATTAAAAAGCATATAACAAAAAAAAACAGTAGGGGTGTTGTGATCTTTCAAGTCATGCCAGTATGATAAGTAAATTAACTGTTTTCAGATGATCATTCAGATTGTATGATAAATCATCCTGCCAGTTCAAAAACTTAAAATATATTTAGTTGCCCTGCATTGTAGTCTTTCAACCTTACTGATTTTAGTTATTGTCTGAGGTGCCCAAACTTCACATGTGTGGGCCAGGTATATACAGATGCACTAGCAAATATGCAATAGGTGACTAGTAAAATATACCCGCACCCTACATCTATGCAATATCTTCATACAACATGAATCCTGATTCCATGTTTTTGCTTTAGAGCATGTTGAGAAGGCTCTTTGACTCTGCAGTGCTAGTACTGTAGTTGAATGCAGACACTCTAATTTCTCTATACATTTTGGTACCATTCGCATATAACACCCACTTGGCTGCTGATGTTATAATGGGCAATATGTCATTAAAGTATTACTGTATATATATATATGAGGAACATGACTGGTTCAAAGTTGTTTCTATGATGAATATCTTTTTACTCAATCTATGCATCAAAATTTATACAGAATTACATACTCAAAGGTTCAAAGCACTTTGAATATAAATCCTAATGGATCAATAATTACTACTGTCCATTGCCGATCTCAAACTCAAAGACAACAACAGTCGGTAAAAACACAAATGGTACATACTGTAGAACATACATGTGTATACAAGCTTCCTACTCAGCATAACAAATATACAACTCGTTTAGTAATAAAGCACATAAATAATAATGCAAAAATATAAAGATACTGTTACTGTCAACAAACTGTTTCCTTAAAGTCTGTCATCTTCATGAATGTTCCTTGTGTTCTCACATCTTGGATTTTGTTTGCAATAGTTTTTATGTTACAGGTCCTGAGTTCAGACCAATTCACACACAGTCGTGAGTCAGATCATAAGAGCATTGAACAACTGTTAGTATTGCTGAAGTGAAGGCTGAAGCCATGTGGAAAACCTATGAACATCGCAATTGCTCGACCAAAGGCATGAGAAAGTGTATACAGTGCCAATATAAAGATCCAGAATGTTAGCGTTTTGATCCTCATCTCTGTACCGGCGGTATTAAATATTTATAGAATGTAGAGACATGTTTAGCCATGAGAAAAATATACTGTATATCGTTGTCGCCTTGTCGGTTGTTCGGTTGCCACCACTAGGATGCAACAGCTTCGGCTAGCTTTGCCTTTGACGAAATTGTTGGTAGGTTTTCCAAGTAAATTGCTTATATGGTTGATCAGTGATGTGCTTGATACAAAGTTCCACAGAATAGGAACTAAGGAACATGACTGTCGACGAATTTTCGAAGTGACCGAACACTCGAAGTGTAGGCTCCATATATGGGAGGTATTGCGCAAATTTGCAAGTTTGTGTGGCGAAGAAAATAAAAACAAACGGAGCCGAAACCTAGACTCGGCCACCATAGTAGGCCGAGTAATTATAGTTATGCAGTTAAGCCTACATAGTTCTTGTTTCGAAATGTATATTGACCGCTCCTTCTTTACGTACGTTCATTCTCCCCTTCGTAAACAAAACCGCGCGCGCGCGCAGTGCCATTCTACCATATCCGGGGGGAGTACTTCTTTCGGGGTTTTTTCATTGACTGATTTCATTGATATTTCGATAGTTGTACACTAGACCTGTATTATTAAACCATTCTGTTTCGACGTCAAGTTATTAATTCTACTGGTCTGCGTTAATTGTTCTTGACTAGTTTAGATTCATTATCTAAGGTTGAGATGAATATTGTTTCGCGAAAGGGACTGATCCGAAACCAATATAATTATCGGGTTTGTTGTTTACATTTTGGTCTGAATATATTTCGCGGCGGGACGTACGAGGATATAGTGTTTCTTCTTCGACTTCGAATACTGCTATTGTTTACTTTTTGTACGGCCGGGGATTGAGCGAATGTTTTAATAGAGGACTAGCTATATAGCTGTAATAATACGTGTTGCACAACAGAGGGAAACCAGCTTTACTGAGCCGATATTGATCAGAAAATTCTAGGGCCGTCACCGAAACTGACTTCGTCTTAATTTTAAACACGGCCGGTTTGGAAAGCGGTTGTTCTGTGACATTTATAGTGAAGATTATTCAGTTTATCTTTATAGAATGTTCCCGACAGAATGTTTGCGAATCATTTTCATAGTAATTTTGCGCAGGAATAACACTTTCTATATAGGGATAAAAAAAATGGCATGAGCCGTAGGCCAATTTTCAACAGCGAGGGCAATTACACCTATCTATAAAACCGCAACTCCAAAAGGGAAAGCAAAATATAGTAAGCGAGAGATTAGACAGTCACACTTATGTTTCTAAGTTTTAAAAATTGCTTCTCTTCGACACTTATCAAGCTAGGGATAAATTTTATTATCACTTGAAATCATCTAAGGTTTGATAGATTTACTTACTGCCATTTACAAGCCACCGTTAGGCTTGCGATTATTTTCACGTTCGTTCAGGTGAACATTTAAAAAGAAATCCATCAACTTGCTGCGTGATTTCAAAGAAACCTGTCAAATCACGCCGAAAGTTCATTGATTTTCTTTTAAATGTTCAACGTTTTCCGGTGAAACTTGTAACTTAAAACAAACGTGAAAATAATCGTAATGCAAATGGCAGTAAGCAGACGCAGAGATGCTTTTAATAGTTAATACTTTTAGAGGTTTCAAAACCACTAAGAGAGTGAGCCGTAGCCCAATCTTCAACAGCGAGGGCAATTATACCTATCTAAAACCGCAAGTCCAAAAGGGAAACCAAAATATAGCCTAAGTGAGAGATGGACAGTCACACGTTATGTTTCTAAGTTTTAAAAATTGCTTCTCTTCGACACTTATCAAGCTAGGGACAAATTTGCATGTGCGGTTTTACAACATTGCGGACGCTCCTAGTTTCTTGTCGTGACAGCCTTTCCCATTAGCTCTCGAAGCCAGAGGATCCGTAGGTTCTTCTACAAGATCAGGAGATCGGTATCATTGGTCTTTATAAAGTCCTCGCCAGCTAGAACACGACAATGTGGAAAGTGAGAAGTACTCGGAAGCAGTTGCATGAGAGCCATGAAACACATCCACTCGTTGCAAAACTCTCTCTCGTTAATCAACCGTTAACGAAAATATTCAAATAGACCCGCCGGCCGCCTGCGATGAAAAAACATGTTTAGAAAAGGATATACGTTGTGAGGAATTGTATAGCTTCGTTTTTTAAACTTAGAGCGTAAAACGAGAAAAATCTGCTCTGCGTTGCGATGACAACAACTTAGATAGTTGAGGATATCTATTTCACAAAAAACAAAAAATTCCAAATTTCGAATTTTTTTCCTCCAAGACCACCTTAAGCCAATTTGTGAAACTTGATTATAAAACAGGTTCACAAATCCTCCATAGTTGTTAGGTGACTCGTATTAATGTACAGGCATTGATATAAATTAAATTATATAAATTATTGTGGGACAGCGAACTCGAGAGAATAATGAGTATAGCACCATCCACCTGAGTTTGTTGTCCCACAAAAATTATTCCAAATATACACTTACCACATTGTTTGAATTGAGAAAGCGATTTCCAATCGATATTGATTCCAGCAATTGCGCAATCATCAGCATATGATGCAAATGCCTCACAAAGACACGCCACTGGATTATTTGTACATCCACACACATCAAATTCGCAGTTCTTTATGTATCCTTCATCTGGATCAACGGATCCATTACATTGATTAAACGGAGATTCCTTTAGCAACGAACAGTTTTCCTTAGCTAAATCTGCATTTGCTGGGAAACGCACACATGGGTGAATTCCAGGACCAATATCTTCGCATCTGTCGCTAGTTTTCCAAGAATTTCCAAAAGTCGACGCTTCGTTGACGTACGTATTGTTCCTTGTCAGCATGTCGTCGCTCACCAGGCCATTCAATGTCCCACACAATCCCACCGTGTTGTTCCAATGACGACCAAGCACCGTTACGTAAACGTTGTAAACGCCATTGTAATCCAAGGATAAGCCCACGTCCGTTGTTATTCGCGTAGACCGACCTCCATTTCTAATGATTTTCACGCCTGTTAACAAAAAGTTATCGCATTTTAAACTTTGTTCATTTTGTCAAAGAAACACACCGTCCTCTATAATTTTTCTCAAACCGATTCAAATTAGTTAGGGGAGTCATCATTAATTCTACCCCGGAAGATAGGTATTTTTGTTATATTTTCTATATATTTTTTGCTGTAATTACCTGCATTGTTGTAAGGGAATGAAATTTCAGTACCGTCGACCATCACAGATCCACCTCTTTGAAGGAATATACTCAAGCCTGTTACATTCACGGTCAACGATTTTGTGCAACTCACTTGTCCATTTCCACACGCTTCATTATCTTGCAATACTTCAAAATAGCCTGCCAAGTCTTTAGAAAGAACGTACTGGCATTTGCCCATAAAATCATATCTTGTACCGTCAAATGTCGTGTAGTGAGGATCTCCGGTTGCAGAACATCTTTTCTCCTCTTTATAAGTAGAAATAAGAAGATACCCCCCATTAAAAAACAAAAACACAAGAAAAAAAGCACCACAATTTTAAAAGAAGCATTTATGCTCGACTTACTAATCGAATTCTCGTAATTATTTGTTCTCCAAAGTTATTTTTTTAAAGTGCCTATCACCCCAAATATAATATTACTGATGTTTATTCTATGTAAAGTGAATAGTAAAGTGAATGCCAAAATATTTTTTGGTTGAGTTTCTATTTATTGAGCTTTGTGTTTCAAAAATGGTAATTAAGATGACGTCAAAGTTCCTATAATAAGCTGCTTAAAAATGTTTTTAAAGAAAATGATAAAATATAGAATATGCTATTCAAGTATGCCATTAACGTGCAAAATATAAGAATATCCACCTCAATATAACAATAAATAAAAGCTCTGATCAAAAAACATTGTGAAAATCGAACAGTTTTTGTGTATTCCTGTATAGAAATAAATCGCAAACACCATCTTTCACAATCTTACCTTCGTTTGCGCATTGTGAGCCAATGTAGCCTGGAGGACACAAACACTTAAATGTTTCACCTTCGTTCTCGCAGGTACCACCATTGAAGCAAGGAGCGCTGGAGCATGGCAAAGCTACACGGAAAGAAAGTGGAATTATTCTTTGCAATTGGTAGAAATTGCTATATGACAACAATTTATCTATGATGAAATGAAAAACTGTTTGTGTCCTTACATGAGATCATGAATGTCCTTACATGAATGTGTTTCACATGTTGAAATTTCAGATGAGATCACATGTGAATCTGTCTGACATGTTAAATTTTCACATGAGATCACATGTGAATCTGTTTCACATGAGATCACATGTGAATCTGTTTCACATGTTAAAATTTCACACGAGATCACATGTGAATCTGTTTCACATGTTGGAATTTCACATGAAATCACATGTGAATCTATCTGACATGTTGAAATTTCACATGAGATCACATGTGATCTGCTCCAAATGATGAAATTTCACACGAGATCACACGTGAATCTGTTTCACATGTTGAAATTTCACATGAGATCACATGTGAATCTGCTTCACATGTTAAAATTTCACACGAGATCACATGTGAATCTGTTTCACATGTTGGAATTTCACATTAAATCACATGTGAATCTATCTGACATGTTGAAATTTCACATGAGATCACATGTGATCTGCTCCAAATGATGAAATTTCACACGAGATCACACGTGAATCTGTTTCACATGTTGGAATTCCACATGAGATCACATGTGAATCTGTTACACATCTTGAAATTTCACATGTGATTACACGTGTGGATTTTTCGTAAGGGTGAAACTCATTAAAGTGGTTCTCTGATGAAAATATTGTTGTCAATGTTTTTGCATAATCAGATGTTAGGATAGTTGGTAATCGTGCAAATTTCGTTTTAAAATTTGGCATGCAGTAAAGACTAACCTAATATGAACGTGTTTTCTGATTGGCTATAAGTAACCAATCACATTGTCGATTATCAATTAGTTTCCATGCTCCTTACTGATTAGGGTTAGTAGGGTTAGGTGAAGGTGTTGGATTAGGTTATCTAAACCAATAAGAAGCCTTCTTAGATTGGTAGGTGATGACCCAAATTAGGTGAAAAGGTGATATTTCACGTGTGAAGTTTGTATTTTGGAACACCGCCATTAAAGTGACTGAGTTGAGAAGAAAGAATCGAGAGAGCTTATGACGTCATAGACTCTATAACAACAATGGGCCATTTGTTGACAACAACAATGACCCTTTTGTTTTTATTGAATATATGACGTGTCGTCATAAGTTCTCTTCAACTCATTCTTCTCAAACACGGTTAATTTAATGGCCGCGCTCTAAAATACAAACTTTTCCCGTAAAATACAACTCTGTTTTTGAGAATATCGAAATGAAACTTTGCGCAATTTCCAAGTACCAGGAGTGGCGCCAGGGTGGGAGGGTGGGAGGGAGGGTGGGGGCAAGAGGAGGCTACAGCGCTTATCAGGAACACACACACACACACCCATCGGGGAAATTTACCTATTTTGTATGGGAATTATCTAGAAGAAAAATCGTATTTTTTATCAATCGGCAAAGAACGTTTTGGCAAACACAACAAGGAGAAACAACATGGGAGATTTGACTTAAACACTCAATCCGCTCCATGTAAACAGGGCTTCATACACGTGACCAAATATTTTTCTTTGATTGGCTAATTAGCTCATTAATTATTAATGATTTGACAATGATGTCGACAATACGATGTTTTGTATGGACTGACCTGTGCAATTCCGGCCGTCTCCAAAAAAGTTTTCGTCACAGCTACATAGATAAGATCCCATTGTGTTACGGCACGAAGAGTTCACGTGGCACTCGTTCTCACCAACGCATTCATTGATATCTGAAAATAGAAGCCAGAAAATACATGCAGGTTTTGGTGGGTTGCAATCAATCCCCTGAGATTTAGGGGTTGTTTATATGGAGGCGAGCCAGCCCGGGTAGTCGAGCTAGCACGCTTTGCCGAGATGATTTTTATTGTGTTTACATGAGAAGAGAAGGGCTAGCTCGCCTAGCTGGGCTGGCTTGCTTGTTGTGCGTAATTTATTAGTTCTGGTAAGACACGAAGTCTCATTGTTTTAAATATGAACTGTACATGAATGAACAAGTTGAGTTGAGTTGAATTAAGTCAGTTCGAGTTAAGTTCAGTCGAGTTAAGTCCGGTCCAGTCCAGTCCGGTCCGGTCCAGTCCAGTCCGGTCCGGTTCGGTCCGGTCGAGTCGAGACTAGCCTAACCTAGTCTAGTCTCTAGTCTAGTCTCTAGTCTAGTCTAGTCTCTAGTCTAGTCTCTAGTCTAGTCTAGTCTAGTCTCTAGTCTAGTCTAGTCTAGTCTAGTCTAGTCTAGTCTCTAGTCTAGTCTCTAGTCTAGTCTAGTCTAGTCTAGTCTACTCTGGTCTACTCTAGTCTAGTCTAGTCTAGTCTAGTCTCTAGTCTAGTCTCTAGTCTAGTCTAATCCAGTCCAGTCCAGTCCAGTCTAGTCTATAGCCTAGTCTAGTCTAGTCTAGTCTAGTCTAGTCTAGTCTAGTCTAATCCAGTCCAGTCCAGTCCAGTCTAATCCAGTCCAGTCCAGTCCAGTCCAGTCCAGTCCAGTCCAGTCTAGTCCAGTCTAGTCTAGTCTAATCCAGTACAGTACAGTCTAGTCTAATCGAATATTTCCGAATTTTTTCGCAAGAAATTTCCATATATATATATATATTATATACCTTCGCAATTAGTAGAATTTCCAGAAAATCCTTGCTTACAGGAACATATGTAGCTACCAGGGATATTAGCACACGTTGCATTTGGATGACAATAATCACCAAGACAGCACTCATCTTTATCTAAAAGATAATCCAAATTGAAATATAGAATATTAACTTTTGGCGATTTAGTGTCTAGGTATCTGACCAGCCTAGAGATTGAAAAGCTGAGATGTTTAAATACCGAGAACGGGAGCGAAAACGAGAACAGGAGCGGGAGCAAGAGCGAAAACGAGAACAGGAGCGGGAGCAAGAGCGAGAACGAAAGCGGGAACGAGAGCGAAAACGGGAACAGGAGCGGGAGCAAGAGCGAAAACGAGAACAGGAGCGGGAGCAAGAGCGAGAACGAGAACGAAAGCGGGAACGAGAGCGAAAACGAGAACGAGAACGAAAACGAGAACGAGAACGAAAGCGGGAACGGGATCGAGAACGAGAGCGAGAACAAGAATGAAAGCGAGAACGAGAGCGAGAACGAAAGCGAGAACGAGAACGAGAGCGAGAACGAGAGCGAGAGCGAGAACGAGAGCGAGAGCGAGAACGAGAACGAGAGCGAGAATGAGAGCGAGAGCGAAAACGGGAACGAGAGCGAAAACGAGAACGAGAGCGAAAACGAGAGCGAGAACGGGAGCGAGAACGAGAACGAGAACGAGAGCGAGAGGAGCGAGAGCGAGAGGAGCGAGAGCGAGAGGAGCGAGAGCGAGAGGAGCGAGAGCGAGAGGAGCGAGAGCGAGAGGAGCGAGAGCGAGAGGAGCGAGAACGAAAACGAGAACGAGAGCGAGAGGGGAACGAGAACGAAAGCGAGAACGAGAGCGAGAACGAGAGGGGAACGAGAACGAAAGCGAGAACTAGAACGAGAACGACAGCGAGAGGGGAACGAGAACGAGAACGAGAACGAGAGGGGAACGATAACGAGAGCGAGAGCGAGAACGAGAGCGAGAGCGAGAACGAGAGCGAGAGGGGAACGATAACGAAAGCGAGAACGAGAACGAGAGCGAGAACGAGAGGGGAACGAGAACGATAACGAGAGCGAGAACGAGAGGGGAACGAGAACGAGAGCGAGAGGGGAACGAGAACGAAAGCGAGAACGATAACGAGAGCGATAACGAGAGCGATAACGAGAGCGATAACGAGAGGGGAACGAGAACGAAAGCGAGAACGAGAGCGAGAGTGAGAGGGGAACGAGAACGAGAGGGGAACGACAACGAGAGGGGAGCGAGAACGAGAGCGAGAACGAGAGGGGAACGAGAACGAGAACGAGAGCGAGAACGAGAGGGGAACGAGAACGAGAACGAGAGCGAGAACGAGAGCGAGAGGGGAACGAGAACGAAAGCGAGAACGATAACGAGAGGGGAACGAGAACGAAAGCGAGAACGAGAGCGAGAACGAGAGCGAGAACGAGAACGAGAGCGAGAGTTAGAGCGAAACCAAGAGCAAGAGCAAGACCAAGACCAATAATGCATGAGCCAGCACCCCAGAATTGATCAATTGGTACCACTTGGGGGGACAACGGATATATAGTTTCCTAACCCCAACAGGCAGTTTTCCAGCATGAAAGCTGGAAATGGCATTACATCGCTTTTTAATTTGTTTTATCATACTAAACTTTTATATAGAGAATAATACATGGATGTGCGGAAATATGAAATTTATTTCGAGTGTTGACCAGGATATCTCACGAGTGAGCGAAGCGAACGAGTGACATATCCTGTTCAACACGAGAAATAAATTTCATATTTCCAAACATCCATGTATTGTTCTGTTTATTATATAAAAAAATTGTCCTATTGCCTTGCAAAAATTGCATTAAACTATAATGCTGATTCAGCTATAATTGTCACATGTGCGATTATCATAAATAATCGCACATGTGAGATTATCACTTTTATTAGTGGCGGAATATTTATTATATTTTATATAATAAAATACTATAATATATTATATTAAACATTTGTAGGGTCTAAAAAACATCATACCCACGGGTGCAACAAAAAAGAGCCATTTTTGTCCTAATAACATTTCAATCAATTTTCCTCATTCCTGATTAGCTGATGACATCTGTTTTAAATTTAAATTGTTTTACTAGGGGTATTTATGTGGTATTTGTATATGTTTTTGTATTTGTATATATTGTATCTGTGCATACAACATGTGGTATTTTTTTTAAATACCATACATGCGGGTGTTTGAAGTAAATACTTGTTTCCATCTGCCAAACTGACTTGATACCGCAACGCTTGTCACGACATAAAATGACGTCATGTCAGTTTGGCAGATGGAAACACTTGCTGACAGTAAACAAGTCAGTTCAACACGAGTCCTGGTTTATTTGCTTTTGCCGAGCGTTCAAGAAGTTAGTCACGAAGAAAGTTAAGTAAACATTACTTAAAACAGTTGAAAATTAGATGAAGACATTACTCAAAGACGCTGTTTATATCAACGTCAGGCTGTGAAAGAACTCGACGTCCTTTCGATATGCTGAGTTTGATGTTTATAGTTTCGCCGTTTCTTCAAGCTTTGCATTATTTTTAGACTAGAAGTTACTATCGCAAGTGAAGTGCTGCCTCAAATGGAACAAAAACCTTTAGCATACTCTGCAAGCAACTCTGTGCAGTTTGTGGCCCATGTGACACCCCCCCCCAAATGTCGACTACATCTGAGTTTGCCCACTCCACCCTAGATTGCCCACTCCACCCTAGTTTGCCCACTCCACTCGAGTGTTTGCCCACTCCACCCTAGTTTGCCCACTCCACCCGAGTTTGCCACTCCACCCAAATTGGCCCATGCCACCCGACTTCACCCAATCTACCACAGTTCCCCCCCCCCACCACCTGCAGAGTATGCCCACTCCACCCAAGTTTGCCCACACCACCCGACGTTGCCCAATCCACCAGAGTTTGGCCACCAATCTAGCAGAGTCCCCCCCCCCCCACCTGAGTATGCCCACTCCACCAAAGTTTGCCACTCCACCCGAATTTGTCCACCCCACCCGAATTTGTCCACTCCACCCAACTTTGCCCACTCTACCCAAGTTTTTTTCACCTCTTCCCAATATAAAGAGCCAACAAGGGCCTGCGGAGGAGACTGGGAAGTCCAAAAATTATTATTAAGTAAAATACATTATGAGACGACATGTTGATGCCTAGAACAATAGTTAGTAAATGGCTCAGCAAGGGAAATCCCTCACGCGTAATGATATAATTCTCAAAAGCATTTATGTACATATTGTTTCCTTGGAAATATTAATAAAAGACGCTGTCAACTGTTGACACTATCGTGGCGTTGTCGAGTTCCACTATAAACTCATGAAAGAGCACTGCTTTCCTCAAGAGTCAACTGTCAAGACTGGCCACTGAACGGCAGCAAATAGAAGAAAACAAGCGTAAAATCTCTTACCAAAATATAGAATTTTTAAACAAGAGAAATCTTTCTACTCACTGAAATCAAGGTTTATTTGCAGCTCACAGCACTCGCCGCGAGTCCTTGCCTCATTGTAATCGACAGTTCAGTACATCCCATGGCTGTGGTGGCGGGTTACACAGTTATAAATAATGCGCCACACAAAGTCGAAAAACCCTCTAGAGTATGTATTGTAGGGTATAGGAACAATCTGCTACGTCACAAAACGTCACAAACTCGGTCAACAGACAGACATTTTCAAACCGAGATTCAAGTCGCATATACATAGCTCGGCCAAGAGAACTGGGCACAAGACACAGCTAACCCAAGTCAAGATTAGTGTGCTGCCTCCCTTCGGTCGGCAGCAAAAAAGTAAAATTGATTGAAATGTTATTAATAGGAAATAACACTTGTTCTCGAAGAATTAATGAAAAACCATGCACTTGTGTTTGGTTAAATATTCATAATACCACTCGTGCTTCGCACTCATTATATTATGAATATTTCGCCAAACACGCGTGTGATTTCTCATTAATTCTTCTCGAACCGTGTTACTTCCTATATACTAATAATATAGAGGGAAAAATTACTCGAATATGATTGGCTAATGAAGAGGGCATTTTTTTGTAATTCAGGGCAAAATTACTTGCACTTGACTGGTTCCTTGATCAGCAGTTCTTGCATATGATTGGTCGCTTGGTTACTTAGCAACAGTGAACCTCAACAAATCTGCAAGGTTTTCGGTCTAAAAAGGTTTTTTTGTTTACTTTGAACTAATTTAAACTATTGAAGAAGTGTAAACTATTAGTGAAAATGAATACACTAGAAAATTTACGAACTTTTGCCTGTGTTTACAAAACGAAAGCTACAGGCACAGCGATTGAGCGAGAGAAATTTGGAATGTTGCCGAGCACCGACCGTGACAAGGTACATGTACTTCGACATTTTCTGGACATAATACTGCGCTTTTCGGCTAAGCTTGGAGAGGAACAGTTTGATCGAAAAGTTTGAACATTGAAACGCATACGTTACCAAGGGCAATTTAGGATGTTGTCAAGGGCAAATTCAAATGTTTAGGCAACGCCTTAATTTCTATTGGTCAAAATGTTCAAACATTCAAATTTCCCATGGGAACGTGTCAAATCGTGAAACGATCAAACTTTTTAATAAAACTTCCGGTCTTCAAGCTTGACCGAAAATCGCAGTAATAGCCCTTGAATAATTTTGCCCGCTAATTTTGCACGTCGCTTCGCGACTCGGGTAATTTTGGAAAATTTGGAAAACACTCGTGAAATTAAACCTTAATTTTCCTCGGCCCCATGCGATTACCTATACATATTTCGAAAGAAAAAAAATTCTATCCCAGACTTCAACTCCGAAGAAATGAAAAAATGGACAGTAACAAACTGGTTCGACTTACCTTCGGCGACGGCTATTTCCGAGCTACCGGTCTGTATGGGAATGGTCAGCAATGTCTCCCCAGTTTCTTTGTCTAACTTGTAAATGTTGGATTCCGATTGGTCAAGAATATAAAAAGACTTTTTGCCATTTGCTATCTTTAATAACGTTCTATCTTCGGGAAACGATTTTAATTCGACGGTAGTTTTGTTGTAAAATGTCTTCATAATATAATACATGCCCGGACTATCATTGTAATTCACCCAGTAAATAACATCATTCTTTTCATCAATTGTCAGACAAAGTGGATAATTTTCATCGTTAAATACGACATCAAACAGTTCAGTCTTGAGATTATAGCGCATTATTGATGTATCATTCAGGCCAGTCAGAAACAAAAATCTGCAAACAACGATAGTTGATGATAATACATGTACATGGAACGTTTGCGAGCTTGGTGTAATGTAACATACGTTCGGTGGACGTTCGTCAAGCTCAATTACTCAGAAAAGATTTCTGAGCCCCAGACAGGGATCAACCCTGCAACCTTCTAATGACCAGTTAGACGCTTTAATCATTGAACTCATCTGAGCTTCATTGGTTCAATGGTTAGAGCGTCTAACCGGTCATTAGAAGGTTGCAGATTCGAACCCTGTCTGGGGGCTCAGAAATCTTTTCTCAGTAATTGGGCTTGACGAACGTCTACCGAACGTCTGATAGACATCACTTTACAAAACTGGAAAGCACTAAAAAAACTACATACTTCTGCCAAGGTTTATGCCTCTTGTTAGTCTGTTGGTCGGTTGGTTCGTTGGTCTGTTGGTTTGTTGGTCTGTTGGTCTGTTGGTCTGTTGGTCTGTTGGTTTGTTGGTTTGTTTGTTAGTCTGTTAGTCTGTTAGTCTGTTAGTTTGTTAGTCTGTTAGTCTGTTAGTTTGTTAGTCTGTTGGTCTGTTGGTCTGTTGGTCTGTTGGTCTGTTGGTCTGTTGGTCTGTTGGTCTGTTGATCTGTTGGTTTGTTAGTTTGTTAGTTTGTTAGTCTGTTAGTTTGTTAGTTTGTTAGTCTGTTAGTTTGTTGGTTTGTTTGTTAGTCTGTTAGTTTGTTAGTCTGTTAGTTTGTTAATTTGTTAGTTTGTTAGTTTGTTAGTTTTTTAGTCTGTAATTTTGTTAGTACACGAACACGAACACGAACACGAACACGAACACGAACACGAACACGAACACAAACACAAACACAAACACAAACACAAACACAAACACAAACACAAACACAAACACAAACACAAACACAAACACAAACACAAACACAAACACAAACACAAACACAAACACAAACACAAACACAAACACAAACACAAACACAAACACAAACACAAACACAAACACAAACACAATACAATACTAAGGTTGACGTACTTGTTCGTTGAATCAATATCAAGATCTTTAATAAAATTGGCGGCTTGGGAATAAACAGATTTCTGCGCACCATCTGTGACATTAATACTCCTGACATTTCTTGTAAACGATTGCAGATAGTAGATGATTCGAGAGTCGGTGTCCAACGCAAAGCGAAAAATATCTGCCCCCGATGGGATACTCTTTTTGTTGCTGCCATCCAAATCTAACGTGATTAGCTGAGAAGATGCAAAATAGATAAGCTTTTTATTTGATTTATCAAAGTTTATTTTGGCATTAGCAACGTCGGCAACCTTGTAAGATGAACCGCCATCATTCGAGATTATGTTGATGGACGAAGAAGTAGAGTACACGAGTGATTCATCTTGACAAAAAAGCTCTAGAGAGTTAAAAAGAAACATTTTTACAGCTATAAAAATATACAACTAGAGGGCACCACTGACCTATATATAGCTAGACGCAGGTCCACTCACTGATCTCAACATGATCGGAAATCGCATAGAAAATCGGCCACTCTTATGGGGTAGTTCGCAGGCCACGTGCGTGCTGGCTCAAGTGAGTTGTCGGCTGAACTTGATGAAATTTACTAAATTATAAACACACACACACAAACACACACGCAAAACAGTAACAAGTGAACTGTATATAGCCAAAAACAAAATCAAGACAGAAATAAATCAATCAAAGTTATCTGATAGTGTTGAGATCTTTATTCACCCTCCATAGTTGATTGGGTTTGTTTTATGTCAACTCGTCAACTCGTCAGTCGTCAAGTACACTTTCCACGACTGATTCGAACTTTAAAATCCGTTTTAAAGGCCAATTGGGTACACACATCTGCCAAAAAAACAACCCAACTTCTTTTGGGGGTAGTAAACGGCCAACAAACAACAGATTTTAGTCATTTGACATGGAAGTTTACGATACTAGATCGCACCTTGTTCTTCGTCTAATTTTTCCGCCATATTTGATTTCAAGTCAGCAAATGCTTGTTATCCTACAATATCCCTAGTATCCCCCTCAATCGTTCCATTTTGTCCTTTATCTTCCTAATTTTATCGTATGAACCCACATGTACCACAACGCTCATTCGCTCCTCAGTCCAGTTTATATAGAGGTCAGTGGTCCACCAAAAAGTGACCAAACAAAGACGGCGGAAATATGGGTCCATGCCACTGACCTATATATAACTGGACTGCGTGCTCCTATCACTTTTGAGTTGGGAAAAGTGTGACCATTTTCAGTTTCAAAATGGCGGCATTCATAGGCCCTTCTGCTAATGGTAATGGTCACTGACCGATACCTAAGGATCGGAATGTGGACACAGGTATTTTAGAGAAGAAACTGGTCGTTTTAATAATACTCGTTAGGTGTTTTATAGTCCGTCTATTTTCCTGTCGTTAAAACAAGAAAACCGGACGACAAACTACCAGACGGTCCAGACTGGGACTGTGGAAGACCGTCAAAATACGTCAGTCAGAAGCCTTTCGTCTTCTAAAATGATGACTTTATCGAGTTATAACGACACATGGAAAAGGTTAATTGATAAAGACACTCTAAGGAGAATTCGGCTACGCCTCGCTTCTTTACGATTTTCTCGTGTTCTTCATCGCTTGCCCTTCTTTATAGAGCTGGCGACTTCATAAAACAAAATGTTTGTAGAACTCCATTTATTATTTATTTTATTGCTGATTATTCGTGCCGTACACCCGGGACGTCTTCAATTCAGAGCTACAAGCCTACAGCAATAACTGTCTAGTAATTATGTTGTAGTTCAGACTTCAGAGCTACAATAAGTCTCTTATCATGAAAATGTCTCGGGCCGCTCAGCAACAAACGTAAACTGACATTTTGTTTACACAAACTCGAAATCATGTTCTACTGATATTCTTATTTGGACAGACAAATAATTCAGTACGCCTTTTCAGTCTTGGTTCCACAATTAACAAGGACCAACCATGCATGTAAAGTGACAAAAATCGCCTTGCATTTACATAAATATTGAAAACAATATTAACGAAGTTGCGATAAACACAAGTCAGTGGTCGCTACCATTAGCAGGACCTATAAATGCCGCCATTTTAAATCTGAAAATGGTCACACATTTTTGGGCAGCACCCGTAGTCCAGTTATATACTGCCTCCTCCGCAGGCCCTCGTTGCATCATGGACAGGTCACACTTTTGAGAGGGCCTGCCAGATCCTGTAAACAAAATGGGGACTGATCCCATTATGCACAGCGAGACTAGGCCCTAAGAGGCGATAGTTTTGAGAGGGCCTGCAAAATCTTTCTGGCCGCTGTTCGACAAACGTACGTCCGTCCAAGTTCTTTTAACACTGACCCACCAGGAAATTCGGTCTAAACGTTCTAACAGATCATGACAATGAAGAAACCAATATGTTTTAGAATTACCGATTTTCTGCCAATAATATTTTTAGCGACAAAAAGGAATTGAAGGAAAAAATATCTGCCGAACAAAAGCAAATTCGACGGTCAGGAAAGTACAGGTTTTTCGTATTGTTTTTTGGTTTATCGAAGACTGTCAACTGACCAAGAGTTAATGAGATTTAATTTTGTTAAATTGTAGGCTATAGTGTAGCGTAATTCAAGTTTCAGTTGTTGTGGAAACCGAAAAAGTATAAACCCAAGAGTCTCTGGGTAGACTAAAGTGCATTTTCGTTGATTATTCCGGCCGAAAGTTGACAAAGTTCAACCGTAATTGCTTTTTTCAACAATTCCTTCATTTTAAAGCTAGGATTCGTATGTCATAAGTCTTCAATGGCCTTCAAAATCTTCGGATATAGCCATGTCTATTAACAATGGAGTTAATTATGCAAATTTATTCCGTGCCAAGTTTGGCCAAATTTTTTTCAGGATCTTGCAGGTCCTAAATTCGGCGTGTGTGACCTGTCCATGATTCAACGAGGGCCTGCGGAGGAGGCAGAGTTATATAAAGGATAAAGGACTGGGGTTAATCATCCTTACTCGCAGCCAGCGGCTGAATTACGAAGGACGCAGATCAACGTGGCCGTGTCGAGGCATATCAAAGGCGCTCCAGGCAGCCGCCATACGACACAGTTCAGACCACGGATCACAGCTAAGATGTTAGGTGTTGATTTTATGGAGGAAGGAAAAACCGGAGAATCCGGCGAAAAACCCTCGAAGCACAGGAGAGATCAACTACAACTCGGGTGGTTCTCAAGTGGTCACCCATCCAAGTACTAACCCCGTCTAACCGGGCTTAACTTTTTGGTGAAGAGGCAGCGCGCTAACAGCACACGCCACCCGTGCTTCTATATAGGTCAGTGGCACTGATCTCGAAATAAAACTGGATTAAGCATCTATTGTTTACAAAATGAAGCCGGAAGTCACCCATTACTAAGGGACCAAGTGATGGTCTTTCTAGCGTATTCTGGTACCGATATAAACATTTTGTTGAATGAGATGCTGAATCTTTGAAAGAAAATATAGTTCAATAGTCTTTTTTGGTACAGAAGACGTTTTAAGAAGACATAAAAAAGACATTTTTCAGCATGTTTGGTCCCTTAGTAATTACGGATTTCTTTTGTTTAGCTGGCTTCATTTTATGAACCAGTGGACAATAGGTTGCACTATCCAGTTTTATTTCGAGATCAGTGGTCAGTGGTCCATTCTCTCGTGGTAGCGACCGCTGACCTTAAAAGCAAGTATAAAATATAGATGCCTACCTCGACATATTTGTCCATCACCAGTAAATCCGTCCTTACAAGTACAGAAATATGATCCAACTGTATTAGAACATGTAGCATTCACACTACAATTATTTGACGTACTGCACTCGTCAACATCTAAAGCAAAAAAAAATTTAAAAGGGTTGAATAATTTGTCGTTGAAAGTGGTTCTCTGATGAAAATATTGTTGGCAATGTTTTTGCATAATCTTAAAGAAGATATGGTAGTTAGTAATCGTGCAAAGTTTCATTTCAAAATTCGTTGAAGGAAAGGTGATATTTTACGTGTGAAGTTTGTATTTTGGAGCGCCGCCATTAAAGCGGCCGAGCTTGAGAAGAATGAGTCGAGGAAACTTATGACGTCATAGACTCAATAACAACAATGACCCTTTTGTTGACAACAACAATGATCTTCTGTTTTTGTTGAGTCTATGACGTCATAAGCTTCATCGACTTATTCTTCTCAAACACGGTTAATTGGGGGGGGGGGGGCACTACTGAAATCTGAGGTCGGACATTAATTTTTTTTAAACTTGTTAAAACTTTCAAAATATACTATATAACTAATCCGTGTAGGAATTGAAGCTTAGAAAAATGACAATTTCAAATGCTTAAAACTAAAAAAGTATTTGATTAACTGTATTAGATAGATAGATAGATTTTATTTAACCACGCTAGCATCGTCAGCAAAAGCTGGTTTCCACGATGGGCGTGTAAAGCAATATAAGCAAAATTACATTATTTACATTATTTACTTACGTGTAATTATTTACTTATGTTCAACGTGTGTAGTAGACATAATGCTTAACAGTTTAATGGATGGATTTGTTGCTATTCCCTATATATACTAACTTAGACATATTTTGAGAAAATGGTGTAGTCGAATGATAAAATCGATTGTCATGACACCAATTTTTGGTTCATAAAACAGACAGTTATTAGAATTTTGATTAACTCATTCCTGTCCGAGGGCTTCCCCAGAGGTGAATAAAATCGTCTGGCGTTAGCCAAAATAAAATACTAAGACCGACTCGGAATGAAAGAGTTAGGGAAATAGTTTATAATTGTCTGGGATTCTCTTAAAATAGCTTTGGTTGTGTTTTCTTTAATACTGTGTCAAGAGATAACTTTTATAAAACTCGTATGATTAATCATATTTGTGAAATTTCTCCTAACCTAGCAACCAATGTGTCGTTTTATTGATAAACTTGAAATGTCCATTAAAAGAGCTTTCTATTAATTTCTTAATAACCGAGAGTGAGGTCTTTACGGTAAAATATTAAACCGAGGTCTTGCTGTATTGACCGAGCGATAGCGAGGTTAATACGCTCAAGACCGACGTTTAATATTTTACCGTAAAGACCGAACGGTCGAGGTTATTAAGTAGTTTATTATATGGCACTTTTTATTTCAAAAATCAATCTTGTATTTCTTGGTCTTCGCTTCCTTTAACTTCGTCAAAACACCGAAGTAGCGTTATTTTCTTCTGTTTCTTTCTCGTCTGGATACTAGAATTTACTTTTATAATGTTCATCGTCGTCTATTTCATCTATTTTCGCCGTTTTTCGGCAATAAAAGTTTCTTATTAGGATTTTTTGTTTGTTTCCAATCGTAGGGCATTAAAAACTTTCATAATGCCCGTGGGCATTACGGAGAAATCTCGCCCCGTCAGCAACCAATCACAGCGCGTGATTTTACCGGAAGTAATCCGTACCATATAATAAGTGATAGTTGAAATATGAGCGGCCGATGTTTATGGGCATTTACAATGGCGAGCCGAAGGCGAGACATTGTAGATGCCCATAAAGATCGGACGCGAATATTTTAACTTACTTATCAAATTCTAAGTGTAAATGATGAATAAAAGAAGTCGTATTTTGCTGAGGTTTGTTAGTTTGTTTCTTTAGAATAATATTTTGTGCAACTAGTTTGAACCCAAAAAGAAATACCATGTTTGTACATAGGTAACCCAAGACGAAACACCATGTTAACCTAAGAATAAATACCATGTTTGTACATACAGGGGGTAGACAAAAAAAAGTGGCCATCATTAAAAGATGGTTAATTAATGTGGAATAACTATTATTCGAGAAAAGAAAAAAATATGTAAAGTGATATACAGTCAAACCTGTATTAAGCGGACACCCTCGGGGAATTGGTTAGTGTCCGCTTAATAGAGGTTCTCGTACCCAGGCCCCCTGTCAACCTCGTACCCAGACCAATGTCCCCCCCCCCGATGCCAGATACGGTTTTCCCAATTATTAAACTAATATACAGATAGAGAATAATACATGGATGTGCGGAAATATGAAATTTATTTCGAGTGTTGACCAGGATATCTCACGAGTGAGCGAAGCGAACGAGTGACATATCTTGGTCAACACGAGAAATAAATTTCATATTTCCAAGCATCCATGTATTGTTCTGTTTATTATATAAAAAAATTGTCCTATTGCCTTGCAAAAATTGCATTAAACTATAATGCTGATTCAGCGATAATCGTCACATGTGCGATTATCATAAATAATCGCACATGTGAGATTATCACTTTTATTAGTGGCGGGAAAATCAATAAAACACTCTATTTTATATAATAAAAACCAATAAACGATATTCGTAATGCAAATGTGTTTAACAATAACATGAATAACAAAAATTTAAAATATGATGCAAATCCCGATTGTTTGATGTCTATGCGAAGAGTAATTTAAATTAAGTTTATTACTGAACGAGTACTAGTCAACTTATTGTTGTTCTACAAAAAAATGATCGTCAATGCGCGACTGTTTGCGCCCTTGAATCTTGATTTCTTGCAACAGGTAATTGACTTTAGAAATTGCTAAAGAAATTCCTCTTGTCCATGATAACGGGAGAAATCTTGCAGCATTTCTTCCCAACTTTGACGTTGGACTGACTCCAAGTCTCCAATAAATAATAACATTAACTCGAACCAAACGCAGTTTAGAAAAATATGCAAGAAAGTATACTGATTATTGTCACACATTTATTGATTTCCGTCGTAAGACATTGAAAACAAGAAAGACGCTAATCTAATCTTTACCATCTCAATTAAGGAGAAACATATGTTAAAAATTAATGAATAAAAGAAAACGCTGTCCGCTTAGCACAGGGATTTGGTATCGTTTTACACCGATTTAGGTGTCCGCGTCCGCTTAATAGAGGTGTCCGCTTAATAGAGGTGACCTTTGTATGGTTAATATGGGATTCAATTCGGGACTTTGGGAACTGTCCGCTTAATACAGGGTGTCCGCTTAATGAGGGCCGCTTAATACAGGTTTGACTGTATTTTAGAATGCATGCGTCAATATCTGCTCAAATATGATATCCAATTCTAATTTTGTTATTGGTTTCAAAAATACATTAACTTTGAAAGCATGCCACGCTGTGAAGCTGTAGTGAGATCAAGTGAAATGGCAACAAAATATCTAACTATTTTACTGTTATAACACTTTCACCAGTTGGAATAAGTCGAACTAAGATTCACTTAATTTGTTACCAGATTGAAAGTCATGAAAAATTTAATATATTTTTTAAATCAATGGATAAAATTAGAATTTGATATAATATTTGAGCAGATCTTGACGCATGCATTCTAGAAATATATAACTTTACATATTTTTCTGTACTGTAATAAAAGTTATACAATGCACATTAATCATACTTTCAATGATGGCCACTTTTTTTCTCCACCCCCTGTAGGTAACCAAAGAAGAAATGCCATGTTTGTACACAGGTAACCCAAGAAGAAATGCCATGTTTGTACACAGGTAACCCAAGAAGAAATGCCATGTTTGTACACTAGCCCAAGAAGAAATCCCATGTTTGTACATAGGAAACCCAAGAAGAAATGCCATGTTTGTACACAGGTAACCCAAGAAGAAATGCCATGTTTGTACAGTAGCCCAAGAAGAAATCCCATGTTTGTACATAGGTAACCCAAGAAGAAATGCCATGTTTGTACATAGGCATTCCAAGAAATGACATGTTTGTACATAGGTAACCCAAGGACAAATGACATGTTTGTACATAGGGTAACCCAAGAAGAAAGATGATGTTTGTACATAGTAACCCAAGAAGAAATGCCATGTTTGTACATAGGTAACCCAAGAAGAAATGCCATGTTTGTACATAGTAACCCAAGAAGAAATGCCATATTCCAAAAAGAAATGCCATGTTTATACACAGGCAACCCAAAAATAAATGCCATGTTTGTGAACAGGTAACCCAAGAAGGAAGCCATGTTTGTACATAGTAACCCAAGAAGAAATGCCATGTTTGTACATAGGTAACCCAAGAAGAAATGTCATGTTTGTACATAGGTAACCCAAGAAGAAATGTCATATTCCAAGAAGAAATGCCATGTTTGTTCATAGGGTAACACAAGAAGAAAGCCATGTTTGTACATAGGTAACCCAAGAAGAAATGCCATGTTTGTACATAGGTAACCCAAGAAGAAATGCCATGTTTGTACATAGTAACCCAAGAAGAAATGTCATATTCCAAGAAGAAATACCATGTTTGTACACAGGTATTCCAAGAAGAAATGCCACGTTTGTACATAGGTAACCCAAGAAGAAATGCCATGTTTGTACATATGTAACCCAAGAAGAAATTCCATGTTTGCACATAGTAACCCAAGAAGAAATGCCATGTTTGTACATACGTAACCGGAGAAGAAATGCCATGTTTGTGCACAGATCGCCCAACAAAAAATGACATAAACATGCATAAACAAACATGGCATTTCTTCTTTGGTTACCTATGTACAAGCATGACTCTTGAGTTACCTATGTACAAACATGGCATTTCGTCTTGGGTTACCTATGTACAAACATTGGTCTTTCTTTTTGGGTTGCCTATGTACAAACGTAACGAAATGACATGTTTGAAATGACATGTTTGTACATAGGGTACCCCAAGAAGAAATGCCATGTTTGTACATAGGTAACCCAAGAAGAAATGACATGTTTGTACAAAGGTAACCCAAGGACAAATGACATGTTTGTACATAGTAACCCAAGAAGAAATGCGATGTTTGTACATAGGTAACCCAAGAAGAAATGCCATATTCCAAGAAGAAATGCCATGTTTGTACACAGTAACCCAAAAATAAATGCCATGTTTGTGAACAGGTAACCCAAGAAGAAATGCCATGTTTGTACATAGTAACCCAAGAAGGAAGCCATGTTTGTACATAGGTAACCCAAGAAGAAATGCCATGTTTGTACATAGGTAACCCAAGAAGAAATGCCAATGTTTGTACATAGTAACCCGAGAAGAAATGCCATGTTCGCACATAGGTAACCCAAGAAGAAATGCCATGTTTGTACATAGGGAACCCAAGAAGAAATGCCATGTCTGTACATAGTAACCCAAGAAGAAATACCAAATTTTCTACATAGGTAACCCAAGAAGAAAGCCATGTTTGTACATAGTAACCCAAGAAGAAATGCCATGTTTGTACATAGGTAACCCAGGAAGAAATGCCAATGTTTGTACATAGGGTAACCCAAGAAGAAATGCCATGTTTGTACATAGATAACCCAAGAAGAAATGCCATGTCTGTACATAGTAACCCAAGAAGAAAGGCATGTTTGTACATAGGTAACCCAAGAAGAAATGCCAATGTTTGTACATAGTAACCCGAGAAGAAATGCCATGTTTGTACATAGGTAACCCAAGAAGAAATGCCATGTTTGTACATAGGTAACCCAAGAAGAAATGCCATGTCTGTACATAGGAGTTCACTGGTACATAGTAACCCAAGAAGAAATACCATGTTTGTACATAGGTAACCCAAGAAGAAAGCCATGTTTGTACATAGTAACCCAAGAAGAAATGCCATGTTTGTACATAGGTAACCCAGGAAGAAATGCCAATGTTTGTACATAGTAACCCAAGAAGAAATGCCATGTTTGTACATAGGTAACCCAAGAAGAAATGCCATGTCTGTACATAGTAACCCAAGAAGAAATACCCAACCTCGTACCCAGGGCCATTTGTAGGGAACCGGGCCAAGATGGCGGGAACAAATGGCCCTGGTGGAGGCCAGGCTATCTCAGCCTCTGATTGGTCAAGAGCTTATGGCGTAAATCAGACGGTTTGATTTTGTATTTTTGGAAAAAAAATTGTATTTTGACCTTGTCGGTTGTTCCTGCCCACGGCACGGGAAATTATATTTCAAACCATGCAATAATTAGCTGTAATTAGGTATAATTACTTTGTAAAGGACTGAGTTCTAGTTATCAAAATGCGCAATATACTGCGCATTTTGAGCTGGCCTCCACCAGGGCCATTTGTTCCCTCCATTTTGTTTTGGCCGCCATCTTGGCCCAGCCCCTACAAATGGCCCTGGGGACGAGGTTGAGAAATATCATGTTTGTACATAGCTAACCCAAGAAGAAATGCCATGTTTGTACACAGGTAACCCAAAAAGAAATGCCATGTTTGTACATAGGTAGCCCAAGAAGAAAGCCATGTTTGTACATATAGGTAACCCAAGAAGAAATGCCATGTTTGTACATAGTAACCCAAGAAGAAATGCCATGTCTGTACATAGTAACCCAAGAAGAAATACCATGTTTGTACATAGGTAACCCAAGAAGAAAGCCATGTTTGTACATAGTAACCCAAGAAGAAATGCCATGTTTGTACATAGGTAACCCAGGAAGAAATGCCAATGTTTGTACATAGATAACCCAAGAAGAAATGCCATGTTTGTACATAGGTAACCCAAGAAGAAATGCCAATGTTTGTACATAGGTAACCCGAGAAGAAATGCCATGTTTGTAAATAGTAACCCAAGAAGAAATGCCATGTTTGTACATAGGTAACCCAAGAAGAAATGCCATGTCTGTACATAGTAACCCAAGAAGAAATACCATGTTTGTACATAGGTATTCCAAGAAGAAATGCTATGTTTGTACATAGGTAACGCAAGAAGAAATGACATGTTTGTACAAGGTAACCCAAGACGAAATGCCATGTTTGTACATAGTGACCCAAGAAGAAATGCCATGTTGGTGCACAGATCGCACAACAAGAAATGACCTAAACATGTCATTTCTTCTTGGGCGAGCTGTGCACAAACATGTCATTTCGTCTTGTGTTACCTATGTACAAACATTGGTATTTCTTTTTGGGTTGCCTATGTACAAACGTACATACGTAATCCAAGACGAAATGACATGTTTATACACAGGTAACTCAAAAAGAAATGCAATGTTTGTGCACAGTAACCCAAGAAGAAATGCCATGTTTGTACATAGGGTAACCAAAGAAGAAAGCCATGTTTGTACATAGGTAACCCAAGAAGAAAGCCATGTTTGTACATAGTAACCCAAGAAGAAATGCCATGTTTGTACATAGTAACCCAAGAAGAAATGTTATATTCCAAGAAGAAATGCCATGTTTGTACACAGGTAACCCAAAAAGAAATGCCATGTTTGTACATAGGTAGCCCAAGAAGAAAGCCATGTTTGTACATATAGGTAACCCAAGAAGAAATGCCATGTTTGTACATAGGGAACCCAAGAAGAAATGCCATGTTTGTACATAGTAACCCAAGAAGAAATGCCATGTTTGTACATAGGTAACCCAAGAAGAAATGCCATGTTTGTACATAGGTAACCCAAGAAGAATGCCATGTTTGTACATAATAACCCAAGAAGAAATGTCATATTCCAAGAAGAAATGCCATGTTTGTACACAGGTAACCCAAAAAGAAATGCCATGTTTGTACATAGTAACCAAGAAGAAATGCCATGTTTGTACATAGGTAACCCGAGAAGAAATGCCATGTTTGTACATAGTAACCCAAGAAGAAATGCCATGTCTGTACATAGGTAACCCAAGAAGAAATACCATGTTTGCACATAGGTATTCCAAGAAGAAATGCCATGTTTGTACATAGGAAACCCAAGAAGAAATGCCAATGTTTGTACATAGTAACCCAAGAAGAAATGCCATGTTTGTACATAGTGACCCAAGAAGAAATGCCATGTTTGTGCACAGATCGCCCAACAAGAAATGACATAAACATGTAATTTCTTCTTGGGCGAGCTGTGTACAAACATGGCATTTCGTCTTGGGATACCTATGTAAAAACATTGGTATTTCTTTTTGGGTTGGCTATGTACAAACATGTAATTTCGTCTTGGGTTACCTATGTACAAACATTGGTATTTCTTTTTGGGTTGCCTAAAGAAATGCCATGTTTGTACATAGTAACGCAAGAAGAAATGCATGTTTCTACATAGGTAGCCCATGAAAAAATGAAATACTTGTACATAGGTGGCCCAAAAAAGAAATAGTATGTTTGTACATAAGCGGTATTTTAAATATATAGGTCAGTGATTCATACCTGTACAGGTCTGTCCATCTCCAGTAAATCCAGTAAGACAAGAACAACTATAAGATCCTACGGTGTTGTTACACGTGGCATATTCATGACATGTGCTGCTATCGTTGCACTCATTAATATCTGAAAAATACACAGAATGATAACGTAAAGATCATTCTTGGACTGCGTTCACACGAGTCGGGTATAGAAAATAAACAGTAAAATACGGTTACGTTCATACCAGAGGTGTGCGAATCCGATCCGACTCCGATCCGACTCTGATCCGACTCCGATCCGAATCCGATCCGACTCCGATCCGAATCCGATCCGATTGGGACTAAACTTTTATCGTTCGGATCGGATGAGATCGGATTTTGTTCTTTTTTTCTCGGATTGGATCGGATTTTTTCTTTTATTCTCAGATCGGATCGAATCGGATTTTACACTTTTTTAGCCGCATCAGATTCACGTTTGTCATTGTTTTTGTCACAAAATTAACAAATTCACTACAGTCAACTCTCGTTATAGCGGACACCCTGGGGACCGTCATTTGGTGTCCGTAATAACGAGAGTCCGCAATAGCGGGATGCGACGAAAATATCCCGATTTCAGGTTGTAAAATGTCACTACAATGTATTGCTGCTTTTTTGTTTTAAAATGTCCAGTTTATTGACGTTTACTGTGATACATAAGTACACAGTAGAAGTCAAAATATAAGTCAAAAATTTGTATTCAAATATTTTTTTTATTCCAAAACCAAAAATACAACGGTAACATGAATCAGTAACATAAATATGTCACTCGATAAATTAAAAAGTCATTCACTTTCATGGGTCGAGAGAAAAATACGTCCAAGGTGTCCGTTGTAACGAGAGTAGAACAATAGAAATGTTTGTTGGGGACCACATGAAGTGTCCGCAATTCCGTAATAGCGAGAGTCCGTAATAGCGAGAGTTATTTCAATACATTTCATAGTAGTTTCGGCCGGGGATTTACCAACTGTCCTTAATAGCGGGGTGTCCGTAATAGCGGGGTGTCCTTAATAGCGGGGTGTCCGTAATAGCGGGGTGTCCTTAATAGCGGGGTGTCCGTAATAGCGGGGTGTCCTTAATAGCGGGGTGTCCTTAATAGCGGGGTGTCCGTAATAGCGGGGTGTCCGTAATAGCGGGGTGTCCTTAATAGCGGGGTGTCCTTAATAGCGGGGTGTCCGTAATAGCGGGGTGTCCTTAATAGCGGGGTGTCCGTAATAGCGGGGTGTCCGTAATAGCGTGGTGTCCGTAATAGCGGGGTGTCCGCAAGGCGAGAGTTGACTGTAGTGGTATGCACGTTGCACAACACATGAAGGCTATTATTACATAAGATTATTATTGTATAGTAGCTTTCTTAAATTTATTTGTTCATTGGTTTTCTTTTCGGGAAGTTTGCGCAACTATTGCAACATATATCCGGTGTTTTAATTTTTTCGGACCGGATCGGATCGGATCGGACTACGACTTTTTAGCTTCGGATCGGATCGGATTTCGGATGGGATCGGATCGGACTACGACTTTTTGGCTTCGGATCGGATCGGATTCGGATTGACAGTTTTGGCAAACCCTCGGATTATAAGGGGTCAATCCGATCCGACGCACGCCACTAGTTCACACGAATCCGTCCTAATTTAACGACGCTTTGAAGGTGTTCACACGACTCCGGAACCTTCTGGTGTACATCCAGTATTTCAATGCTGTGCACTGTTTAAATAGCCATATCTCGTCAAAAGTAAATGGAAACGAGGAGCAATTCAAAGAATATTATCCCACCAAAGTGTTTTGTGCATTCTAGGTTTACAATTTTAGTCTTTCTATTAGGAACTCTCCTTATTGACTTATAATAATTTATTATATGGCACGGATTACTTCCGGTAAAATCACGCGCCGTGATTGGTTGCTGATGGGGCGAGATTTCTCCGTAATGCCCACTGGCATTATGAAAATTGTTAATGCCCTACGATTGGAAACAAACAAAAAATCCTAATAAGAAACTTTTATTGCCGAAAAACGGCGAAAATAGATGAAATAGACGACGATGAACATTATAAAAGTAAATTCTAGTATCCAGACGGGAAAGAAACAGAAGAAAATAACGCTAGTTCGGTGTTTTGACGAAGTTAAAGGAAGCGAAGACCAAGAAATACAAGATTGATTTTGAAATAAAAAGTGCCATATAATAAACTACTTAATAACCTCGACCGTTCGGTCTTGAGTTAGTTAGTTAGTTAGTTAGTTAGTTAGTTATAGTTAGTTAGTTAGTTAGTTAGTTATAGTTAGTTATAGTTAGTTAGTTAGTTAGTTAGTTAGTTATAGTTAGCTATAGTTAGTTAGTTAGTTAGTTAGTTAGTTATAGTTAGTTATAGTTAGTTAGTTAGTTAGTTAGTTAGTTAGTTAGTTAGTTAGTTAGTTAGTTAGTTAGTTAGTTACAGTTAGTTAGTTAGTTAGTTAGTTATAGTTAGTTATAGTTAGTTAGTTAGTTAGTTAGTTAGTTATAGTTAGTTAGTTCGTTAGTTAGTTAGTTAGTTAGTTAGTTAGTTAGTTAGTTAGTTAGTTATAGTTAGTTAGTTAGTTAGTTAGTTAGTTAGTTATAGTTAGTTAGTTAGTTAGTTAGTTAGTTATAGTTAGTTATAGTTAGTTAGTTAGTTAGTTAGTTAGTTAGTTAGTTATAGTTAGTTATAGTTAGTTAGTTGGTTAGTTAGTTAGTTAGTTAGTTATAGTTAGTTAGTTAGTTAGTTAGTTAGTTAGTTAGTTAGTTAGTTCGTTAGTTAGTTAGTTAGTTAGTTAGTTAGTTATAGTTAGTTAGTTAGTTAGTTAGTTAGTTAGTTAGTTAGTTAGTTAGTTAGTTATAGTTAGTTAGTTAGTTAGTTATAGTTAGTTAGTTAGTTAGTTAGTTATAGTTAGTTATAGTTAGTTATAGTTAGTTATAGTTAGTTAGTTAGTTAGTTAGTTACAGTTAGTTAGTTAGTTAGTTAGTTAGTTATAGTTAGTTAGTTAGTTAGTTATAGTTAGTTATAGTTAGTTAGTTATAGTTAGTTAGTTAGTTAGTTAGTTAGTTATAGTTAGGTATAGTTAGTTAGTTAGTTAGTTAGTTACAGTTAGTTAGTTAGTTAGTTATAGTTAGTTATAGTTAGTTATAGTTAGTTAGTTAGTTAGTTAGTTATAGTTAGTTATAGTTAGTTAGTTAATTAGTTAGTTAGTTATAGTTAGTTATAGTTAGTTAGTTAGTTAGTTAGTTATAGTTAGTTATAGTTAGTTATAGTTAGTTAGTTAGTTAGTTAGTTAGTTAGTTAGTTAGTTATAGTTAGTTATAGTTAGTTATAGTTAGTTAGTTAGTTAGTTAGTTATAGTTAGTTAGTTAGTTAGTTAGTTATAGTTAGTTATAGTTAGTTAGTTAGTTAGTTAGTTAGTTAGTTAGTTAGTTAGTTATAGTTAGATAGTTAGTTAGTTAGTTAGTTAGTTAGTTAGTTAGTTAGTTAGTTAGTTAGTTAGTTAGTTAGTTAGTTAGTTAGTTAGTTAGTTGAAAAATGATAATGATAATGACTGAAAATGATAAAGAGAAAGTTGTTTATCTGGTAATAAATCTTGATATCTGTTCTCAAACAAGACGCCTGCTCAGGCGTTCACTCGGGCTACTGATTTCTGAAAGCTTCGCGTAGCCTGTGCGTACTCTAGCAAGACTACATGGCAATGGCAATGCATATTTGCATAGATTTTCACAAATAGAATCTATGGTCTTATATGAACTGCAGCAGTGCAGGAAGCGCCGAAGGTTTGCTAATGTAGTATAAATGTAAACAAGGCCGTTTTTCTGAAAATTAAACAACGGATCCATAAATATATTTAGTAGACAAAACCTATAGTGTCGGATTCGGCAGAATCAAGCGATCATTTTGATATAGAATTTATTTAAATTTGGACAAACAGAAAATATTTAAACATGTTTTGAAACACGCGTTTCCAAATGTAATACGACACGCGACACCCACGCGATATCTAGACATGCACTGAACAGTTCACAAATCAGAATTGATATCTTACCGGTATTTGCTCTATTCGGTGCTTATTATTATACTTGCATTTTGTAGTTGTCGGACTATAAAGCAGCAAGGCCAGGGTCAACCTGTTTTGAAATAGCTCGTCATCTGTTACGTACTAGGTCTACCGCGAATCCGCGATCGCCGGCGTGTTCAGTTCAATCAGTTGTAAACATTGTAAAGTCTTTGTAAGCATGTTTGATGTTTATGATGGAGACAATTGTCAGCCGTTTTAACTGATCAACTATAACTCGGTCACTTGCAAAAGGTAAAGCTATTCAAACAAGGAGAAAGCAGTTACTAGGTAAACAGTACGTATATGTTCTTTGATATACTGTGGCCCTTTCTTGTGTCTCTAGTCCTCAAGTCAAACTTCCTAGGCTAGGTACTGATGTCAACACGGCATTTTTTCTCGTGTGTAATAAATTCGTCTATTCTGTCTTCATGGACAAACCTTGTCAGCAACATTACTGATCAACTACTCATGAATTCACCAATACCGTCGGAAAACACCTCAACCCAATTCGATCAAAGGCAAAAGAACTCGAAAACAAGCCTTTACAGTTTCGCAAGGCCTGACGGGATGATGCAATAATGCAATTTTGTGTGGCGAAGAAAGAGCTATCATTTCCTTCAAATTATGAAGCTCAACCACTATTAAAACCACCATCTGATTGGACAACCTTTTTAAACGAAACCTCACCCCCATACCACCCCGCAGAAACCCTAAACCTAATCACGCCCCCCGGAAACCCTAAACCTAATCACAACCCTCCGGAAAAATGTTCCACCTCTCATACCCCGACCACAACACCCCTATAGGATTTTTACCTTTATGTGTTCAAGTTTAACATCTCGCTTGTGGGATGGTTTTATTAGATGGTTAAGCTTCATAATTTGAAACCGATGATACCTCGAAGAAAATAATAATAATAAAAAAAATAACAAACGGAGCCGAAACCTAGACTCGGCCACCACAGGTAGCCCGAGTAATAAACGCGCACTTTTTTGTCTCCTGAGGTCTAATGGCAGACTGTTCCATAATTGTGTGGCTGTTACGCTAAAAGTTTTTCCTCCTTCCGTCTTTCTCACAAGTTTTGGGCAAATGAAATTTAATTTTGCATATCTAGTATTTCTACTATGGAATTCACTATTTAATTTCAGCGTTTCATTTATATAATAATAATAATTTCAGCGTAATCATTTATATATGTTGTTCAAACAGCAGCACAAGTTCTTAGAAGAAACTTTCCGAAGTCGAGAAGGCAAATAAAGTTTTCCATCGCTGAAAAATACGCTAACCGTTTGGTTAGGAGCTGAAAATTTAGGAGCTGAAAATTTAGGAACTGGGAACTAAAGCGGAGCGAAAAAGTGTCGGATCTTATGTTCACACGACACCGCCAAGGGTTCCGTTTTCATCTCGCTCCGTCTACACGCGTAAAAATCTCGCAAGTTGTTACAGCATTGTTGCCTGAACAATGCTGTAACAACTTGTTGACATATGTGAACAACATTGATAAATGAACAACATTGTTCATCATTGTTTCAACAAGTTGTTACAGCTTGATGAAACAACCGTTGTTCACGCATGTTGTTCACGGTTGTCAACAGGCGTGAACAATGTTGTGCTGCTCGCCGTGAACAAGTTGTTCACTTATGGTTCGAACAACTTGTTCACGGATAAATCAAAAGTCATGAACAAGTTGTTCCAACAGCACATTTTTATAGCCAACAACGTTGTTCGCACATGATACAACATGTTGTAACAGCATGACGAAATAACAACGATGAACAACAATGTTACAACAATGGTGAACATGGTTGATGTATCAACACGTTCTTCGGTTGTTACAACATGCGTGAACAACGGTTGTTGTTTCATCAAGCTGTAACAACTTGTTGAAACAATGATGAACAATGTTATTAATTCATCAAGGTAGTTCACATATGTCAACAAGTTGTTACAGCATTGTTCAGGCAACAATGCTGTAACAACTTGCGAGATTTTTACGCGTGTAGAAATCGTTTTCAAAACGCTCCGGTTAGAGCGCCGTTTTCACACAATTTCGATCCGGTCATTCCGGTGTGACGGTCTGAGACTGTCACCGTGTTGAGATTGTATATCGATTTGTGTTATCAAATGTTTGACGTTCAAAACATTCAAACTTTTTGCCTTCAAATGGTTTATTGATGAAAACTCCTTATAGTACAAAATTCAAAAACTTTGTGAACTTTGCTACAGTCCTAGATAAAGCATTTTTCTTCCTGGCAGCAAAATCAAAAAATAAATATTTCCTGCTAAACTAAATTAACGATTTCCTGCCTGATAGAATTTTTCAATTTTATAAGTTGTGATACCACCAGACTTGCAAGTTTGTATCTCAAAACCATAATTTATCTGAATGTGGTATCTATACATACTTTGAAATAGCGAACTTTTTCAATCGAATACTACCAGGGCGCTAAGCGCCCTGAATACTACTGTATGTAATACAAATACTAGCGTCAAACATCGAAATGCTGAAACAGTTGAATAAGATAAAAGCAGCTTGCATTCTTGCAAATGCACAATGACAGCTGCAGCCTGCAACAGCAACACTATACTGAATTACTGAAATGATAAATATTTCATTGTTTTCTAGAACAAATCGTTGCGTCATTTGCGCAAAACCTTCAAAACACTTTCGAATTGTTTACAAATCGCCGCTGGGTTTGGCAAGAATATAGAAAGATGACTGAGTCATCGAATATGAAACTTGATATTCGATCAAAAGTGATGCCCATCAAAATTGTGGGATTGTGTGACCGTGACGCTTTTCGATCTTTTGAAGAATAGGAAATTTATCTTTAAACTTTGACTTGGATTAAAAAAAACTGACAAATATTTCCTGCAAGATACAAAAAATTTCCTGCGAACAACTTTAACAAAAAATTTCCTGGCAGCGGCGCTGCCGGATATTTTCCAGCACTGCTTTGCTAGTAGTTGTGAATTTGTCACAACATATTACAACAACAGCGGCTTTTCAAGAAATCTGAACGAATGCGATGAACGGCATATGAACTGAAACAAAACGACGAGTTACTACCGTTTGTCATCACGGGATGATCGCATATTCTTGCTGTATACATGTATATCAACCAAAAATATTATTCTTAATCTTCTAAACTCTGGATATATTTAATAATTCAATGGAATGATCGGTACAAGACATCTTAATCAGTTAGTTAACGTGCGAAACTTTCGTCATGCACTCTAGTTCACGAGCGGATATAATATTTTTTCATTAAAACTGTGATTATTCATCTCAGGTATTCGATTTTATTCTACCCTGCGAGCAGAGCCTTCTTTTCCTTATTTCTTCGCTGAGAGAGACGAAGAAAAAAGTAGCCTCTGCTGTAATCGTGACTGGTGTCCATTGCGCATGCATGTCAGTTGCTTGGTTACAATCTCGAACCCAGTCCCAATCAGAGCAGAAAACAAAACGAGAACCGGTTAAACGGGTCTTAAACGGGTTACTTCGTCCTAAATCTTGGACGAAGCCAAACACGAATACAGCAGAGCCTACGTTTCTTCCTCTCTCTCAGCGAAGAAATAAGGAAAAGAAGGCTCTGCTCGCAGGGTAATTTTATTCAGGCAGTGTTCATAAATCTGTCATTTCATGGCTAATAATATACATGAAAAATATCTCGACTGTGATTGGCTGATTCCAGTGCAGTTAATCCCAAACAACAGTGCAGAATTGTGTTATCACAGTGCAAAAATCTGTAATTACAGTGCAAAAATCTGTAATCACAGTGCAAAAATCTGTAATCACAGTGCAAAAATCTGTAATCACAGTGCAAAAATCTGTAATCACAGTGCAAAAATCTGTAATCACAGTGCAAAAATCTGTTATCACTAAGAACCAATCAAATTGATTGTACAGCGGATTTTTCCCGATACAAAACAAACAAAGATGGCGGCCAAGATTCGACGGTTTTGGGGATAATTTGTTCAAATTTGAAGCTAGTTATGCTTTAATATTGCCAAGTGAAGTACCTACAAGAAGACCAGAAACTTCTTTATGCCTCGAGTAAACTTTTTCAAGTAGTAAAGGAACCGAAGCGTTTTTTAACAAATAAATATGCGAGGCTAAACACGTACGTTAAAATGTTAGTACAGTTGTTTTGAACATTTTTTCATGTATATTATTAATAAGTAATAGCATGGTTTCTCGTGCAATTTGGAAAAACATGCACTCGTGAGTTTTTCAAATACTTCAAATAGCACTCACTCGTCCTTCGGACTCGTGCTATTTTGACAGTATTTGAAAAACTCACTCGTGCATGTTTTTTTTCCAAATTGCACTCGAAACCATGCTATTACCTGTACAAAAAGTTTGATTATTCTGGTCATAAAGCCGATTACAGATATTGATATACAATCTCAGCACGGTGGCAATCTCAGACCGCCACACCAGTGCCGTGTGCACACGCCACAACGGCGTTTTGTGACTTTTTAGCGCCGTTTTCAACTCGCTCCGGACTCGTGTGAACGGGGTCTTAGAGACTACAGGTATTCGGAGATTGGAGGTTTCGGGGGTCGTCGGAGATGCTCGGAGGCGTCAGCTGGACATAAGTAGTGCGGGCGAAACTAGTCCAACGGAAAATTACATTTAAGCCCCGCACAGACGACCAAGTTTTCCTTGACAAGTTCCTTGGTAACTTTCCTTGCTCGTGTGTACGATGAGCACGTTTTTTCCCCAACAATTTTCCTTGACAAGTTATAATTGCTCGTGTGTACGGTTGGACAAGTTTTCCTTGACGGCAATGATCGCGTAATAAGCTTAGGAGATGATCTTGTCAAGTTTTCCTTGACGACTATACACACGAACAAATTTCCTTGTTCAAAAGCTGGCATGACCAGCTTTTGAACAAGGCTCTTTGTCAAGGAAAAACTTGTCAATTTGTGTCGTGCACACGAACAAATAAAACTTGTCAAGGGGAAACTTGCCAAGGAAAACTTGGTCGTCTGTGCGGGGCTTTAGCCTCTGCCAGATTTCTGTCGGTTTCTTGCACAAGATGTCGGTTTCTTGCATGACTTGCTAATTCACGGATAACTAAGCCATCCACGTCTATATTAGTAACATATTTGTTGGTAAGCGACATGTTTATAATACGTCTTTCTTGTAAAAAAGACAAAATATACTCCGTTTTTTGCCGTTTAATATATCAGACGAAGACTGACGAACCAGAGGATAACATACTTATATCGGCCGACGTGTAGCTCACATTGAAACAGCGAACTTTCCTAGTTTGTCCACACATTCAATTAACTGTGGTCGTATAACCTTCTGCTATATTCGACATGTTTTCTACAACCCGCAGTTCCAAAAGTTATTGACACCCCCCTGCTGCCGCCATATTGACACAGAAATCTGGCAGAGGTTCTTTTTTCGCTTTCTCTTCCGCTTTCCGCCCGCACTCCTTATGTCCAGCTGACGATTTCGACGCATCTCCGACGATCCCCGACATAGCCGATCTCCGAAATCTCCGATCTCTGCGGAGGAGAGAGGCCTGGACTAACCAAGGCTAGTTCGTGTCACAAAGTTCTTTCCTTGGCACCAGAGTATTTTCGTTTCAAGAAGCCACGATCACTTAGGGCCTGCTTATATGGAGCCGAGTTACCCGGCAAACCGACTTACCCGCCATGTATAGAAATTCAATGCTATCCCGGCAGAGTGTTTACATGAGACAGGCGGGTAACTCGGCTAGCCGAGATCCCGGCAAAACAGCCGAGATCTCGGCATGCCGGGATGAAAATATTCCCATATAAACACTCTCTTGCGGGGTAACTCGGCTAGCCGAGTTGAATTCGTCACAACAGCGCACGCACCACTTTAATATGAAGACAATCGGAAACTACCCCTGGAATGTGAAACCATTATAATGCGTGGGCGGCTTTGCCGAGTAACTTGTCTCATATAAACACTCATCTTTTTTCAACTCGGCTTGCCAGGTAACTCGGCTCCATATAAACAGGCCCTTGGACCTCACGTTCGGTTAGTAAATAATATTTCATAAACGAGTGGGAGTGTTTTACCAGGGGTTACAAACACGAGAGGACAATGAAATCACGAGGCCGTTAACCGAGTAATTTTCATTGTTCTCGAGTCTTTATAAAACATGAGAGAATAATGAAGATTAAGCCTGGTTTCCATATAGCCGTAAGCGCCGGCGGCATGGCTGCGGCAAGGGGCAATGGTCCAATCGCATACAGCTTCTTATTGCTGGCTAATTCAACACTGTCTATGATTGGACCATCGCCCCTTGCCGCAGCCATGCCGCCGGCTCTTACGGCTATATGGAAACCAGGCTTAATACGAAGCTGCAGGCCGAGTCATTTTTATTGTTTTCGAATGTTTTACAAACACGAGAGAACATTGGAAATTACGAGGTAATAGGCCGAGTGATTTCTGTTGTTCTCGAGTGTTTGTAACACCTGGTAAAACACGATACGCGAGTTTATGAAATAGCTTCTCAATCGTCTATAGAGGTAAAATCCGCGAGGGACTTTGTGAAATTGGTCATATCAGATTAGACCATGGAGTATAATATTAAGGTGTTACTCCGAGTGATCAACCAGGCTAGAATTCGAACCCGCGACCTTCGGTTTACTAGTCCGATGCTCTACCAACTGAGCTACAGGTCAAGTTGCGAGCTGAAAGTCGAATGATAGTACTTAAGGTGACTCCCTACGGTAATTTCAATAGGGGACTGGTGACTAGAAATAGTATCGCTACGCATGCGTAAATAGCGATCTTGTCGATTTGAAATTCTATGACCGCGTCGACATGATGTTAGATTGTAGACGTTTTCTTCGGTGAATTTTGCTAAAATTTTGTAAATAAGTAGCTGATAAAAACTTCTAAAGTATATATAATTTTAAAACATTTTCATAAGACAGAACTCTTTTAAATCGATAATTTTTATAGCGAAAAATCTGTCCATACAACCCTCTCTGATTTTGTGCATGGATATTCTCCACAACAGTATCTATCATCTCAGTAATTTTTAAAAAATTTCACCGAAGCAAACTGAAGACATGCCGCTTCAATTATGCAATATTTGAAAATATACCAAAGTTCCAACGTCTTTATTACCATGGTAACAGCAAATAATTGAACTTTTTGGTAGGTATTTTGTATCTGCAGTAGTTCTGCCATAGTAGGGTCTACTTGATATTTATCTAATAAATTTTTAAACTTGTGAATAACATTAGATAATGAGCGTATGAAATAGCGCGTATTTATTGAAACTATAGGGAGCCACCTTAAGCTATTTGATATTTCGAAACAGACTAGTTTCTTCAATATCTAGACAACAGTCTTCATACATGACGATTTCGAATGATTATTGTCGGACAGATTATTAGTCCCACAATAATCATTCGACAATGGTGTATATCCGTATCCAATGGTCTCATGTTTAATTTATAATTAAGAAATGTGGTAATAAACGGTTCTTTGTTTGTGCCGTTTATTGTCTGATTTCTTAATTATGAATTCAGTTTGCGCGACCTTTACCGAATTTCAGAACTCATCACATGACCTAATATTTGTTCTCTGATTGGCTAATTAGCTCATGTATTATTAATCAGTTTGAGAAGTCTCTGTAACCATTCTCCTTCCCAGAGCCTCCTCGGTACACTATGCAATAATCCTAATAATATATGCCTGCTGAAAATGTGCAGGTACGTTTGTGATTGTTGCAAATCGACAATGGACAGCTCACGAGTCCAGCCGTGGTTTCGTAAGTACCGGGACCCGGTATACGGCGGGAAATCGAGCCTAATCTGACAAGGGCCTCTGATTTTCCAGTGTACCGAGAAAGCCCTGGGAACGAGGATATCTTTGTAACAAATCAGTATAATTTAATACCTTCGCATTGCGACAATCCTGAAAATCCAGACATACAGGAACAGACCTGACGGTTAGGAGAACTTTGACAGTAAGCATTCGAATGACAAGGAGCAAAACAACACAAGTCTTCAACTACAAAAAAAAGTAATAAGAATATACTCAGCGAGCGATAGAGAGGTTAATACGTTCAAGGCCGAGGTTTGATATTTTACCGTAAAGACCGAACGGTCGAGGTTATCAGCAGTGTTATCAGTATAGGTAATCACATGATAGTGAGTACAGTTAAGCCCTAATCAAACGAGAACGCAAGTCATCGCAAGCTGGCAGTCAGAATTTCTGTGGCGGTCGTTCGAACTCCCCAAATTAACAAAAATTAGGTTTCATGAGTGTTTTAAACCAGTTTTAACTTTTTCACGGTACATGGAATTTTGAGTTCATAGTGTACCACAAGTCGTTGGAAATGTGAAAACTTTCCACTGCAGAATTACCCTGCGAGCAGAGCCTTCTTTTCCTTATTTCTTCGCTGAGAGAGGAAGAAAAGTAGGCTCTGCTGTATTCGTGACTGGTTTCCATTGCGCATGCATGTCAGTTGCTTGGTTACGATCTCGAACCCAGTCCCAATCAGAGCAGAAAACAAAACGAGAACCGGTTAAACGGGTCTTAAACGGGTTACTTCGTCCTAAATCTTGGACGAAGCCAAACACGAATACAGCAGAGCCTACTTTTCTTCCTCTCTCTCAGCGAAGAAATAAAGAAAAGAAGGCTCTGCTCGCAGGGTACTGCAGAATTGGCCGCCATTTTGAATTTTATTGTCAACATCGTTCCCAGGGCCTTCTCTCTTTTTATTACTTGTACTGCAGTACAATTAATAAAATAATTGTACTCCTCTCAACCAATCAGAATGTAGTAATTTTGTCATGCATATAATAAAGTAGTTTATTATATGGCACTTTTTATTACAAAATCAATCTTGTATTTCTTGGTCTTCGCTTCCTTTAACTTCAAAACACCGGACTAGTATTATTTTCTGTTGTTTCTTTCTCGTCTGGATACTAAAATTTACTTTTATAATGTTCATCGTCATTTATTTCATTTATTTTCGTCGTTTTACAGCAATAACTTTCTTAGGATTTTTCATTTGTTTCCAATCGTAGGGCATTAAAAATTTGCCCGTGGGCATTACGGAGAAATCTCGCCACGTCACCAACCAATTACAGCGCGTAATTTTACCGGAAGTAATTCGTGTCATATAATAAGAACTACTTATTCTTGGTTTTCATCTGACGTCACGGCGGCCATATTGATGCACAGAAACAATGAAATGGCGGCCATATTGATGCACAATCTTTATCCTATGGGAATTTAACTCTATTCTTATTCAAACATTTTGTATTGTTATATACCAAAGACTTTCGTTTGCCAAAGATGATATCCTATTGGTCAAATCATGGTCACGTATTGCCCTGTTTCCCTCTGACGTCAACAACGAAGAAGGAAACAGTGCAATGCTTCCCTCTGACGTCAGCTGTAATCACGCGTTGTTCACGTGAATACACAATGATTATTGCATCAGATCAAGAACTTTGGACTTTTCGGAACATTTTGCAAACAAGAGCTGTTTCGAGCTTGTCTGGTTCGAAATAGTCCATTTTCCAAAGGAAAGAATATCTATACATATATTCAAAGGTCTGAAAAAAATCTGGATAAATTTAAAGCTGTTCTTTGTACTTGTTGAGTCTCGTGTATTTGTTTAGTTTTATTAAAATTACGAAGACAAAGTCAAAGTGTTTTCGTAAGTCTTTTTGCCTTTTGCAAGTTTCGAGTCATTTGGTATTTTGTATTTTAAAAGTCTTTGGTATATAACAAAACGCTTGTTGACTTTTGCCTCGAGAAACATCGAGTTTTACGGTCCCTCAGGCTTCAATGTCACCCTCGGGCTAAAGCCCTCGGGTGACATTGAAGCCTTCGGGTCCGTAAAACTCGATGTTTCCCTCAGCGCCAGTCAACAAGTGTATATTGTTTCACCACCCCAAAGGGGTCACCAATCCCGCGAGTGAAAACGGTCCATTGACCGAGCGTGATATCTGTACTAGCGAAATATCGGACCGATGTTTTTTTAGTATAAAAAACAGAGGTCCGATATTCCACAAGTACAGAGCGAACAAGCGAGGTTTATTAAGTGGTTTATTATATGGCCTTGCTGAAATAATTATTATTAAACTTAAAATTATTAGAGACATGAAAACGCCATAGCAAAACTCGCAACGTTTTGTTTAACGGTTTCCGCTAAAATATATAACTCAAAAGAACCCGTCCAGCCTTTCGCGGCTTTTCCAAAATATGTCTTTAAATTTGTTTTTTTCCAAGTTTGTCGTCAAGTTTCAGTGAGTCTCAAGATTTTAGCAATCTTTTCGATACCCTAACCACAACATAAACCCTAACCCTAATCAGAAATCTTGTTTAATCCCTAGCTTTTTGGAAAAACATATTTGACGACATGTTTTGGAAAAGCCGCGAAAGGACCGGACGGGTCCCTTTGACTCATCCGTTTTAGCCGAAACCCTAGAATACTGGCAAAGCATTCTGGTAGTTTAGGTCACCCAACGCCATCTCACGTCATCAATTGACCTTTTGAAAAATGCAATTAAAATAAACTCTCATGATATTTTATTCATGATGTGTGTAAAATTTATTCATACAGCAACTTGTTTATTTTGCATAGATAATTGAGATCTTAAGAATTAGATGAACACTGGTTTTCATCTAATATCTTGGGTTTTACTGGAGTATCCAACTTCAATCAGGTGATTGAACTATTGTAATTGGCTGATTATGCCATGAATTATTAATGATTTATGATTTATTAAAACGATCCATCTTTGGTCAAGAAATACAATGGATTTACAATGAAATCTAAAAGGTTAAAACTTTACGTTATTACATCAGTCAAAAAGTTAAAAATCTAAAACATCTAAAATACAACTACATTTTGGGTTTGATATGGTCACTGCCTCATTGCTCGAGGGATAAAACTGTTCCTATGTCGTGCTGTGCCTGAAAAAGGTAGATACTTAAAGTGCCAATGCAGCGATATTTCACCCCAGTTTTTTATGATTACATTGGAAAGAACACTTAAAATGACAACGTAACATCTTTCGTAGAATTTCGTTTCCTCGCTTCATTCTTGAGATATTCAGGTTTGTTTGATATGCAAATGTCATACTTATGACATCACACTGCATAAGACGTTTTGAAAGAGCATCAATTTTAGGATAGTCCAAATATTTTACACCCAGCTACACACGTTTAGTGACCAGTCATAGCTACATACATGCAAGTGCAAATTTTTATTAAGTACTTTCGATAAGCACTCTCAAAGAAAATCATACTTTTCTAAAAAGTCATTATGCAGTGTGATGTCATAAGTATGACATTTGCATATCAGACAAACCTGAATATCTCAAGAATGAAACAAGGAAACGAAATTCTACGAAAGATGTTACGTTGTCATTTTAAGTGTTCTCTCAAATGTAATCATAAAAAACTGGGGTGAAAATGGAACTTGGCAGACGTTTATCTGACAGGTTTTCTGAACATCTTCGTTCAGTGAGGAACAATGATGTTGCCAGGCCTGTCGCCTGACATTTTAAGAGTGTCAACCATCATATTTCCGACATGAAAGTTTGTGCCATCTCACCCATTTCTGGTGGTAATGACAGCCGCAAAAGACAAGAAAGCGTCTTATTTTCAAAATTGGAACCATTCATCTTCACGCACTCAACGAACGTTTTTCTTTTATTTAACACTTCTGAAGACGCCGTTTTTGTTTAGCAAGGGCGGACATAAACAGTGTTTTCACTTAATTTATCAATTTTTTCTTTTATTTAACACTTCTGAAGACGCTGTTTTTCTTTAGCAATAGCGGACATAGACAGTGTTTTCACTTATTTAATTTATCTGTTTTTTACTCTCGCTCATGCATTTTACACCCCCTCCTTTCTTGCTCATTGACGGTGGGAATATTAATTATTAATATTATATATTATATTAATATTATCAATATTAATTTCTTATTGTTTTTTTTTATCTGATTGGCTTATTTTTGGTCATATAATTATCTTTCTTATATAAGCTCGTTGTTTGTTTACACTCTTTACGTTTCTCTCTGATTTACATGAAGCGGATTGAGTGTTCAAGTCAAATCTCGCATGTTGTTTCGCCTTGTTGTGTTTATATGAAGAAGAATGAAAGTTTTCGATCTGATCGAAACGGATGGCTGACGTCAATCCACGTAGTGGAGTGGATTGACTTGAGATTCGAGCAAGGATCGACTTGAATGTCTCCAATGATATGCATGAGCGAAGTTAGTGCGTGTTGTAAACATGGCAGACATTGAGGAAAGCCCAGAAAATAGTGATGAAAAACCGCTTACAAAAAGCAAAAATAGATCGGATTCTCCATGTAAACATGTGCCCGGATCAATGAACTCTATATAAAGACTGGAACGATACCTCCATAAGGTCGGCCCTATGATTGGATGAAGCCAAACTTCCGGCTGCTGGGGGCAACACATGAACGTCTGACCAACCTCCAAGGAGCGGTAGAAAACAGACAATGGCCCAGCGAGAATTTTTTATTTTTTTGTAGTTGAACTTCATTTGAATTGATATAACGAAGCTAGTATGTATTAGAATCATTGTCCTTTCTGTCTGAGGTATGTTTGCTAGCAAAAATAGATTGAAGCAGGAAATATATTGTCAAACGAAAGCAAAATTTTGCTTGGATTGATGGAAACTCCTGACGAAAATTCAGGTTATATTTAGTATTTATTCGTCTTTATTTTATGAATTCTTGCAACCCTATCAAGCTGTGCCTTTGCTCTTATGAATAGTCTCCCTCATACCTTTTGAATCATTGTAAGACCACATATATTTTGATCTTTGATGCCTTTAAAACACTGTCGGTTCGTATTTCTGTGTTTTGGTTCGATTTTTTGACTGTTCAGAAAATTTAATATTTATGGTTTTTATTGATCATGTCAACATCCATATGCTCGACAGATTATAGCCACTAGATTTCAGTAGGCCTTAGCCCTGATTAATGCTATCTTTATTTGATTCAAGATAGTTTATAGACTTTTTTCTGGACTTTTGATACCTCAACTGACTCAAACAACTTGGAGCTGCCCTACAAAAAATCAAGAGATCCGCGCGGTTTCGGACTCAAAATGTGTTTTTTGTCAAATATTCAAGCTACGTTTTTGCTGCTAAAAGCCTTTAGAAGAAGTATATATTACTGTAGCATGTTTGCATTTCTTTGTAATTGGTTCATAACAAAATATAACTTAAAAAATAAAGATTTTCTTGCATATAAAGAGGACTGGGGCCGCCCTGCATGTCAGGCTCCATGACGGCTTCAAAATTTGGTTTGTAGGTATCGTTCCAGTCCTTATATAGAGTTCACTGGTCCGGATTGACTTCACTCGCGTTTTTCGATCCGATTGGCCTGTCAATCCACTTCATGTAAACACGGCCTAAGGCGGTGATTACATGGACCGGGCTAGCCCGGTTAACAAAGCGTTGTCACGAAGACTAATTAATTTATTAAGTCTTCGCTATGATCACGAAAGACACGAACAACGTTTTGATGTTATATTTCAGTTCGTTTCAGCACTATTTATTCACACAGTCAAGTAAACGAACGCGGCTAGCCCGCTTGCCATGTAATCGAAATGTTAAAAAAACATGCGTTTTATATATAAAGCGGGTTAGCCCGGTCCATGTAATCGCCCCCTAAGTTTCCTATCCAGTTCCCCATTATCTATGGTTTTAACATGTGGTCTAACTAAATCACGAGATAGACCACAGACTATGTACTACAACAGATCGACTATCTAAATCACGAGAAAAGAGATAAACAGGCAGCATATATACTTACTTTCAACGACTATCATATCCAGTGGATTCGACACAGTTGTAATATTCCCAACCATAACATCATTGCTCTTGTTAAACTTAACAATTCGGGAGTTTGTTGAGTCGAGAACATAATAGACTTCCCTTCCAACGCCAAGTGCAACACTTGAACTGGATATTGTTAGATTCTGAATAACGGACGACGTTCCGCTATAGCTTGTCTTCAGTATACTGTAGTGAGAGTCGCTGTTAAATCGCATCCAATACACCGCTTCATTCTGTTCGTCCACTGCTAGACGCAGAGCAACTGAGTTCTTCTTATACAGAACTGTTGTCGTCTTAGTTTGTAATGTGTACTGAACAATGTCGTTAGCACTATTTCGATTAACACTGCCAAACAAATTCCTATTGAAAAAAATATTATATATTAAGACAATAAAAACGACGTCTTTTTTTAAAACAAAAGGGGGTGCAAAAGTAGATTTTTTAAAGTGCCTCAATCTCTCGTTCCCAGAGCCCACGTTCCCCACCCGGGAAACGAGACACGATCGGAAATCGCATAGAAAATCGGCCACTTTCATGGGGCAGTTCGCAGTCCACGTGCGTGCTGGCTCAAGTGAGTTCTGAGGACATTTAAAACAGATGAATTTGAGAAGGGTAATGGGTTCGTACATCGCGAAAATTCCACGAGTTGTCAACAAACCGTATTCTATGGCAAGCCCAACCTTCGTGCTATGCGCTCGTAGAAGAATTATGGTCGAGCGACGATTTTGAGCGGAGATGTTTGACTTTGAGCTCGGGGTGTTCTCGCTCCTGTCGGCCGTGTATTGATGACGTTTACACGCAAGATATTCGTTCTACGCATGCGTACTTAATACGGGTCAGCCCATATCTCGCGAGCATCGACAGCCGCCATTTCTGATCGTGGACTCTGGGATAATCCGTTCCAAATCGTTACGTTATTGGCTGAATAGTGAGCATGAGTTGGTCTGAAGTGACCGGAAGTAGAATTAATAAAACCAAAATAACAAAGATGTTGGACGACAAGACTACAGTGAAGACGTTGCCGCGATCGATATCTTCGCCGTATGTGTGTAGATGCTGTAAATCGAGCTTCGCCAGCAACCCCATTGACTTGTTTGGGGAAAAGTCAAACAAGGAGAACATACTATCCAGATTCCGCTCGCATATTTACGCATGCGTACCTCAACCGGAATAACAAGAATCCTGTGATTTGAAACGGATTATCCCAGAGTCTTTCGTTTCCCGGGTGGGGAACGTGGGCTATGGAACGAGATTGAAAGTGCCTATGAAACGAAAATTGAGTTTGTTTTATTTGAAAGAACACTCAAAATTATAGAGTAACATCTTTTCCAGTTTTTCGTTTCCTTGCTTCGTTCTGGAGATATTTTAGTTTGTTTGATATGCAAATTAAACATTTTGACGTCACACGGGCATAATGAGCATCCTCGTTCCCAGGCCTCCTCGTTACACTGGAAAATCGGAGGCCCTGGTCAGATGAAAATCGGATGTCCTAGATTCTAGGACATTGATGAGTCATTGAATATATCACATCGCCCTGGGTGCGAGCATGGACATAATATAACGAAACAAACGAGATACACTCAGATATTTGAAGAAAAGCTGCTTTATTATGACGTCCGAAAGGTTTGGTGTTTACTGTTCTTCCCGCTGGACAAAATAGAATAATTTCGCTTACGGAAATGCTATTCAAAGGTAGGTTGTTTACGAACATAATTTGCCGTCGCCGACGAATGAGTCACCGAGTCACGCTATGTCTAAAATCGTTCGATTTTGAGAGTTAAATGATGAAACTCATCGCAGTTGCAACTCGCTTTAGGAATCCTACTTTGTTGGCTTTATTTGTAGACTTTTTCGGTGTTATCTGAGCGATAAACTTCACTCTATTCACACCGTTGTTTGACAGTTGAAAATATATTTGCCCACTTCCTGTTTTCGACAACAACCTTCGTCCAGCCAATCACACGCTTCAATCGTTTTCATCTGACCAGGCCCTCTGATTTCCCAGTGTACCGAGGAGACGCTGGGAACGAGGTTGGCATAATGAGTTATCGAAAAAGTTATATATCTTTGCTATTATCAAATATAATAATCACTTGAAAATCTACGTGTTGAGTGTTGTGGGCGAAACACATCCATATGCTTCATTCAAATTCATTTGGTTTGATAATAGAAAATATATCTAACCTTCTCCGATAGCTCATTATGCACCAACGACGTCGCATATCAAACAAACTGAAATATCTCAAGAACAAAGCAAGGAAACGAGAAACTGCAAAAGATGTTACTCTATAATCTTAAGTTTTCTTTCAAGTAAGACAAACTTAATTTTCGTTTCATAAGACACTTTAAGGGGCTGATTACAATCAAGTGCAAGAAATTTTGCCCTGAATTACAAAAAAATGCCTTCTTCAATAGCCAATTCTATTCGAGTAATTTTGCCCTGTATATTATTAGCTTAGAAATCAAGAAGCTAGTTCTGAAACCAAGGTAGACAGAGTAAAATAGTCCGGTGTTAGCCTGAGTAAAATATTTAATTAGGCACAAAAATGCCTGTGAAGGGAACTTACTTGGAATCGACAGCAATGTCAGTCAAACCTTGTTGCTCGAATTCCCGATCTCTGATCCCGGAGCCGTTTATTTTTAAGGAGTAGACAACATTACTGATTGTGTGGATAAAATACAGCGTGTTATTAATATCGCTGATGCTAAATCTACCCAACACACCAGTCTCATAGATGGCTTTGATGTTCGTCCAATCCGTATCAGAGCTGTAGACCGTCCCACCGTTATAATAGAACAATTTCTGGCGCGATTTGTGAAAGCCTAATTTCACATTGTGCCCGGAGAAGAGTCTTGTCGATGGGCCTCCTTTGACCGACACGTACATTACGTCAGTCGAGTTGGTGTAATAGATGTATTCTTGATAATCATCGCAATCTACAAAAAAATAGGTACGCAATGCGTACATTAGCCTGGCGTTGTGAGCCCACTGCGCCACACACAGAGATCATAATATAATATAGATCTAAAATAAGAAATCTCAATGTGCAATAATTTGGGCAATCTTGGGTGGAGTGGGCAAGGGGGGGGGGGGGGGGGGGGGTTACATTGGCCATCGACTACACAGAGTTGCCTGTGGAGTAGGCTAAAGGTTTTTGTCCCATTTGAGGCAGCACTTCACTTGCGATAGTAACTTCTAGTATAATACTAGAGGGGACATTCCTAGTCAAATGTGCGAGGAAAATAGGGCGCCGCCATTAGAGGGGGAAAGCTACTAGTATCCAGGCCCTTTGAAGACTTGCCTATGAGACTTGCCAATACGCGCGGCCGGCTACTTCAAAATGGCGGCCACAATTTATATCCAAGCCCTTATAAAAATTCCACATGTCATGTTCCAAAATCACATGTGAACCACATGTGATCACACGTGGTTCAAAACGTGATCACATGTGGTTCAAAACGATCAATTTTACAAGTCCTTTCAAGTAGACAAACTTAATTTTTATTGCCAATGTCCTTTACAATAACCACTTGCTTACCTGCCAAAGAATGACGAGCTGACAGCAGTAGTAAGAAAGTAACAAGTAACATCTAAAAAAATGACAAAATTTGTGCGTTAATTCTTTGAAAGTTTGCCTGGTGATAAACTGTAAAACAAGCGAGAATTCGTGAAAATACCACGTTCATTATTTATTGCTATACAACTGGATTGCTCATCCTTTATGGTCAGCAGCAAACATTTTGAAGCCACTGGCGACCATATTGGTACTCCAGGTCCAGTGTACCTTGCGGGCTTAAGAGTAGTAAAGTTTACCGGGGGGGTGCCAATTTACCGTTACCACGGGAAAACCATAGATATATAGGAAACATAGATTGCCGACTCCTTTTTAGGGCCCTATTGCGAACGCGTCCCAAACATGGGTAATCCAAGATGGCGGCTCAACCGGGCAAAAGCGCAAGTGACCACAATGGAACAAGCCATATAGCGCGAGTATTTGTGCAAGCTAGTCTGCTTCGAATGAATAGAAATAGACAATACATCACAGAATAAAGCATTTTCGAGAGTTTTAACCGATAATGACAGCCTTTAAACAGCTCTAACGACAAAATGTCCTTATCCACTCGATCGACCTATCCAAAATTCGAACGTTTAAGGTTACGTAACACCTTGGAGTAGTGCTTTGCGAAAAATGCAACTGCGCGTTGAGTTTAAAAGCAATCATTTTACATTTTTTCAACTGTCCAAGTTGATTTACAAATTTTGAAAAGTATTTAAACTTGTTTGTTTTGACAAAATTCTGAAAACGCATTTGCTTTGCGCCGCGACTTTTGTTGAACTACAGTTTCAATCAAATCATGTAAAAATAGTTTTAATTGTAACTCAACTAGCTGTTCTACAAAAGTGTGTGCGGTAGCTATGGTTTTTTTTGTTATTCTTGAGATATAAGGCATTCTTTTGCAACCTCAGTTAAGTTGCGTGCATACCATGAATCGTAGTCGATTACTCAGAAATTTTAAAAAAATCGCATAGCTACCGCACACACTTTTGAAGTTCTTATTGTCTCCGATACATTGTGAAAATTTGGAAAAATCGGCCAAAACCCGTCTTCAACAAAAGTCTTTGGATACAGCAGTTTAGCTTGTTGACATTGATACCAAAACTTGTCAATGCTAATTCAAATTTCGCGGGAAAACAGAGCTGCTTGCAATTTTCATCGCGAAATATCTTAATGAATTATGCTTTAAACGAAATAAACTTTTCAAAACCTTTTAGCATTTGGCTTAAGGCAGCTAATTACGCAAAAAAAATTTTTTTGGGTATTTTTAAATTTCTATGGTGTAACGTAACCTTAAAACAGAATTTCTCGACTATTTGTCAATCGTACTAATGATTAAGATTACCTTGAATGGCTCGAAGTTGTTTCGATGCGTAATTTGTTGTGAGAGACGAAAAAAGTGACTTTTTCTGTTCTGGTCACTTGAGATCTACTAGTTTTCATCAACCACACTGACATATTTCCCCGGTTTGGGTTAGCTGTAAAGTTCAGTATTAGGAGTACGATAAATTTTAGGATTAAGAGTAAGGTTAATAGTCTGCAAAAATAAGCCGTGTCAATTTGGCAAATCAGTGGAAACTAGTGGTAACTTCAAATTTCAAGTGACCTGAACAGAAAAAGTCACTTTGTTCGTCTCTCACAACAAATTACGCATCGAAACAACTTCGAGCCATTCGGCTGTCATTATCGGTTACAACTCTCGAAAATGCTTTATTCTGTGATGTATTGTCTATTTCTATTCATTCGAAGCAGACTAGCTTGCAAAAATACTCGCGCTAAATGGCTTGTTCCATTGTGGCCACTTGAGCTTTTGCCCGGTTGAGCAGCCATCTTGGATTACCCATGTTGGGTAAGGGCCTAGTCAGCAATCTATGCTTCCTATATCTATGGGGAAAACAGAAGGAAAATACAAGCAAATACAGCCAGAAATTGTCAACTACATACAGTACTTCAAGACTTTGTAAAGATACATGTACATGTTTTACTATCAAAGGTATATTATAAATAGTTTCACAATGAAGTTATTGCCTGTTTTTCTTGGGGTTTTTACGAGTTTTGTGATATAGGCAAATTTATCGATTACCGGGCAGAGTAAAAAACTACAAAATAACACGTTTTACTGCCAAACAAACGCAAAAACTAAGCTTCTAAATCTTTGCACTGTTCCTTGTTTGATATACCAATAGCAGAAATTTTCTTAATGTGGTTCTCCTGCTATGAAAACATATGTACAAAGTTTCCGTGGTGGCCATCTTGGTACACCAAATTCGTCATCTCCAGTGGCTTCATTTTTGGAGCCGGATGAGCAATCCAGTTATATCAGCCAACAAAAAGTTGAACAGCTTTGCCTTTTGATCAAGGTGTTCTTGCACATTGTTGGTGGATTTCGAAATAGACTGACTGACTTTGTCATTTAACAGTGATCAGATGTGGCTGACAACTGTCTTGATCGTAAATATGTTCACCAATGTGAAGTATACACCACATTCAGCCTTCAATATGATCTTCCTCAGCCCACTCCCACCTTTGCTCACGCGGTATATACGCGCCTCTCTGCACTTTTGCCAGTAGCACGAGTGAACGCCTGACCAAGGCATCTTGTTATTATTATTGTTGTTATTAATATAAATCACTGTACATGTATACATAGTATGGGGACCCCGTTATTGGAGACTAGTCTCTGGGGTCCGTTCCTGCCTTTGTCTTTATAAATGTATTTTATTAGGACCACAAGTTTATCAGTTGAACTGTCAGGTGTTATCCTCTTTAAATAAAGTTGTTACTTACCTACCTACCTACCTACCTAACCACCCACCCACCCACCCACCTACCCACCTACCCACCTACCCACCTACCCACCTACCCACCTACCCACCCACCCACCCACCCACCCACCCACCCACCCACTGTAATAAACATACTGTAATAACCCATTCCTACCTGAGCCAGCCCAAGACAACCCCTTTATTGTTTTACTCTGTCTAACGCCAGATGATTTTACTCATCAAAGAGAGAACCTTCAGATGTCCTAGGCAACAATGGGATAACACTGTGATTAACCCATTCCTACCTGAGCCAGCCCAAGACAACCCAGTTATAGTTTTACTCTGCCTAACACCAGATGATTTTACTCATCAAAGGGAGAACCTTCAGATGTCCTAGGCAGTAATGAGTTAGCAAGTAAACATACTGTAATAACCCATTCCTACCGGAGCAGGGAAAAAACAACCCTGTTAATTATAGTTTTACTCTGTCTAACGCTAGATGGTGTTACTCGTCAAAGGGAGAACCTTCAGACATCCTAGGCAACAATAGATTAACAAGCGATTAACCCATTCCTACCTCAACCAGCCCAAGACAACCCCTTTATAGTTTTACTCTGTCTAACACCAGATGATTTTACTCATCAAAGAGAGAACGAACCTTCAGACATCCTAGGCAGCAATAGGTTAATAAGTGATGAACCCATTCCTACTGCATGTACCCAGTGAACTCGATGTAAGTTAAAATCTGATACCTGGAACGCTAACGAAGGACCAAAAAGTGAGGCAAAAAGTTCCAGGCCCCAGCGTGGTTTGCAGGTACGATTCAGTCTCCCACAAAATGTCTTTTACATGGCCGCCCGTCTTGAGCGAACTGCGAAGGCTCGAAAAAAGTTTGAAAAAATTATTTATCAGACTAAACGTGCATTTAATGGTTTCCCATTGTTGTACAGCGCTGTTGTTGTTTTATTTACTGTATAGCAGTCCAAAACTATACAGTAAATTAAGCTAGGGATGAAAATAGGCTGAGAAAACAGACGTCCTTTTGCTGGCTAGGATGAAAACAGCCAGCCGAAAAGGTGAGAACAAGAGTGAGAAAGCTATTCTTGTACGAGTTTGAAGACGTATTGATACTTGATATTTCATAATATACATCTAATGTCATTTTCTTATTTCTGCTCCTTTAATTTCTTGTTCAGTTTTGTTAAACGGCCTTTTGTAACTAATGATATTTTAAGAAATAACTGACAACTAGATTGTTTATTTTTCACGTTTACTCATGGCTAGTTGTTGTTTTCGGTACGAATGCGGAATGCTTTTTAAACAAAACGAACTGATGAAACTGGTACTAACCTAAACGGCATATTCTATACTAAGTTTGTGTTGATTTTTTGTATCCTCTTCGGAGTGACGAAACTCTAATATATATGGTTTATAATATAACGAAAATTTGACTTAATTTCTTCACTGACAAACTTCGTGCACGTTTTGTAAAGACAATGACTTTTCCTATAGCAACAAATAGACAATCACTGCATAATTAGTTCGGCAGCATAGCACAACCAATCAAAATTTAAAATGCACGTTTAGCAAAGCATGATAAAATGATTCAATAAATAATTTTTCAAACCTTTTCGAGCCTTCGCAGTTCGCTCAAGACCGGTGACCGTGTAAAAAACATTTTGTGGGAGACTGAATCGTACCTGCAAATCGCGCAAGGGCCTGGAACTTTTTGCCTCACTTTTTGCCCCCCGAATGACTGGACGTTAGCGTTCCAGGTATCAGATTTTAACTTACATCGTCATCGAGTTCACTGCATGTACCTAATTAAGCCAGCTCAAAACAACTCCTTTATAGTTTTACTCATACACCAGATGATTTTACTCATCAAAGGGAGAACGAACCTTCAGACATCCTCGGCAGCAATGGGTTAATAAGTGATGAACCCATTCCTACTGCATGTACCTAATTAAGCCAGCTCAAAACAACCCCTTTATAGTTTTACTCTGTCTAACATACACCAGATGATTTTACTCATCAAAGGGAGAACCTTCAGACATCCTAGGCAGTAGTCATGCAATTACTTATTAATAACATACATGACACAAGAGGGCACTCAGAGACTGCATATACCTGCACCAATGAGTTACATGTATTAGAGACACTCAACACTTTAACTCCCACCATGTCAGGAGGACTTCCCTTGATGAGTAAAATCATCTGGCTTTGGACAGAGTAAAAATTAAAAAGTGCTAAATGGCATCGATGGGAGTGAAAGTTTAAAAAGAAAACGAGCTGTCCTGCTAACCAGTCTAGCTCATGTGACTTACACATGTATGCATGAATAAAATACTTGATTGCACTCATATCAAAATTATACAAAAATATTTGCATAAAATAAGGATAATGAGCGCAATCAAGTATTTCTTCTACACGAAGAATCTTATGGTCAGATCTTTATTAACCAAAATTGAATGGGTTGGTCCTTGGTCTATGATCAATCTTTCCACAAACTTCATGAAAATCTGTGCAGTATTTTGTGAGACGTCCTGGCGACAGACAAACAAACAAACAAACAAACAAACAAACAAACAAGTCAACTGTACTTACAAGTTACAACATTACACATCAATGTCCCGTCCATTCCTCGTATATTTGGTTGCTTAGAAACGAGTCGCTCCCTTCACCATTACTTCTAAAACTTTACTCATAGCACTAAGAACGTTCTAGTCTTCCTTCAGGTACTTTACTTGACAATATTAAAGATTAATTCACTTCTAATCAGTGAACAAATGTGACATCTGCTCCCTCATTAACACTTGACAGGGTCGCAACCCTAGAAAAGCCTGGGGACGAGTTTGTAAAATACCATCCGTCAAAATCCGCTGTACGTCGGCTCTTGTTTGTTTGTTTGTTTGTTTGTTTGTTTGTTTGTCTGTTTGTCTGTCTGTCTGTCTGTCTGTCTGTCTGTCTGTCTGTCTGTCTGTCTGTCTGTCTGTCTGTCTGTCTGTCTGTCTGTCTGTCTGTCTGTCTGTCTGTCTGTCTGTCTGTTGGTCTGTCTGTCGGTCTGTCAGCTGGTCTGTCTGCCTGTTGGCCTGTCTGGTAAAATTTCTGGGTATCTTTATTCAAATATTCTGAACAATAAAATGTGTTGGAACATTACTGCTGGTTTTCTTTAAAGTTGTTTATCTAAAAACACGACAAATAAAAGCCGAACTTGTGTAAACAAGAAGAGGAAAAGTTAACAGGTAAGGTAAACAGCATACTCTGAAAACGAAAACAACGCTCGAAACAAAATAAAATGAACCAATTCAAGCAATAGACATATAATAAATTCCTTATTAACCTCGTTTGCTCGCTCTGTACGGGAAAGTATTTGCCCTCGGTTTTATCGCACAAAGCTCGCTCCTTCGTCGCTCGGTCTGTACGAAAACCTCTTTCCCGTACACTCCTAGCACTTGGTTAATAATAATAAGTCTTTATTATTCATACATGCATATGTGTAGGTCTGGTAAACTAGCCTGATTAGCAAAATGACTCGGTTTCCTTATTAACCTGCCTGAGCCGGTGTCCCAGTTAATTTGGACCCCCCCTAAATTCGGACCCCTCCAAAAGTTAAATATATGTAGTGTGAACACAATATAAACGAAATTCATAACAGCGAACAGTCTGAAGTTTTTTTGTCACTTTATATTAGTGATAAAGAACACAAACCGTAAAATAGAAACCACTGCCAGAGTTAGTAAAAGCGATCTCCACGCTCTCCATTTTTAGCGATGTTTATTTATCCTTGTAGTTGTATACATATTTTCCATTTGGTAACTTTCTAGTTTTTTGTAGTACTTACTCAGTTTAATAACAGTGTTAAGATTTTTGAATTTAGATAATGTTACGGGCAATAGAATTTTATTTGATGCATGTACGTTAACGAACCAAATTTTCGAACTATGAAAATGTCGCCCAACAAAGTTTTTTATTCGCTATTGCAACACAACAAGCTCGACTATGTGAGGTTTATAACTGGCTTTGGATATGGAAATTAATGAATGTAACATATTCATCGTTTTCTGGGTTGTTTTGGGTATAAAAAATGTTTAAAAAGACGGGTCCAAATCCGCCAACCGGGGTCCATATTTACTAGTAGATTTGGACCCCCCGGTTCAAATCTACTAGGAGATTTGGACCGGGGGGTCCAAATCTACTGGGGGTCCAAGTCCGCTGTGACACCGGCGAAAAACGGCCTCTATCGTTAATCTTTATTCTTTTACTCTGTCGAATGGCAAACGATTTTACTTCCCTCAGACAAACCTAGGCAGCAACAGGTTAACATCCTCTATTAGTAGGGCCTTTACGATGTAGGACGACGACAACGGTTAAAAAGCAACATAAATTTTTGTATTAAAAAAGGTCATGACGACTCACTATTATATTAGATACTTGAAGCTAGTTTAATGACTTTAAAGGAGCAGTGTCACTCGCAAAGCCCACGCAATAATCACGCGCCAACTTGAAAAACTACTGCCGTAGTTTTTCAAGTTTGTTGATCCAAGATGGCGGCCGCACTTGGCGGAGTGTATGGTGGAAGACGCGATAATTCAGGCCGAAAGAGAAAATACGAGGGATCAAATAGTTCACAGAAAGCCTGGAATAGTCAGCACAAACGTATTTACTTATCGCTGACTATATTTGAGTGATGGAAAGTGCTAAAATCGTAGCTGGATATGGTTCATGTAGCGATAGCGACTTCGCACTAGTTCGCAGCCCATCTGCTCTCATTGGAATACCGTAGAAGGTAAATATCATTTGATTCATTTCTCTGGTTTCTTGTCCGATTTAGAGCTCTTTCCAACATTTTCCGAAGTTATTTCTATGTGCGCGAAAAAGATGCGCAAATGGTGACACTGCCCCTTTAATAACGCCTCAGTACTGCTAAAATGGTTGTGGTGTCAGTATTGAAGTCAGTCTTAAGCAGCAGGTCTCATTTTTTGGCCGTTGACGGCGTCCTGAAGACGTGAAAACGCTCTAATAAGGGGGCGATTACATGGAGCGGGCTAGCCCGGCAAACCGGAATGAGTTTTGAATTAACGTGGATGATTTCAGGCCGAAATTCGCAATTATCAAGTAAATAAGGGCAAAGTTACGTTAGTTTTACTTCAGTTTTACACCAATTAGTCTATTATTTATTTTGTAAGCCCATCGTTAATAAAAAGATTGTTATAGTTTTAGCTAACCCACGTAAGCGTCTTCACGAAGACTAATTAATTTATTTAAGTCTTTACTATGATCACGAAACACACGAACAACGTTTTGATGTTCTATTTCAGTTCTTCAGCCCAGTTTGCCGAGATGAAAACAATTACATGGACATTTTCATCCCGGTTAACCGCGGTCCATGTAATCGACCCGTAAGGGGGTGTTTATATGGAGGACTAGGGCTAGTCCTCTTTGCCGAGATCCCGTCTCTCAGCGTAATTCCTTGTAAAAATTTGTTTGCGTTTACATGACAAGAGGACCAGCCCTGCTAGGTGAGATATCGCTATTGACAACCCGGGATCTCGCCTAGGAGGGCTGGAAATTTCCCATGTAAACGCACTCGAGGGATGGCAAATCGAAGCTCAGTACACACGGTAAAGTTTGCCTTTACTAATATTTTTTGGTGAACAGTTTTTATTTTACAAGTTGTGTTTGTTCATCCATGTTTGTTATAAATTCAAATCGTGTTTGCGAAAACGATGATTTCGGGCTTCGTGAGAAAGTTGCACAAGTCAGTAAACAAGCCAACGCGAGGTAAATTCCAGCTCCCTTACTATAGGCTATATATAGCCCTACCAAAAAAGCTCATGTAATAAACGTGAGGTAAATTGAAGAACGAGGACGCTGTTCAGATTACGCTACGGGCGAAAAATTATTCAGACATTCTCTTTGTTTCGCAACTCTAGAATTATTTTGTTTAGGCGACGTCGTTGAAGTTGCCGTCGTACTTCGTAAAGTTCCTAATAACCCGCTGACGAAGGTATGCATGCAAGCTATACTGAGTTAGCCGTGCTTTGATTTCAATAAAGTAAAGATAATAATTAAAGCACAGTTGTCAAATTTTTGAAATTCTGAAGTCACGTCGAGGAATACAAAAGACTGAACAGCTTGAAATATTGCAAAGTGAATAGGTGATAAACTGCAAAGATTTTTAGCAACGAAAAACAGTGACGTTTCAAGCGGAGCCCTTCATCAGAGTGAAATGTAAAGGATTGCGTTAGAAACGTCAGCTTTACTTTTTTGTTACTAAAAATGTTGGCACATACCACCTTTTCATTCTGCTCTCTTTAAAACACTGCCAACGTGGGCACTCTTACTTTTTTACATTTTGAAATATTACCATTTCGTAAGGTAAACTATAGTTATACATGTTTAAGGCCTGGCCAAACGCTTTCAACATTTCATTCAACATCGTTCAACATTGTTGAATTCAACATGTCGAAAGCGTTTGGCCACCCCTGTTGAATGATGTTGAACGTTGTTGAATGGTGTTGAATGAAATTTGAACATGTTCAAATTTTCGTTCAACATTTCTATTGTTCTCAAAATGTTGAAAGGTGTTGAACGCATTTGGCCACATTTCATTCAAGTTTGTTGAACAGAGACATGCACCATGCGGGATATTGTCGATTCCTGCGTTTGTGGTAGCCCGCGTTCAATTAATTGTCATTCATGAATGTTGAACGATGTTGAATTCATTTGGCCACTCGTGCTTTCAACATTATTCAACGTCGTTCAACAATGTTGAATGCGATGTTGAAAGCGTTTGGCCAGGCCTTAATACATGTAGTACGTTTGTGAGCTTGGTGTAATGTAACAGTCGTTTGGTAGATGTTCGTCAAGCTCAATTATTCAGAAAATGTTTCTGAGCCTCAGATAGGGTTCGAACCTGTAATCTTATCATGACCAGTTAGACGCTCTAACCATTGAGCTACTGAGGCTCACGCGGAGAGCTAAGGTTGCAAACTCATAGTCAGATGTGCTTCCTAAAGGCCTATCTACATGAAACAATTGTTGTATACGATTGTCATTCTGGCGTATGAAATTTTGTGTACGTGACACAATTCTTGTTCATGATTGGACAGTGAATGTCGAAAAACGTCGTTTACACACCATTGAGCTACTGAAGCTCAGATGAAGAACTCGCAAGTTCGAACCCTGTCTGGGGCTCAGAAATGACTGAGCTTGACGAACATCTACCATGTGAGCCTCAGTAGCTCAATGATTAGAGCGTCTAACTGGTCATTAGAAGGTTGCAAGTTCGAACCCTATCTGAGGCTCAGAAATGACTGAGCTTGACGAACATCTACCATGTGAGCCTCAGTAGCTCAATGGTTAGAGCGTCTAACTGGTCATTAGAAGGTTGCAAGTTCGAACCCAGTCTGGGGCTCAGAAAAGATTGATTCAAATCGCTGTTTGCCGAAGAAAGAGTTTCGTATCAGGAATCTATCAAACGTCTGTTACATTACACGAAGCTCGCAAACGTACCATATGCACTACATGCATTATACGTATGATATTCTATCAGATCACTTTAGCAACATCTCATATGCAAACGCTACGCTTAGGAAGCACATACATATATAAAGCGACTTTATCTATTGAATCTATTGAGAGTGACAACATATGGCGGTATTTAGATACTGATAACTCAATGGCCCTCACCCCTTGATAGAAGTACAGTTCGTAGAATTAACTGGGGAAACTACGGTGTTGATTTTTCGTTAGGAGGAAAACTCAAAAACCTGTTGAAAACCCCTCGAGGAACAGAGAAGAGAACAACTTTACAATCACATGAAGCTAAGTTAGTCAATTACCATGCATCCAAGTACTAACACCATTCGACCGAGCTTAACTTCAGCGAGGAGAGGCACCCCGCTAACAACTTGTGCCAGCTATGCCTCATTGACTATAGGAATTTGCAACTAGAACGTCTAACCAGTCATTAGAAGGTTGCAGGTTCCAACCTGTCTGGAGCTCAGAAATATCTTCTGAGTAATTGAGCTTGAGGAAACGTATGTTATGTTACACCATCTATGTCTCCCTGACTATGAATTTGCAACTTTAGCTCTCCATCCGATGGCTAGAACGTCTAACAGTCTAACGTCTAGAACGTGTTGCAGTCTAGAGCTCAGAAATCTTTTCTGAGTAATTGAGCTTGACGAGTCAACCGAACGTCTGTTACATTACATCAAACTCGCAAACGTACCACATGCACTCCATGTATACGTACAACTTATCATATCACTTTAACTATATATCTCATATGCGAACGCTAGGAGCGCATATGACTGTGAATTTGCAATCTTAGCTTCCATCCGAGTCTCAGTGGCTCAATGATTAGAGGGTCTAACCGGCCATTAGAAGGTTACAAGTTCGATCCCTGCACCTTGAGCTCATAAACATTTCCTGAGTAATAGAGCTTGACGAACGTCCACCAAACTCTGTTACATTATATTACCATGTTAATATTAAGAAGCTAATACACGGGTTAAGCTGGCAGACTTGTCTAATTAGGATCGTACTGTGGTTTTGTAATTGGCATAAACTAAAATTTCCAAACAAGAATTGCTTTAATTTAGTTGCAAACTAATCCTAAGCGTTGGTTCAAATCGCTGTTGGCCGAAGAAAAAGTTTCATAACACGAATCAACCAAGTTTAACTAAATTAACCCGTGTACTCACAGCCTCCTAACAATATACACATTATTTACCGCTTACATTACCTTAATTACCACTTCAGATTGGAATCTCTGAAAACGGTGAAACATTTGGCTTTAAGATGAAACTTGCACTGTGCCCATACCGACAGAAACACGATCAAAGTGATGATTTTTTTTCAACAATAACGATTGTTAAATCTGCTGTAAGATATAAGTTCGTATCTCATACAAAGAAGAAGAATATTTGATCTATCAGTATCACAAGACAACTTATTGTGTAAGTAGAGAGCATAAAAAGAACAATTACATCGGCGAGATCTTTAATTCGTCTCCTGATGTGCAATACAATAGGCCCTAGCTCTTTGTAAAACCGTCTGAAATATTTTAGAAATTTCTCCAACAAACAAAACGTCTATATTTAACACTTTAGAGCCTGACGACGAGTCTTTAGTATTTTATTCTGGCTATCGCCAGATCTTATTCAGCACAGAGAGGTCCAGGCCTCAAAGTCTTAAAACCTATCTCTTAACCCTTTAAAGCCTGAAGACGAGTCTTTAGTATTTTATTCTGGCTAACGCCAGACGATTTTATTCAGCACAGGGAGAGGTCCACGCCTCAACGTGTTAAACTCGAATCAGTGCTGTCCTTACTAAGAAAGCTTTCATTCACTACGATCGATCCAATTTAGACCCAGGTTTGCTTAATCGCTTTAGGAAAGCGTTTATTTGCTTTAAGGTGGCATTCGAGCATTCAAATTTCTTTTGAGTTAAACCGACCTTACTCGCATGCATGCTGTGGTTTTGTCAAACAGTTCGCTATAGCATTGTTTCTATTTAAGAATTATGAAATAACGCTCGCCAGTTATACACGATACCGAATTGCTTTTTCTAACGGATTGCCCAGTCTTAAGGCTAAGGATAAACGGCGTATTTTTCATGCGCTGTATAAAATATGAGAATTAAGTTCATGAAAAATACGCCGTCTGTAACAATGCATCAACACTTTGAGGCCTGGACCTCTTCCTGTACTGAATAAAATCGTCTGGCGTTCGCCAGAATAAAATACTAAAGACTCGTCGTTCTCGTCGTCTGGCTTCAAAGTGTTAAAGAGAAGCGTACAGTCCGTTCTGCGCATGACCGCAATATGGTCCCCAAAACATGACATTCGTAGATAATTATATGAAGTACTCAGCTCAATGTAAACCGTTAGGAACAACATGGCAGAAAACCAAGCGATTCGGCGAGGATATCTCCTCGGATTTCTTCTATTTCTCCTGAAAATGTTTTGTTTTGGGTACAAGTAATGAATGGAAACCAAGAAAAGCTTACAATCTTGAATAAGGTATTAGTATTTTTTTTGTAAATTTAGATGTAAACATTAGTTTCGTACATGCGCAGAACGGACTGTACATCACCTTTAACAGTTTGAGGCCTGGACCTCTCCCTGTGCTGAATAAAATCGTCTGGTGTTAGCCAGAATAAAATACTAAACACTCGTCTTCAGGCTTCAAAGTGTTAAATACGGCACTTTTATTATTTGAAAGAACACTTCAAAAACTCATTAATAATTCATGAGGAAAACACAAAGGAAATCAGTACCATGTCCGTGGTTTTATATCTGATAAAGAAACCTCCTGATTTACATAAACTTTAGCTTTGATTTTCTCGGCTTAGACAAGGTTATTTTTTCAAACTTACTACGCCAATGAACTTACCAAGTGGTTCGTTTTTGAAGCCGTTCAATAAACTCGCAGTTCGTGTTTTATCAGATATAAAAACACTCGGCTTCGCCTCGTGTCTTTATATCTGATAAAACACTCCTGCTCGTTTATTAAACAGTACTTAAAATTATAGAGTAACATCTTTCGCAGTTTTTCGTTTTCTTACTTTGTTGTCGAGATATTTTAGTTTGTTTGATATGCAAATTAAACCTTTTGACGTCGTTAATTCATGAGCTATCGGAAAAGGTTAGATATCTTCTCTATTATCAAACAAAATTAATTTGAATGAAGCATGTAGAAGTCCAGAACACTAAATATGTGGATCTTCAAGTGATTATTATATTTGATAATAGCAAAGATATATAACTTTTTCGATAACTCATTATGCACGTGTGACGTCAAAACGTTTAATTCGCATATCACACAAACTAAAATATCTCAACAACGAAACAAAGGGGAAAAAACCTGGACAATGGATCGTTTACACTCACGTGATCGGTGGCCCCGTTGGGGTGGTGAAAATAATCCGTCTTAGGACCGTCTTAACTCGATTCAGGGAACACGATTTGCGCGTAAAATTAAAGTGCGTATTCGCATCACCCCAAGTCACTTACCTAGGACATTCTATTAGCCAGCAGAGAGTCGCCCCCGATCCATCTATGGTAACAGCAGTACAACAAGTTCCCTCTCCTTGTAGCGTCAAAGAAGTTCGCAGCTTTCTGAGGCTGACCGATTATTACCGACGGTTTATACCTAATTACGCTACTATCTCTCAACCACTGACAAAACTTACCACTAAGCACTTACCACTCTCTGTCTGTCTGTCTGTCTGTCTGTCTGTCCGTCCGTGCGCCCGCCCATCCGTCCGTCCGCCCGCCCGTCCGTCCGTCCGTCCGTCCGCCCGTCCGTCCGTCCAGGCTGCGAAAAGTTTAGGCATAGATCGAAGACCAATCATTAAATTCTGCTTGAACTTTATAGTTTAACAAAAAATAATTTCATAAAACTTTTTCGCAAGCGTCTCCGTGTAGAAGAAATAAATGAAAGAATGCTTCATTGCGCTCCTTATCCTTATATTACGCAAATCTTTGATATTTACAAACTAGGCAAATTAATAAACAACAATGAAGCAGTGAACTCTATATATACCTGGAAGACTGACTGTAAATCAAAAAGTGAGGCAAAAAAATAGCGGATATGGGTCATTTTTGCAAGTCAGTTCCAGGCCCCTACGCGGCCACATACGGCAAAATTTTGTTTAGCCAATAACCGTCACAAAAACAGACGGATTTCTATTTTTACAGTAGATACGAAAAAGAACAAGTGCTTTACACGGCATAGGATAAAGCCTGTATCTTACCAGCTACAATAAACTGTCGAAAACACGCATCAAATGGGTAAAGTATCATGTTCGGTTTCATGTTGTTAAACTGACGTTTTTAAATCACACTTTTGGACTATATTTAGTCAAGTCTCGCACTCGTTTTCTTCAAACTACCTTCTTTAAAGCTTCTTGAAATGCTTGAAGTGTGGACGAAATCGGAGTTTAAACTGCGCATACAATCTGAGTCAGGATAAAACGTATAGTTCATTTATAACATGAGGCTGAAGCACCCGTAGTAAACATAACATTTCTGACTTCAGAAACTTTTTAATGTTTAGGTATTCTATAAGAATAAACTTTGCTTATCGATTATCCTTGACAATAATCCTAAACGTTGTGTCTAAAAATAATGAACTCAAAACACGAAAACACTGTCCCGGTCTATGTTATCTTCCCGTTATGCTTTAATAGACACGATGTAATTTGCATTGGGCCCCAAATTGAATAGGAAACTAATTTGCACGTGGGCTTAAATGAAACTACGATTTGGTGTATTAAACTAACTTGTGTTAACACTACAGTTCTACTTTTCCTGAGTTCTGTCTCAAGCCGTACGGAAAACTGAAGCTGACATCCCAAATGGCCGCGTAGGAGCCTGAAACTGACGTCGAAAACTTTGCCTCGCTTTTTTCGTGCAGCGACTGACTGGAGTCAGCCTTCCAGGTATATATAAAGTTCACTGCAATGAACTTGATAGTTCCAGTGTTTATAGAATAGAGCGATGATAGACCTAAGGACATGCAATTATTTACTTTTGAATACTGTAAGTCGAACCGAGTGCAGCCAAGCGTTATGTTTATACAGGGGGTGGACAAAAAATAGTGGCCATCATTGAAAGTATGAGTAATGTGCTTTGTATAACTTTTATTAGAGTAGAGAAAAATATGTAAAGTTATATATTTCTAGAAAGCATGCGTCAAGATCTGCTCAAATATGATATCAAATTCTAATTTTATCCATTGATTTAAAAAATATATTAATTTTTAATGATTTTCAATCTTGTAACAAATGAAGTGAATCTTAGTTCGACTTGTTCCAATTGGTCTTCAAAATGATTAATGGAGTTTGTATACTATGAAAGTGTTATAACAGCAAAATAGTTAGATATTTTTTTTGCCACTTCACTTGATCTCACTACAGCTTCACAGCGTGGCATGCTTTCAAAGTTAATGTACTTTTTAAACCAATAACAAAATTAGAATTGGATAACATATTTGAGCAGATATTGACGCATGCATTCTAAAATATATCACTTTAACATTTGTTTCCCGAATAATAGTTATTCCACATTAACCATATTTTTAATGATGGCCACTTTTTTTTGTCCACCCCCTGTATATGCGTGGATCTGGTGGACAGGATGACTTACGACCCTATAAACACTCCCTATGATAACCCACTGGCGGAGGTATGCAGTCTCAGAGTACTCTCAGCTTTTGTAATAGATTAGTAACGAAAAGAAAAAAACACTTTGGCGAGCACCATCCATTATTTACGACAAGGAAGAACAACTTGGATAGCACCATCCATTATTTACGGAAAGAAAGAACTGCATGGCTGGCAGCATCCATTTTCGAGAAGAAAGAACAACTTGGCTGGCACCATCCATTTACGAGAAGAAAGAAGAACTTGGCTGGCACCATCCATTTACGAGAAGAAAGAACAACTTGGCCAGCACCATCCATTTACGAGAAGAAAGAGCAACTTGGCTAGCACCAATTATCATTTACAAAAAGAAAGAACAGTTTGACTGGCACCATCTATGTACGGAAAGAAAAACAAAAATAATTTGACCACATTTATGTAAAATCCTCGTTAATTGATTTGATTGAATTTTTGTTTTCGTTGTTTAATGAAATCCAGAAAAATGGTTCATAGCATAATTTGCTAATAATTTGGTCTAAAATGACCTTGCATTGAAGTCGAGATATAACTATACTTAAACCAACAGAATAATTGTCTTTTTATTAACTTCCACATAAAGTACAACACGCCGTTTCAGGTGACGTTGAAATTATTTCTTGACATACTATTGTTAAAGTTGTACCTTCATCGTCTCTCTTCCGTTCATCAATCATCTTATCAGCTCGAGGGAGACGTTCTTCCTGTAACAATCACAACACATCAACAATTATTTTGCGTTTTTTTTGCATAAGATAGCATGCAATAGTGAAAAATACAAAAATATGAAGAATAATCTTTTATTTCATAAACTTGGACTGTCTATTGTGCTATTTTGCCTAAGAACAATGGACAAACATTGTTCTACAATACTCAACTATTGTTCTACAACACTCGGTCATTGTATATACAACACTCAGTCATTGTTCTACAACACTCAGTCATTGTTCTACAACACTCAGCCATTGTTCTACAATACTCAGCCATTGTTCTACAACATTCAGCCATTGTTCTACAATACTCAGACATTGTCTAAGTGTTTTGCTTTGCTGAAAACTGACGGTCCCTTTAAAATGAAACCAAAAATCTTATATGTTTGAAGAAGTTATGCAATCTATGATACTCTAAAATTTTTTAAGCAACAAAATAAATCAAACCCGTAACCACTTCTGAGTCCGACTAACCCAAATAGTTAGAGCGTCTCACCTGAATAAAAAAGTTACGGGTTTAATCATTCTCTTGAAATGTATGTCTATAGCATATGTTCTTCACAGGTCACAACACCTAGCAACAAAAATATCCTGGTAGATCAGTTTTCTTTCTGTTTCTCACCTTGGTCTTTCAGTAAAGTGACCCCACGTTGTTCGAGCTCCAACATGTCAATAGCTGCAACTTCAAAATAGCGACCATCCTTTTCATACGACTTGATAATTCCCACCACTTCATTTTTTCGATTCACAACAGGAGCACCAAGCGGGAAGTCTTTAAACGGCCCTCCTTTCTTCTTATAGTTATAAGAGCCTCTGACTGAAGATTCCACTTGGCAAGACTTGGAGAGATATTTTCTCTGGAATTTGTTGCAGTGGCGACAAGGGGCCAAGCGTGACACCATATAGATTTTTTTGCCGTTGTCAAGGCTGTCTTTGGAGGCGAGTGAGAGCTTCAACATACTCGAGTCTTCTTTCAGTGAAGTGGCCACAAGGTTGTTATTCTCGGTACCGGGTGTTAAATCAACGCGTTGAAATTCATACTGGACCGGGATAAGAGCATAGCACCGTTTACCTGGTATCGATGGAGAAATCACGTAGCACTTATTTTGAAATTGTAGAACAAAGCCTGTTCCTAGTACCTCCTCACCAGACAGCACTGGGGAAACACTCGGATTGTTTTCGTAAGCTGGCATTGGACTAGTGAGAAGCTGTCCAAAAGCATCAATATGCCCTGAACAAGCTAGGATAAAACAAGAAATTATTTGAGTTTTTCATTTTTTAATCAGTAAAGTGTCGTTTCGTGTACGCCATTATAAGATGTAACCCCCCCCCCCCCCCCCCCCTTTATGTTCTGTCTGCCCTTAATATCTCGGTTCAGTAAAATTTTGTAGTTTGATTATATTCCCAACACAATAACGAAAAAGTTAGAAAATTGTACATTTAACCATCATTCTTTGCACGTATTAAACCAACTTTTGGCGCCATAAATTACGATTCTTGTTCGTTTCTCCGTCCGTTCACAGTATTGAAAAATTGAACTTTAACTTAAGGATAAAGGATTTCCTTCATGACAAAAAGCTACAATCACAGCTAAAAGTGGACAGGGCACCACCGTGTTTTTGCAACTTCTTTCTGGCTTATCTTTTATTCTATATACCATCTTTCCTTATCGCTGCTCTCCCTCCCTCCTTTTCAATGTTGAAAGAATATATTATAAAAATTTCGACAAAATGCGTCGAGTCCGAAACTCTATATTTTTGTCAAATTTCAGTTATTTTCGACATCGGAAAGGAAGAAATGGTGGACACCAACGTTTTGAAGAAATTAAAAGCAATTGTCCCACAACATTTGGCCTTGATTGTAGAAGTCTATAGCAACGCCTGCGTACCATTCCCAACATAGAGAAACGTCTGATTTGACTAAAATAAGACTGCGAGATTTTGCCCCGCGTAGTCCGGGACTGTAAACTCGCCTTGACGCTTTAGCTGTCGTTTACGTGCTAGAGAGCTTTGCATTTTATTACGAGCATAAATACAAGATTCCTCAGTCGGGCAAGACATTCGTTTGCTCATTGGATAATCCTATTAGCAAAAGTAGCAAATAGAGTTACCTAGTATAGGTTCCTTGATGTATACGAGATGATTCTTACTACTATTGGATCTCTTACCAAATTTTAAAGATTAATTTCTCACAGTACATGTATACATGTAATATTCGAATGTAGTAAAAAAAATGCTGCGTAGGCAGTGTCAGTTTTGATCTTTTGGATATATAGCCTAGAAACGTTAGTATTTCGTTACTAAAATCTCGGCAGTTTACTACCTTTTCACTTTGCTCTAGATATAATATTAGTTTGTACTTACCTGGAACACGTGAAGTCTTTGGAACTGAATCTTTAGGATTTTCAGACCTTGCTTCGCCGACAGCTGACGATCCTTTGAAAACAAAATAGACGTTTGCATGTAACTTTGAACAAATTACTCGAGCTACCAGCTAGAATGTTAAAAAAAAACTTTTTAGTAACAGACGGACCCAAACCAGGATCCAAAACCCCGTACAAATTATTACTCAGGCTACCTGGGGTAGACGAGATACGGATCTGGATCGAAACTCAGCAAATTTCAAAGTGTTTGACAAATAAGCTGCGGTTTATGTTGAACCATGCCTTACACCGTGCACATCCTTTGTTTAGGTTTATTAATATCTAAATAGCACGGTTGAGTAATTGAACTGAAACGTTACTATTGGATAATTATTTTATTATACTAAAACACAATGGGTTCAGTGGCCTTGCACCATGCATAAATCTGCATAAAGACAAACAAAAAGATGTAACTAAGACTTTAGCGGAGTTTCTAGACCATATTTTGAATGACTATAGGCCTTATTCAAAAATGACCGCCGAATTAAAATTCTTTTTACCACCGAGCGTCAGCGAGGCAGCACACTAATGTTGACATGGGTTTCCTGTGTCTCATCTCCAAACCTCTTTGCCAAGTTATGTATAGTCCACGAAATCTCGATTTCGAGACTTTATTTATTTATTTATTTGTTGACCAATTTATGACGTTTTGTGACGTAGAAAGTTTCTTCCTACAACTTACATCACACGCTAGAAGGTTTGCTCTGATAAATTGCATGTACATTTGAAGTTTGTCAACACCACGACGGCGATGGATTTTCTGAACTGGCAATGCCACGAGTCAAGCCGTGCTAGACATGCGGTGAACTGTCTTACAATTTCGGTGAGGAGAGTTTATCTTGTCGAGGTAAGATATCAATTTCTACAACTGACAACAAATTGTGTTTTTTTGGTAGGAGATTTCACGGTTGTTTTCTTCTATCCTTAGGTATATATTGGTGTGGGTTCCTTGATTCTCACAGGAGCCATTGTGATCAGCATTCTGATCAGACACTACTATCTGCGTGTGTGCATTTTGACTTATACAAATTCTGCAAAATAATCTCATGGGCTCAATGGTACATTGCTGTATAATTACCTCCGTCAGGAGGTTATGTTTTTACCCTTTTCTGTCTGTTTACTTGTCTGTCTGTCTGTCTGTCTGTCTGTCTGTCTGTCTGTCTGTCTGTCTGTCTGTCTGTCTGTTTGTTTGTCTGTCGCCAAGTACTGCACCGATTTCCATGAAAGTTTGCAGAAGCGTTGGCCGTAGACCAACTACCAATCCATTAAATTTTGGTTGAATTTAGTCAAAATTTGGATGAGATTTTATAAAACATTTTACCGCAAGATTCTCCAAGTAGAAGAAATGCTTGATTGCGCTCATTATCTTTATTTTATGCAAATATTTTTTAATTTCCCACAATGCATGTATACATATAATATTCGAGTGTGTAAAAACGTGCTGCGTAGGCAGTATCAGTTTTGAATAGCCCAGAAACGTTAGTATTTCGAAATCTCGGCAGTTCACTACCTTTTCACTTTGCTGTAGATATAATATTAGTTTGTAGTTACCTGGAACATGCAAAATCTTTACAACTGGATCTTCAGACCTTGCTTCGGCAACCGCTGACGATCCTTTGAAAACAAAATAGACGTTTGTAACTTTGAACACAATAGTTACAATATCTAAAAAATACTTGTTTAGTAACAGACGGACCCAAACCCGGAACAACTTCTTCCCCCAAGTATCACAATGGTTTCGCCGTCTCGGCAGGCATTGAAAGGCTATATACTGTACAAGTTAGATTCTATGTATGTCTAATTTAAGCAAGCATACTGTATGTTTTATTCTTTGAATGATAACAGAATGATTGTATTATTACGCATTTTTCACTCTCTCACGATTGTGTTTGGTTGTTAGCATGACAATTCGTGATAGCACTGAATTCTACCGTCAAATATCGTTGAATATTCAAACGACACGAGTCTTGAACGAGTATGACACTCAACAACTATATCCGCCATCTTGGATACTCCGCCCAACCTTGTACCCAAACAGTACTGTCTTCGCATAGGTCCGCCCGGGGCTCAACCAATCAGAAATCGCAAATTCTGATCCTCTTCGGCAGCCAAGCTATACGGTTGATCTCGCTAATATACCAAGCTTCACCGCTGTCGACAACATGAGAAGCTTTTAATAACTAACAGTTTCATCAAACTCCGCAAAGGAAGGCCATTTGTTCTATCGCTGAATAACTCGGATACACAACGAGGACCGCATTGATTGGAGTCAATCTTTTTCATCGAAGAATAGCGAACGAGACAACGGCAGCCTTATCGAGAGAAGCCTTCACACTAATAGTTCCTCCAACGATTAAAACTCCGCAAAGAAAGGCTATACTTGTTTCGTTGCTGAATAACTTGTCGAGTTCGGACACAACGACCGCATCGAGTCTTTCAAGCAAAGACTATAGCGACCGAGACGACGACTTGTCGCGGGCGTATTTGTCCTTTATTGACATTTTCTTTACGTGAAAGTCAAAATACGATTTTAATAGCGAGTTGTCTGAGCTTTTCTTCGTTTTTAATATGCATTCTAGGCTTGTCGACCCAGAGATTTGCTGTTCGACTTGGTGTTTTTCGTTGAAGCTGAAAAGGTTCGTAATCGGTGCAGCGGAAGTACGGCATTTACAAAGATGATCTTGAAGAAAATTGATTTCAACTCCTCGAGTCCTTTCTGTACCACCTCACAGGACCGATTGAACGTTTTCTTTTACATCAAGCCAAGTTCAGATGTTTAGTTCATACTTTTATGTTCTCAAAATGTGCTTTACAGATTAATTCCAAAGCTTTTCTTGCGAACACAAGTTGATCGAATTACTCTATTTTCAACAAAAAAAACCAGCAATTATCCCCTTCTTTGACGAAAGGTAGCAAAAAAATCTAGGCGTTCGCATTACTTTCAAAATAGCTTTAAGGCAGTTTATTTTTATTCATCAGTTTTCCTGAATCAAAATTATCTTTGTGAAAAATGCGTAACACGTTCAAAAATCGCTCACGATGCCCTATGGTCTGCCCAAGCAGAATATACTGGGTTTGAAGACTGAGCAAAAAACCACACTTGTTTTGTCAACAGCAACCTTTGATTACGCTTTGACTATTATTTCTACATATCTTTTTCCAACTATGTGATTTTATCACACATCATGCTTATTGTGTAGTTCTGGGGGAACGTCATTTTCAGCCGTTAACTGTGGCAAAAATCGAATGGCAAATATAGCAGAAATTCAAAAATATCTAAAAAACTAGACGTTCCCATTACTTTCAAATCTTTGGTTGGCAATTGAACTGAATTCATTCGGTAAAAAATGCGCCAGGTAGATTAATTCGAAATTGAATATATAAGATTTTGTTTATTTCCTTTTCAAATATATCGCGGACGGGAATGTGTCCCGAGCGTTTCACGAGGCCACGCGAAATCCACGCATTCTTGATTTCGCGCATGTGCAGACAAATTGCCCACCTGTTGAATAGCGGTATCTAACAGATGGGTAGGATAGCTACGCTGGACAAAAAAATTCTCATTTCCAAACACTTCATCTCAAAATTTTTGCCATCACTGCATAAGCGGCAAAGTCGCTTTACCTCTCTGGAAATGTGTCGTCACAGTAGCAGGCACTCTATATCTGCGATACCTATACTACCTAGACGCAAGGTAGTAATATTAACGGTAGTAATAGTAATTTAATGAGGCGGCATCCTTTTGATACGCGAAATGGGGGAGGGGGGGGGGTTATCTACTATTTTGTTAACACAATTTTTAGTTTATAACTAGTCACACTCCTAATACCTTCCTTTCTCTAATCCTATTTTCTGTCAGTAATTAATTACCACTATAATATCCTGTTAAGGCTATTCAACCCACTGTAATATAATTATATTAGATTCGTCATATCCTTGTTATTTAAATTAGCATATCCTATATATACCGCGTATAAAAATAATTATTCTTTCATATCTTGCACTGAAGATGGCTTAAGTTTGCCGAAACATGTTTACATTAAAAAAAAATATTGTCGTTTACTTGAAGTTTATAGTAACTTTGGATATATATATATATATATATATACATATATATACAATGCTCACTACCCTTGTGGAAGTTTGAGCACTCTGGGTCCATGCGCACTTCACGCTATCTGGATGTACTACACCGATGCTGACCCACATGCGGTTGTCACCGACGATCGCATGTGTGTAAATTAATTGGTGAAACACATCTAGATTGTTCCAAGCTACACTGATGAGCGAAACACGTGTCTGTAGATTGAACTATATATATATATATATATATATATATATAACAATTATTCACCGACACGGGGGTGAATAATTATTTTAGCATATACCTCGTCGACAAAACAGTTTTTACAACTTTTAAATATATTAATTGCTAGAAAATTGTAAAGAAACACTCTTCTACCTAATTTTGTTGACTTTTCTCGTTATTCTACTACATCAGCCTTGTTTATCAACAAAATCTCCTGCTTCGGTAAACACAAAGCGAAACTGGCCGCCATTTTGTTTTGCCCGCAGGTGAATAGTGCAGGATATCCCGCGCTTGAGGAACCAATCAGATTGCGTGTTTGCATTCACCTGCGAGGTATATGCTATATATATATATATATATATATATATATATATATATATATGTTATTGACCGAGCGTGAGGTCCAGACAGAAGGATATTGATCGAGTTCGTTTTTCGCTTGTAGGACCTCGCCTCCCGGACAGAAGGATATTGATCGAGTTCTTTTTTCGCTTTTTTCGAGTGGAAATTTGATGAGAATTTAATTAAAATCTGACCACAAGATTCTCCGTGCAGAAGAAATGTCTAATTGCGCTCATTATTCTTACTTTACGCAAACATTTTTGCATAATTTTGGTACGAGTGCAACCAAACATTTTATTCATTCATACATCTGTATATAGGTCTCGTGAGCTAGCCTGGTTAAACATCTCTAATAACCCGGAGGTGTGCAATCTCTAGGGTGCCTTCTTGTTTCACAAGAGTGAATGGGGCTTAATTTTTATTGATAAACATTAATTTAAATGCATGCTCTAAATTGAAAGAAGTACAAACCGAAGAAACTTTGCTTACCTCTTCTATCCAACCAACAACAGTCATACAGTTTGTCATCAACCCAGCCGGCAGTTGGACAGGTGGCTTTTCTAATTTCTAAATCGTCAAGAGACACGGGGCAAATGCAATTCCCACTACGGCAATCTTTCTTCTGGTGCTGGAAACATTCTTTTGTTTCATTACAGCGCTTGTCACAGCTTACAACCAAGCGATATTCCATGCCTTTGTACATAGGAGTCGCGCGTTGAAGTTTCTTCATCACGTTAAGGAGAAAAGATTTCACGTCATAAGCAATCTTTGCCAGCACCGTTTCCGAAAAAATTTTTTCGCTTGTGCTTGTTAAAGCAATCTCGATTCTTGAGATATATGGAACCAGGATGATATAATATCGAATGCCGCTTGATTCAATAGGTAAACGACTGAAATTGCAAAAAAGATCAGGGTTGGCGCCAGATACCTCTTGACACCAGTGAAGAAATTCCACCAAAAACCGCGTGAAAAAACCAAGAGGAATGTAGCCACTTTTGAAATCGATATAGAGGAAAGGACGCTCAGCTTTTTTCAACTTCTCAGCAATATCTTTGCTTTCCATCTTGCGCTGTACCATAGAGGGGACTAACCAAGTGTTATCCGACGAAGGACATATCAAACTCACCCTCTCCATTATACTTGTCAGGGCTTTGCTGTTTCCACCATGCTCTTCGAGTACACCTTCGAGTAAAGTAGAGCACAAAACACCAGTAGTTTGCAGCTTTCTCCACAATTTAGCAAGATTATTGTCTTGCTCATCGCTTGGAGGTATTGTAATGACTTTCGTGAAGAGCTTCACAAGCCATCGTGTATCGAGGACAACCAACTCACCAGCATCTGGATCTTCCGAAAAATGAATAAGGATATTCTGCTGATGGAGAAATTCAATGGCTTCAGCAACTTTTGCAGTAACCTCAGCTTCTTCTCCTATTTCTTTTGCATCTTGTAACTTGATAAGAGGCGTGTCCTCCGCTGCACGAGCGAGACCGTGTTCAAACCTGAGCCAGTTGATGGGGATTTTTTTTTGATTCTCAAGTTTTTTCTTGGCGATATCAAAGATACATTTTCGGAGATCTTGAATATTGGAGGTTTGGGATTTGTTATTGATAACAAATATGCGTCGGATGTACTTCCGACATCCGAGTTCGACGAAGCTATTTAGAATACGTTCTTTTGCTTCTTTAATCATGTATCCTCTTTCTTTGTCACTTCCCTCAATCTTATCAGGTTTTGTAAGGACGAGGATGACGGCGGGATGTTCATCACCAGCTTTTGCAGGACCATCGCGTTGGCTTAGCATGGAAAGAGTTGTCATCCATTTGTTTGCATAGTCTAGATTGGTTTCAACGAGATAGTTTGCAAGTGATACTTTTTCGCCTGTTTCCTCGTTAACGAATTGTGGTTCAGCTTCAGCGTCAAGGGCTTTGTCAAGACCGACGACTAAAATAAACAACGACTCCTCTCTTAGAACAATTGAATGCACATCATAAAATAGAGCTTGGCCTGCTACATCGTGCATCATAAATCTAATGGTGTCTATTTCATCGGTTAGTGAGTTGACCTTCGCCATTGCATTCTTAATAGCTCCCATCAACTCGGGATCCACTGCACGCGTGTTCTTTGTTTTTGCTGGAATCTCATCTAAGCCTTCATCTGGCACGTATCTTGCTTTTTCTTCTTGATTCTGAACAAAACCAGTCTCAAGTCGAGTCTTATCTCTGCTTTCGTAAACAGCTTCGTGTTCACGTTGGTTGGACTTCTGCAATTCCAAGGCTACAGTTTCACCAACGGCACGATCCAAAAGTTCCTTGGAAGACCAAAGTTCCTGATCCCTGGAATACGTCCAATCGTTTGACTTGTTGTCCTCATTAACTTCAGCAACACTGACTTCAAACCCGATAGTACTTGACATTTTCTCTTGAAATGTTTCACCCAGAAGGTTGTTCTTTAGTGATGTCTTCCCTACGCGGTCTTGACCAATCAAGAATACTGATATACGATTGTTTCGCTTTGTGCCAAATTTTTCGGCATCTTCAGCTGCAGCCCCGAGTATTCTTACATTCGACAGCTCTATACAAGCAGAAAAAATAACTTTATATTAAATTTAAGAAATAGAAAACATTTTCTGTGTTTACATACAGTTATAAAAACACGAATGGAAGTTTGGGAGAACGAGAGATTGAAGTGGGAACACGAACCCATAGTGCCGGAATGTTTCCCTGCTAATTTGAGTTCTCCTAAACTTTTACGAGTGTTTCTATAACTCTATATATGTAATAGACAAAGCATGAGCAGCGATCTGTATGTGATTTACAAAGGCGAGCTGCAAGCGAGCCGTAGTAAATCAGATACAGATCGCCTGTAAATGTAAATGCTTTATCGTACTTATCAAATGGACGCATCTAAATAGCCATGTTTTCAAACTATTTTTCAAGTTGGAGTGATTTTACTCATTTTAGCTGAGTAAATTGAGGAAAAAGTTAATGTAAATCAGGACGAATCTGTACGCGATTTACAGATATTGATTAAATATTCATTTGTTTTGAATTTTCTTCATGAATTTTTAATGAGTTTGATAAATTTATGCAAACACGGAAAAGATGTTTTCCATTTCTTTTATAAAATAACATTTTTAAAACCAGATTTTACAAATGGTGGGAAATGAAAGTTGTTACAGAAGAAAGAAAGACAAGTCAGAATTACCGTATTAAGAAAAGCAAATGGAAATCAGCCATGGCTTGGACGGAACACCAACCAGCGCTGAGAAACGGAATATGGCAGTGATGGATTCCCATGGCTTAATGGGTGGAAAGGATATCCTACTGATGTAGCGGCCGATATGCAGGGAATTGTACAGCAGTTGATCCCCACCCGCGTCTATTACAGTGTCAAGCTTGGGCAAGATACTATAATGTTCTGATTGTTTCATAAATAACTTATAATAATTTTAATTTCCCGCGAGTCCTTTGAGTCCAGGCCATTGTGCCATCTTGCCTTAAAACAATGGCTGAGTGTTGTAGAACAATGGATGCCCATTGTTCCAAGGGAAAATGGCACAATAACCAGTCCAAGCATGGCTGTTACTTCAAGTTTCTTGTCAATGGTCTTCCAGCTAATGACCACCTGGGAGGCATTATTTCATGTGAATCTGACACCAATCTCGTCTAAAACAACGTATCGAGTTTGAAAAGTGAAAAATCCTTCATGTCGGTTAAAAAGTTATGTTTTCGTGCTCCCAATCAGACTTAGATTCTGTTTACACGGAAAGTCGACCTGCAGTCAAAACTTCAGTTCGGTCCTGTTGACCTGAGATTAGACAGGTGTAACAAGACCAGACCCCCCCCTTTTAGAATGCCCCCGGGGCACCTGGTACTAGGACCAGATGGCCCTCAGGACCAGATGCCCCCCTCTGAAGTTCTTTAAGATACTTCGTAAAACACAGTTTTAGCTTAAGTCAATTGGGGCTATGCTCTGTTCAGCCACCTATTACGTGGATTTGGTAATAAAGTAATTAAAACAAAACAAAACAAGTTCGGAACGTATTGAAACTTGTTCCGAAACGAACAATAAAGCGTTTAGATGGCATGCATGGTTAAATAAATTCTTAAGCATCTGGTAGAGGTTTATTATATTAAGTGAAGGGCTTTGTCTGTTTTTTGAAACAGTGCTTCGGAAAAAAAAGCGCGGTGAAATTATAGTGCCTTTTCAAAGTATACCAGACCTGAAAACCGAGGTCTAATCCAACGCTTCGAATATCAGCTTAACGATGTTACAATCAATAAAAATAGGTACGCAATGCGTACATGCGGATACTGGTATTTATTTGGCCTACAGATAATGATTGAACAACGTAAATTGTTCACTAAAACATACTGAAAATGCTTGATAACCTTGTGACATATCAGCATATGCTCTCACATATTATCTAGAATCGACAATAATTATTAATTTTTAAATGACCTTAATAACTTAACAATAATGCTTAATTCTAGCCCTTACTTAAACTCCAACCCAATCCCTAACCCAAGCCCGGCCCCAACCCTAACCTTAACTGACAATTTTAGGTAAATTGGGGAAAACAGGTAACCCGATCGCTAATCGCATTGTTAAAAGAATGTGACAATATATCGCTTTCGTTCTAATCTTTACTACGTTAGACTCTGGTAGCACATGAATTGATTTGTCTCAACAATGATCAACGCGCTTTTTGAATAAGTATTTTATACGCCTACATGTAACTCAAGCAGTACCAAGTACAGTTGATTTCTGCGTATATACAGACAATCAGACATATAGCTAAGACATCTTGACCGAGGGCCTAACATGTCAACAGTACATTTGAAACATTAGTTAAAAGGCTGTTCATATTTCAGAAAGATCCTGATTCGAACCCAAACAAGCACTCGCTCTGTCTCTTCGTCCATGGAAAGCTTGTCGTTTGAGCGAGAAAGTTGAAGTGCGTTACGAAATAATTATAATAATACTTTGCATGTATGGTTTTATTACGCGATGCTGAATTACTGAACACGAAAAAGTATTGCATGTAAACGAGCATTGACCGCGCGCTTGCTTTAGTATAAGATAACAGTGAATACATATATCATAACCTAAAAGCTGAAATACATACTATCTGGTATATAGGTATATGGTTTAGAAAGCAGTCTCTGATTTGCAAAAATTGACAAAATCGTTTAAACTTTACTGTATATCGACAGACAAGTAGACCACTATCAGCTATCAACTCGTCGTGGATATTTTCTTGGCGTCTTGTGATTGCGTGCAATTATCCATGACCTGAAGCGAAACTCGACTTCAATAAGACTTCTGAAGTATGCCTATTAGCTTTTCGTGATTGACGAAAACATTCGTACACACAACCGTGCTCATGACATAGCGGCTATGGTTTAGCAACCAGTATCCGCAAAAACGCAACGTTAAGTGGATTTACATAATAGTTTTATTTATTGTTCAACCTGCTGTTTGTTCTTTTTTTAAACTTGGCGGCAAGCAGCTTTTGGCAAAGCAGAACCTATGTTGACTTGATTTATTTTTGCGACGTCATTACAGCTTGTTTTCCTCTAGCTTAGCGTCTACCTAGACTCCATGACGCCCTTGCCGATGTGTAACATTTTTGGCAATGACATGTAACTGTTCAGGTTTGTGAACAGGAAAAAAACATGAAACGCGGTCCCTATAATCGCATTAAAACATATATATTTATTTGATCAACAACATCAATACCAGCTTTGGTATATAGGATACAAACGTGACACTAACTACAACTACATGACATACATATTACATATATATAAAGTTAATTTCTATTATCTACGTTAAGTTATCAAAAATTGTTAAAACATCGAAACAGTATTTCCCTGCCAAAGCCATAACTGTTCTGTCTTGCATAGACATAAGGTACATAAAAATATCTTGGGAATTAAACAATTTGAATGAACTATTTACTTTATATAGGTTATCAATAAAATTTACTCTGAGATCGGCGAACTTTGTGTTTGTACATGACGTTAAAAAGTGTTCTTCATTCCCGATCTCGTTAAGATCGCAATGTTTACATAGTCTATTACTGTATGAAACATTGCTGTATCGACCAGTTTCAACGTTAAGTGGATTTACATAATAGTTTTATTTATTGTTCAACCTGCTGTTTGTTCTTTTTTTAATCTTGGCGGCAAGCAGCTTTTGGCAAAGCAGAACCTATGTTGACTTGATTTATTTTTGCGACGTCATTACAGCTTGTTTTCCCCTAGCTTAGCGTCTACCTAGACTCCAACGCCCTTGTCGATGTGTAACATTTTTGGCAATGACATGTAACTGTTCAGTTTTGTGAACAGGAAAAAAACATGAAACGCGGTCCCTATAATCGCATTAAAAAATATGATACTTATATCGCTTTAATTTCGCTCGAGTGTAGTGTTAGAACTCAATACAATAAGCGTGTGATCATGCAACACGTATTTTCGAATTAAAGCATTAGAGCTCGCGCAAAGCACAGCATGAAAATTTCTGCTTGTGAATTATAGTTAAACATCTCGGCCCAGCGCTTATCATGTTAACACTTCAAACATTAATTCAAAGGCTATTCAGGTTTCAGAAATATTGATTCGAACGGTTTAACACTCTTGTCTGAGCAAAAACGTTATAAATTGACTACACCCTTCTGCCTTCTTTTTCCCTTCAACATGTACTCTTACGTCTCACCTATAGAAATAACAATAATCGTTAATTTCTAACGATTAACCCAAATCTGGCAATCTCTAACCCCTAATACTATAATGTTTGAACTCACGGTTAGGTAAATCGGCAAAAACAGGAAACGCGAACGCTAATCGCATTGTTAAAGAATATGATATTTTTATGTTTTATATGTCTAAGTTTTAGACTCTGGTAACATATGCATTGATGCGTCTCAATAAATCAATGTTCAACGCGTTTTTTGAATAAGTATTGAATACGTCTACATGTAACATAAACAGTGCCAAGCACGGTGGATTTATAAACTTATAGCTAAAACATCTTGGCCGAGCGCCTAACACGTAAACACTTCAAACATTTAATAGTTAAAAGGGAGATAGTCTAATTGGCGCGCCTCGCGAGTCGCGAGTAAATGGCGCGAGTAGCGACTAAATGGCGCGAGTAAACTTTTGTCGCGGGCTTTTGTTCCGACTTTAATTTTGCCTGGGTCTTTTTCTCCGGTTTTGCTACCGGGGGACAAAGAACCTAAAAATATAGATGCAATAATAGATTAACTCAAATTTCCTCAGCGTGCGATCATGATGTATCTTCTAAACGCTGTAATCGTCTGTCGTTTCTTTACATCGCGCTCCGTCCAACGTACCAATATTACTTAGCCGACTTCTATCGATTTTCAATGACAATTATTGTGGCCGAATATTAGTCTATATTTGATAAATATCTTAGCTTGCTGTCAATGTATGTCATCACTACCATATTTTCCAACGGAAAAGATATTACCCGACCAAAGCTTATACTTTAGATACTTTAATGTGGTTATGAAATAACCAAGGTTAAACCAAAGGAGACATGCAGCGCTGCACGCAACACATGGTGATGACAGACAAGGTATGCAACGTAGCGAAACCCGATTGCGCGCAATCTCATAGTACGCAATAGCGGTGCAGACAACGTAAGGAGCACAGCGAAACGCTATAGAAATTCGCAATTACATCGGTACGTTTAATCAACCAACGTTTAATAATGTCGGAAACCAACAGTCAGAGCAAGGACTCACTGCGAGAAGAAACATCGGGCTCAGATAAAGCAAAGGAGCCGAGTTCTAGCGAACAGATGCCATGGAGGCACCCGGAGTTTATCGCCGCCATTCAAGAAGTGGTCTCACAAACCTTATCCCAGAGTATTCGTGAAGCTAACCCTATCCAGCAACGAAGAGCAACCACCGCAACTACCTCTACCGACCAGTTAAGACGCCTTCATACCTTGGAACAAGCGGGTAATGCCCTAAATGCTCGTACATCAAGCACCTCTCGTGGCCCACCTCGAACAACAGAAACAAGGCGAAGCGAAAGAGAACCAAGAGACGGGTATGATCAACGGCAAGGTACGTCATTATTTACATCTTTTAACGCCCCTTCTTTCGTCCCAGTGACCGAAGGCGGTGCAGGTGTAGAACAGCCAGTTCTTCCCACAGACAGTTCCATCGTAGAGGATGTTTTTGGCCAAAACCTTATCTCGGGTGTTTCTGCCGGGGTTCCAATACCCGGTGGTACTAGCGCATTCTCGCTCGGCCCGGGGCACACACCCATACCCGCTAAACTGGTTGTGAAGATCGTGTCGGGGCAATTTGTGGACCTCACTGATCTAATTCCAGAGAATTTGGAGGTCCCTGATACCACACTACAAGGTTTTACCATTACCGGGTCCTATCTTATCCCCAGTCCCACCGTGAGGCCGAAGAGAAAGGAAATAGACGATCTGGCGACGTGGGTCGAGTGTTTCGTTAGTTTTATGTCAGTGCTAACAACGCTTAAGCCCCACCGAGCCCGAGACCTATTAGCTTACATGGCGTTGATCCTACGCACCGCAAAGCGCTTCGGAGGCCGTGCATGGCTCAATTATAATCGCGCCTTCCGACAAGAGGCAGCCACCAGCGATCTACAAGATTGGAGCGTCATGCGAGCAGACCTCTATAATTATCACACTGCTGGAGCACGCACGTCGAGCAGCCAAACGTCCGAACCATTTTTTCACCAACAGCGCAGCGAAGCGGTGGGTTACAAGCACCAAGGGGAAATTTGTCGCTCATGGAACCGTGGAAGATGCGTCGGCCGGTATGCCTCATGTATCTACCAACACATCTGTGATGTCGATGGATGTGGAGGGGCTCATCGCCGAATCAACTGCCAATGCACCCATACAAGACGACCCCCAGTTCGCCGCCGTTCGAGGTCACCTATCCGCACCGACCGTAATACACGATAAACCTCCCACGACCCTTCGCTATGCTCAGAGAGAACTAACTGGCACATTAGCACCGAAAAATTCTTACTCTACGTATACGTCACCACTTAATGTTGAACAATTCAAAATCGAGTTAGCACCCGGATCGCACGAAAGCACAATATGTAGTAAACGGTTTGGAGCACGGTTTCACATTAATGTTCAAGTCTGGCGCGAATTTGAAAGCAGCCGCCACCAATTGCAAATCCTCACGCGAGCACCCTACAGTCATTGATAATTATTTGGGGAAAGAGACAAGACTAGGCCGTGTGGTGGGCCCCTTTAACACCCCTCCGATTCCGGGTCTTCAGATTAGTCGATTTGGTGTGATCCCAAAGAAATCGATTGACGAGTGGCGCTTAATACTAGATCTGTCACACCCCGAGGGATTTAGCGTCAATGACGGTATCGACCCCCAATCATGCCATACACACTATTGCAGAGTGGACGATGCAATACAATTAATAATGTCGACGGGCAGGGGGGCTCAAATGGCAAAGCTTGATATTAAGAGCGCCTATCGTATCCTCGCAGTCCACCCTGATGATCATTATCTTCTTGGCATGAAATGGCGTGGACAGTTTTATGTTGATCTTGCCCTACCTTTTGGCTTGCGCTCAGCGCACAGCGTTGCGAACATGCTCGAGTGGATTCTGCGGAATAACTACAGCATTGCGGACCTTATCCATTATCTGGACGATTACTTTACTCTGGGTCCACCCGACTCAGATCAGTGCAGCCACAACTTGGCAACGATCGAGGCCATCTGTGCTCGACTTCGTGTCCCCCTAGCTCCTGAAAAATGCGTCGGTCCCACTACTTGCATCGTGTTTTTGGGCATAGAGCTGGACTCAATCCAATTGTGCGCACGCCTGCCCAACGACAAGTTAACCGAATTACGCGGTCTTATCGCAACATGGCTGGGAAAGAAATCGTGCACGAGACGCGAGTTGGAGTCATTGGTAGGAAAACTGCATTACGCCAGTGCTGTGGTTACACCCGGTCGCACATTTGTACGCAGGCTCTGTGATGCCCTTCGCGGGCTCCGACTTCCCCACCACTATTATCGGTTATCTCGGGAGTGCAGACTTGATATTGCATGGTGGAACGAGTTATTGCACGATTGGAATGGGGTGAGTTTCTTCGAGCGCCCGGAATGGGAACCAGCCCCGGATATCCACATCGCTTCGGACGCGTCGGGAAAATTGGGCTATGGAGTGTTCCATAACAACGAGTGGTTTAACGGTACCTGGTCGGTGACACAGGCTCCTCTGGGCATTGCCTATAAGGAACTCTTCCCGATTGTTCTCGCGTGCGCTCTATGGGGTTATCTCTGGCAGCAAAAGCGCGTGCAGTTTCAGTGCGACAACACCAGCGTCGTAGCGATATTACAAACTCGCACATCCAAGGACCAAAACATCATGCACCTGATCCGATTCCTTTTCATCACTACCGCCCGCTTCAATTTCGCAGTTAGTGCTGTGCATATCCCGGGAAAGCAGAACGCTATCGCTGACGCACTATCTCGATTCCGTTTGCAGGAGTTCTTCAGCCTGGCGCCAGCAGCGTTGCCATCTCCAACACCAATCCCACGGCATCTACTAGACCGACTGACGTCGAACTTCTCGAAGAACGCACGTTGACTCTCATGGCAAATGGAATAGCTGCATCCACGCGACGGACATATAGCACGGCTCAACGACGTTTTATCTCATTTTGCTATCAGACGAAGCGACTCTCGTCGTCAGGTTTTCCCTGCCCTGCATCTGAATGGACTCTCATGCTTTTTGTAACCTACCTGGCCGACTCCCTAAAAGCCGACTCAATCAAAGTTTACTTGGCTGGCGTCCGATCGCTGCATGTGGAACAGGGCTTACCAAATCCCCTGGAGAATCGCTTACGATTGGAACGAGTCATTAGAGGGATTAAGCGTCTTCAAGGCAGCGAAAAACGCGACCGACACCCCGTAACGATTGCCGTACTGCGAAAGTTGGAACGTTACGTAGTATTAACACGCCACAACGATTCGATGTTTTGGGCGGCATGTTGTCTTGGATTTTTCGGTTTCCTCAGATCGGGCGAATTCACAGTTCCTTCTTCCACAGCCTTTAATCCCGAATTACACCTCAGCATAGACGATATAAAAGTGGATCGACATCAATCTCCAAGGCACATGCTGGTGAACATCAAGTCATCAAAAACCGACCAATTCCGTAAAGGCATAACCCTTCGTTTGGCGACATCGGGTTCGTCCATCTGCGCCGTGCGTGCGGTGGTGAATTATCTCCATTTTCGGGGTAACAAACCAGGTCCTCTTTTTATCCATCAGGACGGACGGGCACTAATTCGTGCTACCCTTTCAAAATGGCTACAGGAAACCACTCTTCGGGCAGGATGTACGGGAAACTTTTCAGGCCATTGTTTTAGGATTGGTGCAGCGACAACCGCCGCCCAGAAAGGAATACCAGACCATCTCATCAAAACGCTCGGCCGGTGGGAAAGCAATGCATATCAACTATACATTAAAACTCCTTCGAGTGCTTTGGACAGTGTAGCTTCGCGACTAGTTTGTTAAGGGCTAAACGACACTAATTTAAGGCTTCTTGTTCGCGGTTTGTTTTGTTATTGTTTATGAGGTAGCACAATAAAAATGATATTCTCTCTGGTGAACCGCGTGTTTCCTTTAAGCGACCTAGCTGTCAACGGTTGATTATGCTTAACCCAGGTATGCAGTACTAGCAGTATAGGCGAAACAGGCTGATCGCGCAACGCGCAGGTGGAGTTACCCCACTGCGAAATGCGTATATATAACTGACCAGCGTCACTGCGCAACACGCTTGGTTGGGTGAGATACGTGCCGCTACAGCACGTCCAGGGTGAACTAGCTTTTCGCCAATATTCGCGCAACGTTCATGGTCGAACGGATTCATGGCACAACACGCATGTTTGAACAGACCGCTACTTTAATGCTCAATGGGTGAACAAACCGGTACGCAAGCCTCATGGTTGAACTCTCTAATCGCGCAACGCTCATGGTTGAAAATCGCTAATCGCGCAACGCTCATGGCTGAACTATTGATGGCGTACAGCTCATGCTCGCACGAGTTTATGACGCAACGCTCGTGGTTGAACAAACCGGTAAGCAACACTCATGGTTGAACTTTATAATCGCGCAACGCTCATGGTTGAAATGCGCTAATCGCGCAACGCTCATGGCTGAACTATTGATGGCGTACAGCTCATGCTCGCACGAGCTTATGACGCAACGCTCATGGAGGAACAAACCGGTACGCAACGCTCATGATGGCGTACAGCTCATGATTGCACGAGTTTATGAACAAACCCATTAGCCATCCATCAGACGATTGGTTGGGTAAGGTCATTACAGTCGGACCACGAATACCATTGATGCTTGGAAGCTGAGAATATCACAGTGATCTCTCAGTTTGGTGAGCGGATCAGGATCAACAGGACCAGTCAACCTGATCCTTCTCCAAGCACCAAGGCACAACAAGCAGGAACCAGTCGGGGGACCTGTTACCCAACCTTCCAAACGCGTAAGTATAAAGAAGATCCGTCTGGCAACCGACCAACAGATAGAGTCGAGGTATGGTTTAATGCTAATTTTCGCGCTATATAGTATCAAATTGACAAAACAGCATTCACATACCATTTATTAGGTAACGTATATAGTGTACAAATATAAAATAACAAGTCATTTTTGCGCGCCGTGCGTCTTTGCGTCATTCCTCACTAACACTTATTCACTGGTTTGATATTACATACTATAGCGGAAACAAAGCAAAACCATCCCGTTATCGTCGACTAATGCTTGATGAGAACCATCGACTAATATTCGGCCACAATAATTGTCGACATGTCGGCTAAGTATATTGGTAAGTTGGACGGAGCGCGATATAAAGAAACGACAGACGATTACAGCGTTTAGAAGATACATCGCTGTCCATTCTCTGTGCGTAAACAACTGAACACACGCTGAGGAAATTTGAGATAATCTATTATTGCATCTATATTTTTAGGTTCTTTGTCCCCCGGTAGCAAAACCGGAGAAAAAGATCCAGGCAAAATTAAAGTCGGAGCAAAAGCCCACGACAAAAGTTTACTCGCGCCATTTAGTCGCTACTCGCACCATTTAGTCGCGACTCGCGCCATTTACTCGCGACTCGCGAGGCGCGCCAATTAGACTATCTCGTTAAAAGGGCATTCAGATTTCAGAAAGATCTTTAATCCGAAGCCAAACAAGCGCTCACACTGTTTCTTCGTCCTTGGAAAGCTTGTCGTTTAGGCGACAAAGTCGAAGCGCGTTCCGGAATTATTATAGTAACACCTTGTATGGTTTTATTACGTGATGCTGTATTGAACACAAGAAAGTATTGCATGTAAGTATGCAGTCACCGCGCGCTTGTATTTATAGTATAAAATACAGTACATACATACATAAAAATGTATTAAAATGCTGACATACATATTGTTTCGAAACCAGACAATCCGCAAAAATTCTCAAAACCGTTCAAATTTATACTGACAGACCAGTAGCCCACTGTCAGCTGTCGACTTGTCATATATTTCTTGGCGTCTTGTGATAGCGCGCAAATGTATTGTTCATTACCTGAAACAAAACTCAACTTTCTATCTTCCATTCGTTGTTCTGGTACACGTTCGTAAACCCTTCGGACATACAAATAAGACTTCTGAAGTATGCTGATTCGGACTATTGGTCGTTTGCGTTGATCACGTGATTGACGAAATCTTCGTACACACACACACACACACACACACACACACACACACACACACACACACACACACACACAACCGCGCTCATGACATAGCGGATATGGTTTAGCAACCAGTATCCGCAAAAACGAAACTTGAGCATCTATCTAATATATTGGAAATTCGAATTCCATAACCACTACCAGATGGCTTTGACTTTCTCTTTTTCTTAAATTTTGACATAACTATCGAACAACATGGAATAGCCTGACAGCCATATGCATTCATCGTATAATCCCCAAGCCCGGGCGTAAGGGCCGAAGGCCCGGAGGGTGCTAATCTCGACACGCGTGGAGTCATTTTACACGCGTGGGTATGCGTGATATGCGAACAAATTTCTGATTTGTTTCTATGCATTGTACGTCCTTGCGCGGTGAGAAATCTGGGGCACTGGGAACAATAAAATCTATTCTTGCCAAAAATCTTTATAATTTGTTCTTGACAAAATAACTTCATAAAAGGCCTTTTTTGAATACGTATATGGAGAAATCAGCTCTTGTCAAACACACGTGGGAACAGGACCACAGAATAAAATGGGAAGAATCCGAACACATCTCGCACCTGTAACCAATTATTTCGCCCGACAGATACGAGAATCGATTGAAATCCACAAACACCGGACTATCCCAGTCCAGGAAGGAAAATGGACTGGTGGTCAACTCTGTTTTAAGTACTCTAATCTCTAATTCAAGTTGCACATCTAAGTTCTAATTTCAATTATGTATTTAAACTTACCCAATCACGCAAAACGTACACGCAAAAACACCATTTAATTACGCGTTGACGCAAACAAACACGTCACAACACATCACATTTCTCTGAAGACCGCTCTAGTATACGGGTCGAAAGCTCGAAATTTAAGTAAGCCAGGGTGAAACCTTAAAATTGTGTACATTTTTAATTTATTAATCGCCATGCAAAGCTACAAACGATATAAATGCGCATTATAATTCAACATGGCAGCACGTTTCAATTGAGAACAAATACCTAGCACTACTTACCCGTTTCTTGAGTTTTTCCAATTTTCTTTCTGACAAAATCAGCAAGCTGACGATTTCCGTCACGAATACATTTATTTAAAACTTTATCCCAAGAGCAGTTGTCGTCAAACTCCGCTAATTGCTTAAACAGCGCTTCTGCTTGAGTTTCAAGATCGCGATTAACTACAAAAAAAGAGAGATTATTATAGCAGAGAACTTTAACCAGAGTCAGCCAAAATATGGTCTGGACACTCCGCAAGCTTCAAAGCCCGTATTACGAGCTATGACTTATGTTGAGAAGGTTCTCCCTTTGCACAAATCTTTTGTTTTCGACGTATTAATAATTACATACGACGGTTGAGTGATTGAATTCAAACGCTGCTTTTGGATGATGGCTTCAATATTCCAAAAATACATTGTTCTCACCGCGCACAAGTTTGCATAAACGTTAACAAAATAATAGAACAAAGGCTTTTGCTAAGTTAATAAATCATCTTTCATTAGACTATGCTTTCAGCAAAAAAAATATTGCCAAGTGAAGGAAATAGAAGTGTTACTTAAATAAATCTGCAAATCAGTTCCTCGTCGCGAGCAATTCATTTTATGAATTCCGCTGAAATTTTCTAGCTTGAATTATTTTTTCAACTATAATCCTATTTGCGGTTGACTGCTCAATGTGTTACGTTATAGCCAGTACAATTGGTGAGAAGTTCACACAACTATACTTTTTCGGATTTTTCAGAAAAATGCAAGCGTTTTGATAATCCTGGGCCCTTGGAGAAGAAGGGGCGGAAAGAAAAGAAAGGGCTACAACTAAACCCATGTACTTTTTTAATTAACGTTCAGATACTGAACGCTAAATACTGATTGGCTGACAGGTAATCCCCTTCATTTTGACATCCGGCTTTAGCAGGTTCAGAACTTCACGACATTTACAAAGAATAGTATTTTGACTGTGCTCTATCTGCCTATGCAAACAAATCTGCGCAAAGACCAATGTAAAAGGTATGAGACAGAGTATCAAGGAAATATTGTAAACACAGGCTGAAGTGGATTATAACAAAGTAGAGTGATTACTGGAAAGGTAATATTTCGGAGTATATCTCAGAACTTCACAAAATTTACAAAGAAAGACATTTTGATTATGTTCCTGCTGCTCATACTGTATAAATAAAACTTCGAGAAAGTCTTGAAAAAGGCTACAAGTGTAGGGAAAATATCGCAGCTGCGCAAATAGAAACGGTATCTACACAGAAAGTACCATAAAGTGGTTTTGATTGGTATATTTTGACTACACAAAATTGGGAGCGGAAAGTAAAATTTTTCTTTCACGTGCCTTTTACTTTTTACATGTACGTTGACGGCTATTCCCGTGCGTTTACTTCAGGATTTTTTTCGTTCAATTTACAAAATGTTATGTAACTTTCTACAAGAATCGAATATCAAAAAACCACAGTCACGTTTTTTAGCGCTTTGTATCAGGACTACCAGGAAAGAATTGAATAAAACAAATAATACCAAAATAGAAATAAGAAAACCAACTTTGAAGAAAAGCTCGTGAAAGGTAGTCATTACATTCGTCTAGATGAATCGTATATTACAAGTAATATTTGGCATTTTACTCCATTAAACTGGATATATTGGGTAATTTTGGTAAAGGAAAATTTCGAGTGTAGAATATATACATTAGCTCAGTGGTCAGAGCACTGCACTAGCATCGCAGGGTCGCGGGTTCAATTCCTACCCGGAAGGTCTTGATGTTGCATTTTTCGGAACTGGTCCCGGTTTGGTCTTATAATGTATATATTCGACACTCGAAATTTCCCTTCACCATAATTACCTATTATAGAGGGATCGTAGCCTCCCCCGCAGACGTTTTCAGGAGACGCCTTTACGCCCCCTTGTCGGAGAACAATATTATGTTCCCTTTGTGTACCGCGAACCAATCAAATCAAAACGGTACTGTGTCAAATATGGATCAGCCAGTCACAGGGCCCGGGCGTGGGAAAATAACTTGCCGGAAAGTGTGACAATAACCGTCTATTATGTATAGGTTAGTTACCTCAAAACTACGTCAGTTATTTACCTCGGCGCGAACTAACCTACTTTAGTTCAATATCACAGAGGTTGCCTAACAAAACTGAGATACTGAGTTCGTTATCACAGAGGTTGTCTAAGAAAACAGCAATTAGGCAAAATTGGTTTAAATATCAAGTTAATTTCCCCGGGATAATATATATTATCCCGGGGAAATTAACTTGATCTATGCGTGGTTGGGAGTAATTCTTACAAATAAAAAACGCGGTACATCAAAAAAAACCGAGGTGATCATGAACTAATAGTATTTATTACTCTATTCGTGAAAATGTTAAAACAATTCACCTGCTTTTCGTTGATGCATGCTTTACTCATGAAAGTTAAAGACATTACACACTCTTTCAGTTTAATTCATTGAAATGTATTCCTTATTAGCTTATTAGTTCGTTGTTTACCATTGTCTGTCGGCTTGGCGACAGTAGACTGTCTACCCGTAACAAATAAAATTGTCTGGCGTTAGCAAGAGCATTAAAATTAAAAAAAATTAAAAAGAGTATGAACCGTTCATGCGTCGCTTGTCGAGACATCTCTGACGGCACGGCCGAATAAAAATCTTCTGGCATAGCCGCTCTGCCCGCTCAAGGTAAAATAATAGAGTTGTCTATAACGACAACGCGACGTAACGAGCTATCAACGATCAGAGATGCCAGTTTCCAGATATTAGAAGTCTGAGTGATGATAAAATGATTGGAAAGAAATTTGGGACTCAACGCACAGCAAGGTCACTCACTGAGCTGTCTAAGCAAGGTGAAGGTCAGCTTTCCAGAATTTGGTTGTGCTCGGACTGCGGGGGAGGCTAGAGGGATCGTGGAAAGATCGTTCATTCAATAAAACAGAACATTATACAAGCTTTAATTTGATGGGGGTTAAGGTATCGTCGACGTGATAATGACCTAACGAAATACGAGAGCAACTTCAACGACGACGTCTTTTAAACAAAAGAATTCTAGTTGAAAAACAAAGAGAGTGAATAACTTTTCTTCCCTAGAGTAATCTCAACAGCGTCCTTATTCTTTATACAATGCCACTTAGAGCATGCTTGAGATTGACTTCAATACGGACACTACAATCATTTTAGCAATACTGGGGCGTTTTGAAAGTCATTAAACTAGCTTCAAATATCAAATATAATAGTCAGTCAGCCGTGACTTTATTTAATTATAAAATTTGTGTTGCTTTTTAACCGCCGTCGTTCACCTAGCATCGTAAGGTCTGTAATGAGGACGCACTATGTCGTTTAGACAGGAGACACCCCTGAAGGTTTTAAGACATTCCTTTTCTAACCTTTATCCTCTCTTGCTAACACATATTACCACTAAGCAGCAGAGTCAGGGTCACTTTGAAATGCAGTTAGTGACCTATCTGTAATTATTAATATCTAGTGTTACCTTGTCTTTCCTGCAACTTTGTCCTTATATAATTAGCAACAACACCATCCTTGCCACCTTTTCTCTCTAAAAAGCACAACAATATTGATGTCAATGCAAATCAAATGTTTAAATTACATGTAATTAACAAATAGATTTCCAACACAGCCAGGTGAAGAATCAGACATAGTTTAGTAGTATAGGGAAGAGGGGTTCTGGCGCGGGTGGAGCTTGCTCCACACATGACGTCACCATTTTTTGCCTTAAAACGCTTAGCAACGTTCAACGTAGCAATATGAGTATATTAAGACACATAGAACCTAAATATTCAAACAGATCGAACTAAGTCATCACAAAATTATTGCTAAGTTAACCCATAGTTAATAGAACATATACAGTACATGGTTTGGAAGCTCTATTGTCTTTCAACACGAAGCATGGTCATGTTGAACTGACAATGGAGTTCCTTATATGGAAGTAAATTCTATGGTCACGTGACGATGAAGCACCACAACACGTGACGATAAAGCAACTCACTAATTAAACCCGATCGTTGCTATTGGATGACTGCTTCATTATACAGAAAATACAATACCGTGAAATTGCACAAATTTCCATAAACTTGAACAAAAACATAGAACAATCACTTTGGACGAGTTTCCAAACCATGTATATGTTCTATTAACTATGGTTAACCTAAAATAAGTGAAATCGAGTCGTGAGAATAACTTAAGATTTCGGACGAGGAGTCACTTCGAGACCCTGTAAGAAGAACATTAGATACTAACGAAATAATATTTGGTTATGGGATGGCTGAGTGCACACGTACGTGGAGGATATATTTACATAATGTAGTGCACTTAATTAATTTTTTGGAGGTATTCAGGAGATGTTGGGGATAATAAGGGGCATTGCCATCTTATCTTCCCCTTATCTTCCTCTATCCTCCTTGTCTTCCCCTTATCTTCCCCGTATCTTCCTCTATCATCCTTATCTTCCCCTTATCTTCCTGAATCCCCCTTATCATCCCCTTATCTTCCTCTTATCTTCCTCTATCCCCCTTATCTTCCTATATCCCCCTTATCTTCCTCTCATCTTCCTTATCTTTCTTATTGAATCCCAGGATTGAATAACTGAAGCCTAAGATTGAATCATTGAATTATAAGGTTCAATCCTTAAATCCTAAGACTAAATTAACCTTAGGATTTAAGGATTGAATCTTAGAATTCAATGATTCAATCTTAGAATTCAGTGATTCAATCTTAGGATTCAATTATTCCATCCTAGGATTCAATGATTCAATCTTAGGATTCAATAAGAAAGATAAGGAGGATAAGGGGAAGATAAGAGGAAGACGAGGAAGATAAGGGGAAGATACGGAAGACAAAGGGAAGATGAAAAGAAGCTAAAGAAAAGAAAAGATAAGGAAGATAAGGGGAAGATAAGGAAGACAAAAGGAAGATGAAAAGAAGCTAAAGAAAAGATAAGGAAGATAAGGAAGATAAGGGGAAGATACGGAAGACAAAGGGAAGATGAAAAGAAACTAAAGAAAAGAAAAGATAAGGGGAAGATAAGGAAGACAAAGGGAAGATGAAAAGAAGCTAAAGAAAAGATAAGGAACATAAGAGGAAGATAAGGGGAAGATAAAAGGAAGATAAGAGGAATATTAGGAGAAGATAAGGGGAAAATGAGAGGAAGATAAGGGGAAAATGAGAGGAAGATATGAGGAAGATAAGGGGAAGAGAAGGAATATAAGAGGAAGATAATATGGCAATGCCCCTTATTATCCCTTACATCTCCTGAATACCTCCAAAAATTTAATTAAATACACTACACTATGCAAATATATCCTCCACGTATGTGTGCACTCGGCCATCTCATAGCCAAATAATATTTCGTATTTTCGTTAGTATCTTACGTTCTTCTTACACGGTCTCGAAGTGAATCCTCGTCCGAAATCTTAAGTTCTTGTCACGACTTCTCGATTTCTTCACTTATTTTATAAACTAGGGTTAACTTAGCAATAATTATGTGATGACTTAGTTCGATCTGTTTAAATATTTAGGTTCTAAGTGTCTTAATATACTCATGTTGCTTCGTTTAACGCTGCTAAGCGTTTTAAGGCTAAAAATCGTGACGTCATGAGTGGAGCAAAAAGCTCCACCCGCTCCAGAACCCCTCTTCCCCATACTACTAACGCTACTCTGGATTAAATGTTTTTTGAACGCAACTTAAAAAGTTACTGTTCATCACCCAACGTTGCAACACTTCGATCTAGTGTCTTCATCAAGGGTAATCGTTGTAAGGAAAGGTCCCATATTTATCATCGCAAATATAACCAATGATGACGTTATCATCAACACGATGCAAATCGGCTTCTGGCCCGCGGTCATCCTGGTTTAATGGAGCGTGGGCGCTATTAAAATGCCATGCCTCCAAACGTCTTTGATGATACCGTGGATTGCTGGTGATAATTTTTGAATCATGCCACGCGATCTCATGAATAGTTCAGCACGCGTGCTCCAGCAAAGCAGAATTTTCTTTCTTTGAAAAGAAAACAGCCTTTTGGTGCTCTTTCAACCGCGTACGTACCAAACTAACGTTTAGTCTGGTCGATGTACTCCTAATTACAGTCATTGAACGCAATGGAATAAATAGCATTTTTTTCTCTGTTCTTTCGCAATACGATCCTCAGTTTTTGAAAAAATATGACCCAACGTTAAAGGCTTTTGCGCCAATTTTACGTTGTCGTAAATTACAATTGTACGGCTCTCATAAACAAAGTTCTACAAACGGACTTCTTATCTATGGCATATGCGATGATGAAAGTTAAATGGAAGGTACAGTACTTTTCAGTCTGCATAAACCCCAGTTTCCCGTGGTCTGTTCTCTTGACAATTAAATCCAAAAAAGAAAACTTCTATTCGTTTCACCTTCTACCGTGAATTAGATTGAAAGTTCGATAGAATTTAAGTGGTTTAAAATATTAATTTCCACTTTATTCTTGAATACCGCAGACATTCACATAGACATATCGTTTCCAGAATAATGGCTTCACTGGTATAATGTAGCTAATGTCCTTTGTTCAATATCTTCGATTGCTAAATTAACAATGAGAGTAGATACTGGCTGTCCCAAAAACCTGTGAGATAGTACGTGACGTCATATGCAAAACTAGTTGTGTTACGCTGTTATTGCTAATTTAGTGAGAATAAATAAGGAATCAAACAAAAATTTGTCGCAATACCATGTTTATTCTTTATTGCTGAGCTTTTGACCTGTTGACCTGTTGACTCAGGCCTTCATCAGAGCAAAAAAGTCGAAAGCAATAAATCAACAATAAAAAATAAACGTGGTGTTTCCACAACTTCTTGCTTGTATTACAATTTGTCACCATGCAAAACATTCAAAGAGTTAAACATACAAAATTGAGTTAATTTTCTCTACATTTCTCTGCTAATTTCGAGGGGTTGAAGTGGTCCAGGGGAATTGCCCAAACCATCAATGGTACGTGGCTAAAAAAAGCTTGAGAAACCCTGGTGTAGACATTTGGGCAGGGTTCGAATTAACCGTGTGCAATGTGCAATTTGGACATCGTTTTGGCCCAAATAGTGAAAATTGCATATCACTTTTCAAAACGATGTGCAAAAAAAATCAGACTTGGGACTAATGAACATCCGTCCACGTTTACAGGTAATGCAATGCCAATCTGTTGGTACAGGTATTATGATTTTATAAAAAACGCTTTCGCTTTGCTCTATAGCAGCGCGTTCGCGAATCTTTGAAATGAATAAAGTTGTTTTTTATCTCAATGCTGAATGCTCAACACACATACGACCAGACTGGTAGGTGTTATATTTTTAGCCGCCATGACAGGTGTGAATCTTTTAGCTTTTCCATATTTGGCTTTAGTGCTTTTGTTTTTCTTTTCGAAAAGCTGCTCAATCGAAATCGCTTTCTTTACTTATGGCTTCTTTATCGAAAAGCTGTACCAGAAAAGTAAACACCGTTGAGAAATGGAAAGAAACATTACATGCCGACTGGCTTGAGTACGACGGCAATCTCGTCTCCAGACCCGCGCGTTCCCATACTCACACGAGGCTCTGGTAACAGCCATTTCAGGGCCCGTTCTGATTGGCTAATCCAATGCGCATGCTTGACTAGAAATCGTTGCCTGATCTTGCCCAGGTTTATAAATATCCAATATATCACTTCAGCCGAAGTTAGAATATGCCACAATGAACAAAATACTCTCAACTTAGTAGTTATTAGCGATATTTTAGCTTCCAATGCCGATAGGCTTACATGTTGACGACTTTTGAACGGTTCCGAGGGGAAAATCGGCGAGTATCAAGTGGCATGGCACATTGCGCGCGGCATCTTGTCAGTTGTGGAACAAAAACGGCTAGTAAGTTCAGAACTACTCATCATTAAAATATATTGTGTACGTATGTTATCAAATGTTGAATAAGCTTTCATTTGATGTATAGTTCAAGTTTCTCCGTTTTGTAAAACTTGTTAAAATGTCCAAAATGTGCGAACCGCTGTTCGAAATAATATTATGCAAATAAACAGGAAATTGACTTTTCACAAGTGTTAATACAGAATTTTAGATTTTTTTAAAAAGATTTAACGCGCAATATTGAGATATATACCAAAGAGAAGCTATTGAAAAATGCTATTTGCGGTAGAAATTTCAAGTTTTTAGGTAAACGGAAAATATTTTTAAAATGGGAAAACGTCTGTCATTTGATTATTAAATCAGCAATATTATTGTTGACTTCGAATGCATCTTATAATGAAGCTTTTGAAACGTTTGCGGCTTTCTAGCCAAAGCAAACCAAAGCAAGAGAATTTGAAGGAATTCACATTGGAATTTATAGCTTTTATTTTAACCCTAGCGATCTCCCAGGCAGTGACGAGTAGAATCGCCTAGCGTTGGCCAGAGTAATAAAATACTATTAAAGCCTTTATAGCGTTCGTTCACAATAGTTTTAAATCCTTTAACCCGAGCGATCTCTCAGTGAGGAGTAGAATCGCCTGGCGTTATATAGCCAGAGTAATTATAAAATACTAAAATACAGAGTAAGAGAGTTTAGCGTTCAGATGGTTTATAAAGATGCCTTAATAGTCAACAATATTACTGATTTATATAATATTTATTAACACATTCACGCAATGAATTAAATGACGGATGTTTTCCCATTTTAAAAATATTTTCCGTTTAGCTAATAACTTGAAATTTCTACCCCAAATAGCATTTTTCAATAGCTTCTCTTTGGCATATATCTCAATGTTGCGCGTTAAATATTTTTAAAAAAATCTAAAATTCTGTATTAACACTTGTGAGAAGTCAATTTCCTGTTTATTTGTAATATTATTTCGAACAGCGGTTCGCACATTTTGGACATTTTAACAAGTTTTACAAAACGGAAAAACTTGAACTATACATCAAATGAAAGCTTATTCAACATGTGATAACATACGTACACAATATATTTTAATGATGAGTAGTTCTAAACTTACTAGCCGTACAACTGACAAGATGCCGCGCGAATGTGCCATGCCATTTGATACTCGCCGCTTTTCCCCTCGGAACCGTTCAAAAGTCGTCAACATGAAAGCCTATCGGCATTGGAGGCTAAAATATCACAACCCTGCATCAAATAACTACCAAGTTGAGAGTATTTTGTTCATTGTGGCATATTCTAACTTCGGCTGAAGTGACATTTATAAACCTGGGCAAGATCAGGCAACGATTTCTAGTCAAGCATGCGCATTGGATTAGCCAATCAGAACGGGCCCTGAAATGGCTGTTACCAGAGCCTCGTGTGAGTATGGGAACGCGCGGGTCTGGGGACGAGATTGGTACGAGTACGACGGTGATGGCAAAGTGGTGCATTCATTGCGTTGCAAAGTTTGCACAATGAAAGAAAACAGAATTACCTCCGCGAAAAACTTCTCACGCACATTTATAATTAGTTCAGCAATTGTAAAGAAGAACTCCGTAGTAAATCACACGAATTCGGATCAGCATAGGATGTATCGGTGGTATGGTCAAAAGAAGCGCAGAATTGGATTTGGAGGCCATGTTTATCCCGAGAAACGAAAGAAGAAACATAACGACACATCCGACGCAGCACGCCGACACGCCTACTTTTCTGATCAAGAGTCCGAAAGCGATTAGCTAAAATGCATTCAAAGTTACTTAATGTCATGTTTATTTATTAAGAATAGATTACAAATAAGCAGTTTGACTGAGTAGTTAAGATTATGACAGAGCTATTATATTTTTATCCTAACCATAGTTAATGATTTAACACTCGTTCCAGAACCACGTATTTTCGAAAAATAGTTGCACATCGTTTTTCCCCAACTAATTCGAACCCTGCATTTGGGTACATTGGCAAAAACAATAAAGCACTCTGAGTATTAATTAAAAATTGTGTAAACCTAGATATAATTGAAAAGCTTATATACTGCAACTGGTTACAACACTATGCTAAAATATTTTGGCCTATTAAAAAGGAAAAAAATATTTCACACTTGTCAGATAATTCATTATAATTTATACATCATCCGGGACATACGCCTTAACGTATATAAATACATGTAAGAAAAAAGATGGAGGAACTTTTTGTATGGAATTTGTAGTAGAGATTAAATTTCGATTCGTACTTCATACTTTTACATGGTGTCAGGTGTGGGGTTGACGATGTTCTGACAACCATAGTACAACAATCTATTCAATACACTGGTGTAAGTGAAAGAGTAAATTTACAACTACATTAAAACGCTTTGAACACGCGAAAACGCCTAATAGGACATGGCGGCGGGTGCCTCGGCCTCGTTCATCGACAAGGGGCCGTCAATGGATTGGAGCGCTGATGACAACATACTGTATATAGCCGCTTTAAAATGTGGAAACAAAGATGCGAACTATTATTTACTGGCCCCATAGCGAAGATGCGAAAGGAAACAAAGTGTAAACACCTACTGTACTGGTCTGGACAACGTGGAATAGAGCTCTTTAACACCTGGGACCTGGGAACAGAGGAACAGAAAAAGCTGGAATACTACTGGGAAAATTTTGGAAGCTACGTAAAGCCTCATTCAAACGAGTTGATCGCAGTTTGGGAGCTGCACAACTTTCGTCAAGGTACGTTATCTTTAGAAGAATTTATTGCTAAGCTCAGAATTCTCGTTAAGGAAGCTAATTATCCAGTAGATCATTATGATCGATTTTTGAGAGACTTCCTTGTGACCTTGTCCTTGGAATGAATTCTGACCGTGTCAGAAAAGAAGGAAACACACTCACTTTTAACAAAGCTCGACAAATGGCAAAAACCGAGAAGTCAGCAGACAAACAACTCCAGTTGATGAACACTGAAGTACATCCCATCAATTCAAACAAAATATTTTAGAACCAAAGAAATCAGCCTAGAAACAACCCAGGGGCCAACCGAAGCAAAGTTCAACACTGCAGAAATTGTGGCTGGGGTCCCCACTCTCGAGAACAGTGTCCGGCAAAAAATGGCACTACTGCCAAAAGGTAGGACACCTAGCTAAGGTGTGTCTGTCAAGGCTGAGAAATAAAAATGTGCATGAAATTGTAGCAGCTAATGATAACCTGAACCAATCTGAACCACAGCCACCCCAAGTACCAGGTGATCACCATGTGTTTCTAGGCCCAATAGAAGCAACACCCCTGGCTACAAATGTACATGTACATACTATAAGGGGCTATTTAGCATACAGGCACCAGACCGGCGACTGTAAAAAAAAATCAAGAATAATTGCGCAATAAGACAATAATTTTTCTCAAGAGTCTTCTAGAAAATGTTATGGTGCGACTGGCTTTGGCTTGGCCTTCAGTGATCGCAGATATTGGGTTTTATCTTAGTTTAGCGAGTCAGCAAACACCGGGCAGAGATGACACAGAGGTCAGCGTTTGCTTTGAGAGTTTTGCTGGATCTGCACCATGGCAACCACTTTTTTTTTGCTGGATTTGCCTCAAACCCTGATTGGCTCTCGCGTTGATTTCAAGCGTTTTGCTGGATCGCACCATGGCAACCACTTTTTTGCTGGATTTGCCTCAAACCTGATTGGCTCTCGCGTTGATTTCAAGCGTTTTGCTGGATCTGCACCATGGCTTGCTGAAAATTTGGATTGCTGAGCTCAGCTGAGATACTGAGTAATTAGATTATTATATTCATCGTCATCGAAGCTTCTCACTTCTCACAGCTGTGTTTCAGTCATGAGTTCTGTAAGCGTTTTTCGAATAGTGAATGCTTACATGAGTCATCGATTTGTTTCAACCGAGTAACATTTAATGACCGCATTGGAAGCATTTCGAGCTTCTCAATTTTGGCGCGGAGTCATTTATTCCCCCATACTGCTAAGGACTGGTAAGTGAAGGTCGTCTTCATTTCATTCTTCAACAAAACAGTCTAGTGTCGAATATATATTGTTTTGTCCAGTCATCAGTATGTATTTATCATTTTGCGTCCTAGTGAAGTCTGAGTTCAGAGTTCAGACATATATTTATTCAGCAGGCGGCATTAGCATATTTCACCACTAGCTTGCGGGGAGCTGATGAATTTGAAACTCAAAGGATCAATTGATCCTTAAGCCCAGGTTTAGTTCAACGTTAAATTGGATCTTTCTTTTCATGATTTTGAAATGAATACTATTTTCAATTCTTAGCGCGCTATCTTGCCTCTGATGAGATATATTTTAAACGGCGTGTTCGTGAAATATGATCTCATGTAGTCAGGTTGTCGGTAGATGACATATAATTTATTTAAATTAATCTTTGAGACAATGAATAATTGCATGGTGTTCGCTCCTGTCTCGTTTAGCTAACTAATATTATAGTTAGCTTTGTAAATATATAATTCTGTATATAATTCTCAATAAAGTTTAAGAAACATTCAATTTGGACAAAATATTTTGCAATAATGATAAAATGTGCCATTAAAAATATGTTTTAAAAAGTTTCAAACAAATTTTGCTCAAATGTGCTTGAGATTAGAAAATGCCATTTTAGAGAGCCCAAAATTTTTCAATTTTCCGGGGGGGCATGCCCCCCGCACCCCCCTAGATCTGTGCACCATAAGTTTGACTGACATTTTCAAAATCCTAAATCCGCCCCTGCATACTATCTCATGCAAGGAAAAAGCTATGCTAGAAGTTTCTTTGGCATTGAGTCCAGAAGAAAAACTACTATATACCCTTTGTAAAATAGATTCAGGTGCAGACACAAACATTATACCCAAGTCCTTATTCCAGCAGCTACTGTAAGCCGTGGAAAACATGAGCTAAAACAACCTACAATGAAGTTAACACCATATGGTGGGGCCGATATACCAAACCTGGGTTCTTGCCATGTCTATGTGAAGGTTCCCAACAACCCCAGTTCCAAGGTAATCCAAGCACAGGTTGTTGATGTCCATGGGCCTGCAATAATTGGTAATACCTCAGCACAGGCTCTTGATCTCTTAAAGCTAAATTGGGTCATCGAAGCCAAAAGCAACACTGGCAGTACTATTCCACCAGTCACCCACTCAGTCAAGCAAGACCTAAACACATCAACCAGTCCACAGAAAGTCAAGCTCGTTGACGTACAAGGCAAGCAGCACCCTTTCCCCCTGACAAAAGATTACCTTTTGAAAGAATATCGAGATGTTTTCACTGGGATTGCTGCTTTCCAGGAGCTCCATAACAAACAGTTGAAAATGCCATTCCTATCCAACATGCCCCAAGACAACTCCCAGTCCAATTACAGCCAGCTTACATAGAGGAGTTAAATAAGTTGGTGGAATCTGGAATCCTAAGTGAAGTGCAAAATGTGTACAAGGAAACCCGTGACCTCAACAAAGCCATCAAGCGCAACCCTTATTATGTGAGAACTATAGACGATGTGATACCAAAGGTTAGTGGTGCAACCCACTTCAGTATTTTAGATGCACGTAGCGGTTTCTGGCAAGTCGAGCTTGACGATGAGAGCAGTCGACTATGCACCTTCAGCACCCCATGGGGCAAATACAGACAGAGAAGACTCCCCTTTGGCCTCACCTGTAGTGGAGACATATTCCAAGAGAAGATGGACACCACCTTTGGAAAACTGAATGGCCTGAGTGGAATCGCTGAACCTGCACATGATCAACACATACTTGACGTCTTGGACACAGCAAGAGAGAACAATGTAAGGTTCAACGCAGATAAGTTCCAGTTCAAAGTTGAATAAACATCATTCTTTGGGTTTACATGGACCCCTGGTGGAATCAGACCGGATGATCATAAGATCAAAGCAATCAGAGATATGCCACAGCCAAAGAACATGGCAGAACCACAGTCCTTCTTGGGCATGGTAAACTACCTAAATAGATTCTCTCCAATTCTGGCCCAAACATCATTGCCCCTACGACAGTTAATGAAGAAAGATGTACCATTCACCTCGCAACCTGAGCAGCAGCAAGCGTTTCAGTCTGTCAAGCAAGTGACTACCAAAGCTCCACTTATTGCCTATTATGATGCTGAGAAGAAATACTTGATCCAAAAAGACACCAGCATGAAAGGAATTGGATGTGTATTGATACAAGAAGGCAGACCAGTATGTTATGCAAGCCGCTCACTCACTGAAACTGAGTCGCAATACAGTAACAGAGACAGAGACAGAGACAGAGACAGAGACAGAGACAGAGACAGAGACACAGACAGAGACAGAGACAGAGACAGAGACAGAGACAGAGACAGAGACAGAGACAGAGACAGAGACAGAGACAGAGACAGAGACAGAGAGAGAGAGAGAGAGAGACAGAGAGAGAGAGAGAGAGAAGCTCACTGCCAGTTGGTCCTTGGAGAAATTCAACCATTACGTCTTTGGCAAGGAGGTTGTTATCGAAACAGACCATAAACCCCTTGAAAGTACATGGAAGAAGAGTATAACAAGTGCATCACCACACCTACAGAGGCTTCTCCTGAAAATGTCAAAGTACGATGTACAGCTGCGATAAATCCAAGGGAAGACCAACGTTATAGCTGATGCCCTCTCCAGAGTTAGCTGTATGGAATGTCCTGCAGAAGACAATGAAGTGCCATCGATTGAAGTCAACGCAATTACAAGCACTCTGCCAGCAACCCCCGCCAGATTAGATGAAATACGTGAGTACACAAAACAAGATGTTATACTCAGTCATCTGAAAGAAATCATACTGACACCATGGTTGGCCAGAGTATCCAAATGAGTGCCCTCCAGACATGAAAGAATTCTGGAACTTCAGAGAAGACCTAAGCGTTGAAAATGGACTGGTTCTAAAAGGACACCGAATCATCATTCCAAGCGAATTCCATACACAGATGCCCCAGATTGTACATTATGGCCATATGGGTAGAGAGAAGTGTCTGCTGAAAGCCAAGGACTGTTTGTTCCGGCCAGGGATCTCAAAAGACATCAAGGACATGACTGCCAGCTGCACCACCTGCATGGAGCACTCCAAGCAACAGTCGAAAGAACCACTACAACCACACACGGTAGCCACCTTTCCATGGCAGAAACTTGGCACAGACCTGTTTGACTACCAAGGTGCACAGTATCTACTAGTGGCCGACTACTACAGCAAGTATCCAGTCCTGAGAAAACTGAACTCAATTACATCAGCTGCCGCAATAAATCACCTGAAGTCCATCTTCGCAGAGCATGGAATACCAGAAACCTTGGTCTCTGACAATGGCCCGCAGTACAGCAGTCGAGAGTAATTTTGCAGCCTTCTGCAACCAGTGGAGTATTAAACATGTTACCAGCTCACCGCTGTACCCCCAAAGCAACAGGTTTATAGAGAGGACGATTCAGACAGTAAAGAACCTACTATGCAAGTCAGAAGCTTCTGGACAGGACCTGTATCTTGCACTACTATGTGGACAGCAACTTACCATCACCAGCTAAGCTACTGAACCAGAGGGACTACCGCACACAACTACCCTGCAGTGGACGACTACAACGTTCTCAAGCCAAGGAAGATAACCAAAAACAGCTACAGTATCGCAAAGATGTTCAGAAACAGCAGTATGATGGAAAGTCTTCACGTACACTGCCCAGACTGGTGCCAGACCAACAAGTGACTGTCTTTCAACCCCGAAACAAGATATGTGTTGCAGGAAGAGTAAAGGAAGAATCTGATAAGCCTAACTCCTACATCGTCGAGACACCCAATGGATCCGAGCTAAGGCGTAACAGAAATAGAATACACCTTAAACCCACAGGCCAAGAGAAAGTACAACAAACAGATCAATCGCTGAGCAACCAAGACAGCCCTGTCTCCGAATTCGGTTTCCAAGAAGCAGGAGGACATACTGTGGAATTGGAAATAGCATGCACAACCAACCCACAAACTGGAAACACTGACGAACCAAAAAAGAAACCTCCCAACAACCAGGAGTGACTGTGTTGTAAAGAAGCCAAATAGGCTGGACTTATAAATCTTATAAACTATAAACAGAACAACACTCATAGTGTATAGAACATCAAGATTATATATTACATAATCAACATCTGTGCTTCAGGGAGGAGATGTCACATAATTCATTATAATTTATACATCATCCGGGACTTACGCCTTAACGTACATGTATATAAATACATGTAAGAAAAAATATTTTGTATGGACTTTGTAGTAGATAATAAACTTCATACTTTTACAACACTCGCCTTGCTTGAACATTACATTCTACTTTAAGAAACTAAAGCATTGCATACATTTTTAATTGTACTTGTGACGTTAAAATGGCGTTATGAAATAACCAAGGTTAGCAGCTAAGGAACTGCGTGTGGTGAATGGGGAGAACCAGCATGGGAATGCTCGAAACAAACGACTAGGTGCATTGGGCAGCAGAGTGATTTTACACGGTCCTTTAAATGGCTTGCTGGAAGGTTGGAGAAAACATGCTCCAGATTAATAACGTATTGCATCCCTCCATCCCACCAGTAACCAATGAAATTGGTCAGGTCTAGGATGGAATTCGATACATAGTGTGGGGACCCGAATCCAAGTAACAATTGAAAACACAGCTTATATACTAGGAAATTGTCTACTGGTGAACTATGTAAATAAACAAATTAAAAATAGCAAAAACCATAGCCTTTCAAGTGACATGTCCCTGTATAGCCAATACCAGTATATGGGAGTACCCCCTCCTATAATGTCCAATGTTTTTTCTCAATGTCAATAAACAAGTGTAAGTATACATGCTGTATTATGTCATTAATTAATTAAACTAAGATGACTCAAAAGAGACAAGAAAAAAGAGAAACTTGTCACCGATTAATACCAGTCAATCTATTGATTGACTGACCAGTTTTTATCAGTATAAATTAAAGATTTAATAATAATAATAAAAAAGAAACTTTTTACCCTGTTAGTTTACACATTGTCTGCCTGTCTGGCCAGTTTGAGTCATCTTAATTCTTAAATAGTTATAAAAAAGACTGACTTTCTATTTTCATTCTTTTCTCAACCAACTGACACAGCAACTAAGCCCTGAGAAAAAATGTGTGTCTCAAATTGGTATAGCCAAAGAAAAAAAGCTAATTGTTTTAAAGTTTATCCAATATAGTGAGAATAATGCAACAATGTTCATAAAGAATACTCACCAGCTATTTGGAGACCTGAACGGCCAGCTTCAGTTGTGGCTGTAATATCGCATCCTTTTCTGATCAAGTACTGCACCACATGAAATTTGTAAGCAAGGCATGCAACATGAAAAGGTGAGAAACCATCTTTTTCTCGAGATTCTATGTCAGCGCCATGCTGCACAAGATAGTCAACCACTGCTGGATGTCCTTCATAGCATGCACGATGAAGTGAAGTACGGCCATCATTCGTTCTAGAAGTGATATCACTTCCTTTAATAAGAAGAAGCTTCACAACTTCCAAATGACCCCCGCAACTGGCAAGATGAAGAGGAGAGTTACCGTCTTGGTCTTTACATCGAACATCGGCTCCGTTTTTAATACTATAATCAACTATATCGATGTGTCCTATAAAGAATGCAAAATAAAGGAATATTATTATGTTTTCGTTTACTGCTTTGACTTCTGATTTGTGATCAATCAATATTTGAGCATTTCTAGTTACCTCTACGAGCTGCGTAGTGTAGAGGAGTTCGTTTCAAGTATTCTCCCTTTTCATCTATGTCTGCTCCCCCATCAATCAACTCTTTCACTTCACTCAACTCGCCATCACGTGCAGCCCGCCATAACTCCATTCTGCGAATGGCTTTTTCTTTCGCTCGAACGAATCTCCGCTCGCTTTGGCTTATGGGTCCACATGGGACACAGGACACCCTAACTGACTTACTATTTTACAGAGTGTCGTGATTATTAGATACTAGAGACCTTATTAATTAAGGAAGCTAGGATGACGACGGCAAATAAGTTACTGCATGTGTTTAAAAGAAACCATGGATCAGGACATCGTATATTGTATGTTTTATGTATTTTGTAAGATCTTTAAAAAGTAGCCATAGTTTCGACAACGTGACGTATAATAGATTAACGCCTAAGTAAACTAACAACTTTTGCTGTTCTTTACCACGTTGTCTTGAAAACGTAAAAACGCTTCAGTTGACGTTGTATGTGCAACGAGGACGGTGTTGGGATTACTCTTGGGACTGCAAATTATTCAACGTTTTGTTTTGGTTGAAAAATACTATTGTACTTGGGTCGTCGTCGTGACGTTCGCGTTGTGCTTGCTTAAGGTCCCCCTAATAATCTGCCATTGTCGCACTACTAAAAGTGCCTATGAAACGAAATTTCACTTCAGTTTTTTAAGATTGTATTTGGAAGAACACCTAAGATAATGAAAAATGGCTTTTACACGCCTTTCAAATCTTATCCCATTCCTCGAGTTATTGGCGATGCAATTTGAGCAATGACGTCACACGTTGTATGTGGGAGAAAACGGAAAATCAGTCATCTTTGGATTGGTTTGACTAAACTGAATCAAACGTTGGAAATTTTCCTTGGCGTATGGTCTAATTACATCTGCAATGTGTGGTTTTCTGTAGTTAAACCAATCCAAAGATATGACTGATTTTCCGTTTTCTCCCACATACAACGTGTGCCGCTGCGGTCATTGCTCAAATTGCATAGCCAATAACTGAATAATGAGTTAAGATTTGAAAGGCATGTAAAAGCCATTTTTCATTATCTTAGGTCTTCTTCCAAATACAATCTTAAAAAATAGGTACGCTCAGGCGTGCATGTCTACTGCGAAAGCGCGTTGATCATTGTTCAGACAAATCAATGTGTTACCAGAGTCTAACATAGTAAAGAGATTATAGAACGAAAAGCGATATAGTGTGACATTCTTTTAACAATGTGATTAGCGACCGCGTTTCCTGGGCGAGTGCTCGTTTGGCTTCGAGTCAAGATCTTTCTGAAATCTGAATAGCCTTTTAACTAATGTTTCAAGTGTACTGTTGACATGTTAGCTATAAGTTTATACGCGGAAAGATTATAGAACGAAAAGCGATATAGTGTGACATTCTTTTAACAATGCGATTAGCGACCGTGTTTCCTGGGCGAGTGCCCGTTTGGCTTCGAATCAAGAGTCTTTGTGAACTCTGAAGAGCCTTTTAACTAATGTTTCAAGTGTACTGTTGACATGTTAGCCATAAAGTAGGGATTAAGACCTTCCAGGAAGAAGGGATTAAGACCTTCCTGTACGTAGTTTTATTAAGTAGTCTAATATATTGTCAAAATAGCAACATGTACGACACGCATGCCAAATTGCATGAAAGGGGACATTGTAAAGGGATTAG
>JAWNZC010000368.1:1590000-1847500 GCA_035771165.1 Paragorgia papillata | reverse complement strand
CTCAGCCGTTAAAAATCAGCGAGAAACTTAGAGCGAGTCTATATCACATATATAGATCCGATACGCTCATGATTTTTCTTTGTGTTTTCCTCATGAATTATTAATGAATTTTAGAAATATATCTATATATCTATAACCGGGACCAGTTGCGAAAAATGCAACTACACAAGCCTTCCGGCAGGAATTGAACCCACGACCTTGCGATTCTAGTGCAATGCTCTGACCATTGAGCCACGGAGGGCGTTGCCGAGAACTTGATCGCGAGTTCTGTATATATAATAAGGTGGTAATGCCAGGAGAGAATTGGGTATATTATAAGTGATATTGGGCATTTCACTCGATTACATAGCATGTTCTAGGGATTTTGGGTGAAGGAAAATTCGAGTTATATATATAGTCAACCGTCCCTGAGTTTAAATAAAGGGGAAAAAGACAGTATTTGCGACGGAAAAAACATGGTTCCTTTCCGATCAAGTTTATCAATCCACCTTTTTCCAGCTAGGACTTAGGGGGTCCACGTGACACTTTTCGGACAATAAGAGTGGTTAAAAGATGGTCTTAGAGTGCTGTAAAAGTGATTCTCGGTAAAAGCTAAAGAGAAAAGACGTGACTAGGCTGCTATGTTTCACTGTTTCTTCAGCAGCGAAAATGTAGAGAACGGAGAAACAGTTTGATAATGCTTTATATATTAAAAGCGTTAAAATATATTAAAAGCGTATTACATGTAAATTCGTTTACGTGAAAGTCATCTACTGTACATCTACAACCTTCGTTTCATGCGTCAACATGGTCTAACGATAAAAAATCCAACCCTAACAGCAACTATGGCGGTACACGTAAGTCACAATTTGTACATTACTGAGACGCGATCATGATATATACAATGGTTATACTTGAAGTTACTATCGCAAGGAAGTGCTGCCTGGTACAAAATTGGATAAGGGTGTAAAAGAAATAAGAAATAATTTTTAAAAGCCTTGTGTTTTTAAGGTTGTTAGTAGTTATTTGTTAGCAGTGCGGCGTTACCAGAACCCTGATTATGGCGGACGCGTGAGGAGGTGCCAAGGTGGATTGATGTCAAACTCGAGGTCAAACTGTGCGGAGGGCTTGACATTGACCTGTGGGGTTTGAGCGCCGAAAGGGCAAGGAATCTGCAGGGCATGAAAAGTTGAAAACTCCCCCCCCCCCCCCCCCCCAATGTTGAAACCTAGCGTGCCTGAAATGCCATTTTCTGCATTTTGGAGTGAGATTTTACAGAATTGTGAACATTATGAAACGTCATTACACCTTTTTTTTTTGGGGGGGGGGGGGGGGGGGGGGGGTAAAAGGGCGAATTGGGGCGGGCACTCCACTAGCCTCCTTTGGCTCTACACCACTGATTGTTAGTGAACGTCATTTAGGCAGGACGAAGGATAATGTTCCATCTGAAAATACTGAAATTTATCCCAATTGAGTTCATAGATCCACTAATTAGTGCGGTCACGATGTTCAGAGTGCTTATTTGCATCTGCGTGTGGGTTTGGGTACGAACCGGCGAGGCAACATGTGACCAGCATGTGACGATCAGTGACGATGTGAGTGACCAACACTGGCCATGAGTGATGAGTCATAACCACGAGGTTGAAATCAAATTGAGCAAAAATCGAAAGAAGACATTATAAAAGTTTGTGTTTAAATTGTCGAGGCTTTGCAAAACTGATGCGTGCATGCCAAATGCTTTCTTTCTTTGCTTTCCTGATGTCTGATCAAGTCTTTCTCGTCTCGGATGTGTTTTGTGTGTTCACAGACATAGTTATTGGTCAGTAATGCACCTATCAATGTTAGGCCGGGGGGGGGGAGGCAGGGCAGGGGGGCGGGATTTGATAAAAGATGAATCCCGCGAGTAAGGAATTTGACGATCAGCACAGTCCCGGGGGCTAAAATATTTGACGCAATAGAAAGGTTCGACACTTCCGTTAGAGCCTGCGTTCTTTTTGGACTCCGTAACGCCATGAACACGCTTCGGATCGTGTGGTTCTTGAATATTTTATATTTGAAAGTAAGTCATTTACATATCCTTTTATATACTTGTTATTCTTTGATTGTTTAAGATCTATAGACGTTTTGCATAAAGCTGAAACAACAATTATTGAACTGTCTAAAATGAAGTTCTGATTTATAGATTGAATTCAAATTCTGATCTGTTGAATCTGTTCAAATCAATTATGTTTATATACAAGTGATTAAAATTTGTTTCAATGTATTATTGTATTTGAGTATTTGCTCAGTGTGATGTCCCGCGGGTACAATATTTGACATACAATGATGTTCCTGGGGTAGGGAATTTGACACAAAATTCTGTTTCGATGTCAAATCCCGCCCTCCTGCCCTGCCTCCCCCCCCCCCCCCGCCGGCCTAACATTGATAGGTGCATAATGTCGCTGGCAAGTATCTTGATATTATATACGCTTACACGCCGTAAACATGACGCTGTGTTGATATTTAATACCCGAAGAGACTTGACATATGAAAGCTGTACAATGTACATTTGTGGAAATAATGCTTTCTTTCTTTGCTTTCCTGATGTTTGATCAAGTCTTTCTCGTCTCGGATGGTGTGTTCACAGACATAGTTTAATATTGGTCAGTAATGTCGCTGGCAAGTATTTTGATATTATATACGCTTACAATAGCACACGACGTTAATAGCTGTGTTGATATTTAATACCCGAAGAGACTCGACATATGAACGCTGTGTACATATGTCGAAATACGTTAAGTACAGGCAATCGTGTTTTGTCAGTGTATTCCAAATTCACATTGTGTTTTCTATCGGAGAATTGGATTGTGTTTCGACTTTTGTCTGTGACCAATGTGTTTAGACTTTAGATCTTAGCAATGCATGTGACAACCTGCGTATGTATGTCCTTCACGTACTATATATAGCACTGTGATTTTGCAGTAAGCCCACGTCTGTCTTGTTAAGTCTTGAACAGCTTCGACCACAAGGAAATTATGCGAGCAAAACGTGTAAAAACGCCAGGTAAAACGATAAAAGGCCAGGCCGGCCTTTTATCCTTTTACCTGGCGTTTTTACACAGGGGGATTCAGGGGGATTCAGAACCAACATCTCCAAATCACCAAATCCGAAAATTGATATACGCAGCTATACATAGCTCGGCAAAAAGACTGAGCACGAGTAACGCATAGGTAACCCAAAAAAGATGTCAAGAATAGTGTGCTGGCTCCCTTCGGTCGGCAGCAAATATAATCATGATATATGGTTAAGTTTGTGTAATACGCAGATTGTTTGTATAGGTAATAGCACGGTTTCGAGTGCAATTTGGAAAAAAAACATGCACGAGTGAGTTTTTCAAATACTGTCAAAATAGCACGAGTCCGAAGGACGAGTGCTATTTGAAGTATTTGAAAAACTCACGAGTATATATACATGAAAAAATTTTCAAAACAACTGTACTAACATTTTAACGTACGTATTTAGCCGTCCACTCCTCGCATATTTATTTGTTAAAAAACGCTTCGCTTCCTTCACTACTTGAAAAAGTTTACTCGAGGCATAAAGAAGCTTCTGGTCTTCTTGCAGGTACTTCGCTTGGCAATATTAAAGCATAACTAGCTTCAGATTTGAACAAATTATCCCCAAAACCGCCAAATCTTGGCCGCCATCTTTGTTTGTTTTGTGTTGGGAAAAATCCGCTGTACAATCAATTTGATTGGTTCTTAGTGATAACAGATTTTTGCACTGTGATAACAGATTTTTGCACTGTGATAACAGATTTTTGCACTGTGATTACAGATTTCTGCACTGTGATTACAGATTTTTGCACTGTGATAACACAATTCTGCACTGTTGTTTGGGATTAACTGCACTGGAATCAGCCAATCACAGTCGAGATATTTTTTCATGTATATTATTATATTAGAAATATGCGCGGTTTAATAAGCGTCAACGTCATCGAACTTGCCCGCACAGCGGCACCACAGCACATCTAACGATAAACAAGCCAAGCTTCCATTGCCTGCGTATCAAGCAGGGATTGATTTCACGAACAACTGCGACCAGTTCTTCTTGAACTGATGAAACATGACACTTACATTTAATATGCCATCATCACAACAACATTGTATCCCGCGGCGTCTATTTCTTGGCGTGCTTTTTGTTGGAATGACCAAACCGAACGTTAAATGTATGGGCATCAGCAATGATTCCACAGCAGATTTTTCGTGATTTGTTGTAAATCGTTCGCCATGCGCTTTCTTGTTTGTCGCTGACTTTCGCTTGCTATACAACTGCACAACATTCGTATAAATAACCTGTTCAAACACGGCAAGACATATTAATCATAATTGTCGCGTTTAAAAATCTACAAATTTTGACTTACATTTTCTCTAGTATAGCTGTAGCTGCTATTTCTTTTATGTTTAATCGTTTTGGGTCTCGAGAATCACTTTTACAGCACTCTAAGACCATCTTTTAACCACTCTTAGGCCAATGGAATTGAGGTTTCAGTTTACCGTCCGAGGATTTTCAAAATGTGATGCGGCTTTTGTTCATTATTCATTATTTGAATCATATTCATTTATCTTGTCCAAAAATATAATGAAATCGATCTGTGGACCTATCATCCTTGTCAGTGGTGCCCATGGACCGAGGGAGGCCATCGCCCATCGTCAGCCCACGGCCCGACCCAAGAAAAATTTTCATGCCAGAGTAGTGACATCGCGGACGTATCGAAGGCTTCGCTATTTATTAATAAAAAGTGTTTACACGCTGTGCAAATGATGTAAATAGTATATTTGAAAGTCCTGATGTGGAAAACCTACCAACAATGAAAATTATTTTCAATAATGAAAAATTCATGCGGTAGTTTCAAGCCCATGCGGGCGGTGGACGGTAAACTGAAACCTCGATTCCATTGGCCTTATTGTACGGTGTTCTCAGTGTCCGAATGTTCATCTGAGATTGTTTGTCCGAAAAATGTCACGTGGACCCCCTAAGGTCCTAGCTGGAAAAAGATGGATTTGAAGTAAATAAAACTTACCTTATTCATCGCCGTGGCCCATTCGAGCCATAGTGAAGAGAAGTCGAAGGACTCCTCCTTTTAAAACCACCATCTTGGATTTGACTTTCATAACCTCCACCCCGGAATATTTAAGAAGTTATGGTATTAACGGGGGATGTCTTCGGAAAGTATGGTACTTTATGTAAGAGCAATTATATAAAACTTTGTATGGAACCAGACCCAGTCCTAAGTCCTAAGTAGCCTCCTTCGCAGGCGTTCTTTGCGGGCCTCGATATTTTCGTCCCCCACTAACGCCTGCTCAAACGAGCAACACATTCCGTTCCGAGAGATTGACCAATCAGAGATAGGCTCCTAAAATCTGGGAGGCTGACCTTCACCTTGGCCATATATACATCATAGAACATGACCGAGCTTGATGAAAGCATAGTCCCTGGAATTAAAGTGTCTGGAAACGCGGCGTACTTCAAAGCGGACACTTTTTGTTTACGTCTCAACTATGATCACGTGGGACGGAGGGGCACGTTTCACATGGTCGAAAACATAATAACCTGTTTCAGCTATACGCTCAGCAAAACTATGTAATGCCTGGTGCAAATTGTTCGATATTTGGATGCAGAATTTTTTTAGAAGAATTTTTCTAGAAGAAAAAAACACAAGGGGATAAGTTTGTTCAGCCTCCCGTCTGCTTCTGACGTAACAAAGGCGTCTTGGAGAAAAGATATTATAAATATCATTACAAAAGACCGCGTTGTCGATAAAGACTTTCGCAGACAAATAGAGGAAGGCAACATTCACATCTGTGAAAGACATTTCCTACCAAATGACATTGAAGTCTGTAAGCATATACACGCTATTTTTCTATATAATTTATTGTCTGAATTTGATGTGGTAAAAAAACCGTCCTTTCCAGAGAAAGTAGAAACTGTGGACCACCTAAATAATATTAGTTCCCTGATCGTATTCGTTTTAATTTCTCGATTATTTCTTAATTCAAACTATGTACAAATCGTGATAAAATTGTGGCGCAGAACTAGCCTGCCTTAACTACGACAAAAAATGCGCATCACTTTATAACCAAAACGAGTGCCAGAGCGAGAAAGAAGTGTTTATATATCTAGCACCGCGCAAAGATACAGAAATTAACACACTTTGGTCGTGTTTGTGAAGGCTTGGTTTGGCAAGGCTTTTGCGTTTTAAAATCGAATATAAGCAAATTATTGCGATTTTGAAGTGATAAAAAATCCAGAAATAATAAAGAAACAAAAAGGATTCTAGGGTACTAGCTAATCTGTCATTTTTTTGGCAATTCATGCTTATGCTTTAACTCTTGTTGGGTTTGTTCATATGGTTTGTTTTTTAATATGCGTGCGTTCCAATACAAATTTTAGACGAGTCAAGAAAAGCCTTAACATTTGGAGCATTGCCTTCACAAAATTTGCCAAAAAAAAGTCATGCAAGCAGTGAAAAGATTTCAAGTCAAGCAAGGTCTACACGTGCTGTCAAAAGGTCAAATACGACGGCAAATGACAGCAAAGCCTGTCCGGAAAAGCGTAATCCCCTCTTTAAGGATTTGAACGAGTTTAAAGCCCACGTCACTAGTCTGAAGCTGACAGGGTGGACCGTGGATAGCAGAGAAGATAAAGTAATCTTTGCCTGGTTCGATGGCGTGCATTACACTCCGAAATACGAGGTGTTCGTTGATTGTAGTCTTGGATATAGCATTGCTGTGTATGGCTGGTTTCTCCCTGATGATCACCCCCTATACTATGAACAGCGACGATCACTGCGGTTCACCAGGATATTTCCTTTGTTATCCTCCTTTGCCAACTACAATATCTGCACTGGTTTGAATTACATTGATGATTCAGAAGTACAAGACCCTGTTGAAGTTCAAACATCAAGCTTAGTACGTCATTCCATCCAAAAGATAGTTGATCCACTAGATTATGATATCTCACCTGCAACAGTTTCCACAGTTTTCAAAAGGCATGAACATTGTATTGTATTGTCAGAAACACAGCAGTGCCATGCTTGTAACGGTGCTGATGTTGCAAAAAGAACAGCTGACAAAAGGGCAACAAGAAGAAAGTTACAGCCAGTCAAAGATAATGCTCCAATAAGGGCCACTTCATATGAGCGACTTGCCCTGTCTTTGAAAACCAAGCGTCTTGAATGCAAAAACCTGAAAGACGAACTTGCCAAAATGGAGAAAGCAATTAAATACAACAGTGTTACAGTTAATCATGAACTGCATTCAGATCTTCTCTCTATCATTGCTGGAACTAATTTTCAGACCACACCCATGATGAAGTTGTTCTGGGAGCAACAGCAAAAAGCAATGACCTGCAAAGATGGAAGACAAATGAGATGGCACCCCCAAATGATAAGATTTTGCTTGTCGCTGGCATTAAAATCACCTGCTACATACAATGAGTTTGGAAAAGTACTGAACTTACCAAGCCACCGACGGTTACGGGATTACAAGAATGTTATTAAACCCAAAACTGGATTTAATAAAGATGTCATTGATGAACTAACTGATCTGACAAGCCAAAATGTTGGTATCCAGAGATATGTAGCACTACTGTTTGATGAAATGAAAATCCAGAGTAATCTAGTTTTTGACAAGGAAACCAATGAACTAGTTGGTTTTGCTGATCTCGGTGATCCTGAAATAAACTATGGTACACTAGATAATATTGATGAGCTGGCAACCCATGCATTAGTTTTTTACATCCGAGGCCTTGCAACTGATCTAAAGTTTTGCTTCGCTTATTTTGCTACAGTTGATGTCACTGCATCTCAAATCATGCCATTGTTTTGGAAAGCTGTTGGTATTTTAGAACTTACCTGTAATCTCTGGGTAGTCTCGGCAACATCTGATGGAGCATCTCCTAACAGGAAGTTTTACAAGATGCACAAAGGCTTGCAGAAGAATGCTGCTGATGACAGTATTGTTTACAAGACGGTGAACATTTTTAAACCTAATCGCAATGTCTACTTTTTCTCAGATGCTCCACATCTCATGAAGACCTGCAGAAATTGTCTATATCACTCCGGAAGTGGTAGAGCAACACGGTACATGTGGAACAATGGAAAATACCTTATCTGGGAACATATTTCTAACATGTTTTATTCTGATCTGGATGATGGCCTTTACCTTACACCTAAGCTAACAGCAGACCATATAATGCTCACATCGTATTCAACAATGCGAGTTCGCCTTGCTGTTCAAGTACTTAGCAACAGTGTGGCAACTGCTCTTCGACATCACATTCCAGAGGAAGCTGATGAAACTGCAAGGCTTTGTGAAATGATGAACAAGTTTTTTGACTGCACAAATGTACGGTCATCAAAGGAACATCTACGGAAGAAAAATTCTGATGTTCAGCCATTCGAGAAAGAAGATGATACACGCCTACTGTGGCTGACAACAACATTTTTACCCTATTTCAAGGGTTGGAAGGACAGTGTTCAGAAACGTCCTGGTAAGTTCACCACAAATGCCTGATCCAGAATGTTCATCTCAGCTCAAACACACCAAGGCCTTAAGATTACAACCCTTTCATTAATCGAGGTTGTTAAATTCCTTCTTCAACAAGGATTCAAATATGTCCTGACAGAAAAATTCTGTCAAGATGTGGTGGAAGAGTATTTTGGCCATCAAAGGGGAATTGGGAGACGATCAGACAATCCAAATCTGTACGAGTTTGGATATAATGCCAATGCTATTTCCATTCAAAGGAAATTTTTACCGGTGCTAAAGGGAAATGTCTCAGGGTGTCACGAAAAGAAAAGGAGCAGTACTGATGTTGACAATCGGCCATTGAAAGCCAGAAAACGTATTGCAAAGAAGCCTGTATTAATCAGTGAATGAGACGATTTATTATGTAAATAGTGAACATGACAATTGCATGCTGTGTTATTAATCTTTTATATTTTGCTTAATTTGTTACTATGACACAATTTCAGTTTGAAAATACAAAACAGTTTAGTAACAAAAGGTCTATGTATAGTTCAAACCTGAAACTTTGTGTTCACATTAAAATAAACTACAAATCATAGAGAAAATAAAAGATAACTCTATTCATCATAACTCTATTCATCGTATACCTAAAATATGCATAAAACTACAGCCTCTATATACATATAGTCCTTACAAGTTATTTCTTAAGCTCTTTACGTAATGCTCTTTGTTTAGCCCGTTTCTGTTCTATTTTATATTTTTGAACAATGTCCTTGGAATACGAAAACGAACGGATTTTGACATACAGTGATAACAATTGATCTAATATCACATTTGCTTTTGCCTTCATAAATTCCACACCTGATTCTTCGAGAAAGACATTCCAGTTTGATTTTAAATTTACATCCTTCAACAACTGGTCAACAATTTTATTACAATGTATTTTATGAGATGGTTTTTCTTTTCCAGTAGCCATTCTAAAGTTCATTTCTGCTGTAAGTGCAATCTGCAGTAACTGTTCTTTCGGATACCACAGACCACCCCTGTCTTTTTCTTTAATAAAATTATACTCATTACCTGCAGCCTTTTCCTTCTCGATATGCAGAGTATTTAAAAATGAAAGAAACTCCTCGTTCTCCAGTGATATCTGCCCTTTCTTGACCATTCGCCGACATTTCTGGTGGAGGTTTCTGATGACATAGCCAGTCAAGTAAGCCAGTGGGCCACGTTCAGCATCTTTGATAGAAACAGGAGGACATGAATATGTTGACGTCTTGCCCACAGACTTCGACAAAGCTAAGATCTTGTCGGCAACTGTTGACAACAGAACTTTACACAATTTGTCGGGATACAAATTTTCTAACAGCACGGCTGAACGCAATACAATAGAGCCATAGAATTGTTCGTAGAATCGCTCAGCGTCTCCTTTTTTAATCACGAGCTTTAAAAGTTGCACCATTTCTTGGTACAACTCCTTCTCTTCGGTGCACGCGTATGCTCCTGATTTCGACAAGAAAGCGGTTAGTTCTTGTGTGTAAACACCTGACTCCATAACATTTTGTTTGGCCTCTTCGATAATATTTGATAACACCGCACATGTGAGGGTGTCTCTCGCCAGCTTGTCGTAGTTTGCCCCCGTTCCACTGTCTTCACTGTCTTCACTGTCTTCACTGTGTTTCCTACGAATATGCAAAGTCAGGCCACCTTTTGACTTGCATATTTTGTTGCATATAGTGCACGAAAAACCACTTGGGGGTTCCTGAATCTGGAAATACAAAGAACCTTGTCAGCTTTCGTTATTAAATCCTATGTCCAGAGCGTATTATTATGATAAACATTGATAATAAAACACTTACATCGCTGACAAGAGTCTCCATTTGATCTTCAATCTCCCCCGCATCCACCTCCAGTAAGTCTAAACTTATAGCCAACGTATCATCTTCAAAATCAAAGTCATCATCATCAATAAATGCTTCGCACGCGCTCTCGCCTTGTTCTGTCGCCATATTGATGCCTTTACCGTGCCCCTTCGCGTCACGTGACACGCTTACCTCAATATGAGCAAAGTTTGCCGTGTTTTTCCTTTGAAGTACGCCGCGTTTCCAGACACTTTAATTCCAGGGACTATGATGAAAGTTAACCGATCTACATTCATATGGAAGGGAAGGGTTGCATGGTGTGGTATATTTATAATTATAGTGAAGATGGAGTATTTATATAGGATCGATACAAAGAACGCCTGTAAATGAGACTACTGCGACGGATTCGTTGGACAACGAAAGAAAATCTAAATCGGCGAATCCGATACCATGCATCTCATGCATCTACAGCTATAGACATTGAGGCTTGAGCTGACCGTTTTAACCAATATTTCAAAGACTATAAATGAAACGAAAATTAAGTTTGTCTTATTTGAAAGTACTTTTGAAATGACAGAGTAACATCTTTTGCTGTTTTTTTGTTTCCTTGCTTCGTTTTTGAGATATTTCAGTTCGTTTGATATGCATGAAACTAACCAGTGACATGACAACGTGCATAATGACTTTACTGGGAAAAGTTATATATCTTTGCTATTATTAAACGGAATCAGTTGAAAATGAATATTTTTGTTGTTGTCAGGGAAAAACACACACACACATAATTGCTTCGAAGTGATTCCATTTGATAATAGCAAAGATATATAACCTTTCCCAGTAAGTCATGATGCACGTTGTGATGTCACTGGTTAGTTTCACATATCAAACAAGACGCCTGCGCAGGCGTTCACTCGGGCTACTGATTTCTGAAAGCTTCGCGTAGCCTGTGCGTACTCTAGCAAGACTACATGGCAATGGCAATGCATAATTGCATAGATTTTCACAAATATAATCTATGGTCTTATATGAACTGCTGCGGTGCAGGAAGCGCCGAAGGGTTGCTAATGTAGTATAAATGTAAACAAGGCCGTTTTTCTGAATCCAATATATTTAGTTTCCAAATGTATAAATACGACACGCGATATCTAGACATGCACTGAACAGTTCAACATATTGATATCTTACCGGTATTTGCTCTATTCGGTGCTTATTATTATACTTGCATTTTGTAGTTGTCGGACTATAAAGCAGCAAGGCCAGGACCAATCTGTTTTGAAATAGCTCGTCATCTTTTACGTACTAAGTCTACCGCAATCGCCGGTGTGTGCAGTTGTAAACATTGTAAAGCCTTTGTAAGCCGCATTACTGATCAACTATAACTCGGTCACTTGCAAAGCTATTCAAACAAGCAAACAACTGAGAAACAGTGAAATGTCTTTCAAATATTCAAAAACATCGATAAAATGGCAATAAAATCTTCGTTCAAAAGAGACAACCACTGATCATCTGGAGACAACTCGGCCAAACATCGGTTTCGCAATTATTAAACACGACTGTTCTCTGACGTCCTTCACTCCTTCAGTTTAAAGTTTCCAATTATTTTTAATACACCTTGATTCGCTGACAGTCCGACTACTCTCTTGTTTGAGACCTCTGGTTTGAGACGAAACATCGATAAAATGGCAAGAAAAGCTTCGTTCAAGAGACAACTTGCCATGAAAGTGAAATCTCGGTTTCGCAAAGCCTGTCGGGTCAAGTTTGTCGACACAAAAAATAACAGAGCCGAAATTTAGACTGAAATATCTCAAAAACGATGCAAGGAAACGAAAAACAGCAAAAGATGTTACTTTGTCATTTCAAAAGTACTTTCAAATAAGACAACAAATAAGACAGTACTTTCTAATTTTCGTTTCATAAGCACTTTAAGAAAGGCCGTGCATTAAAATAACCACTTGCTTACCTGCCAAGGAATGACGAGCGGACAGCAGTAGTAAGAAAGCGACAAGTAACATCTAAAAAGAAATAAAATTTGTGCGTTAATTCTTTGAAAGTTTGCATGCTGACAAAATAGTACTACAGTACACACGTAAAAACGCACAGTCTGATCAGCTCTGATATCAGATCTGTTCAGAGAAATGTAGCGACCCTTGATATAGCCTGACAGCTACAGAATGTACCAGTGCTGATGTATAAACATTTAGTTAGAATTTCTAACAGACTGCGACAGCTCCGTAGACAACATACCTGATCAGTCTGTTATATCAAACTGATACAGCACTGACCGTGTCAGGCTGATACAGTTTGACAGAATCTGTTCTGAACAGTCTGTTGTAGCTGCAGGTATGATACAGATATGATATCATAGGTGTATCATAGCTGATACTGGAACAGGCTGTATCAGGGCTCGCTACATTTTTCTGAACAGATCTGACATCATTCTGCATCAGGTCTGACACAGAATGCGCGTTTTTGCGTGTGTACAAGCGAGAATTCGTGATAACACCACGTTTATTATTTATTACTGATCTTTCGACCTCTTAACTCAGACCTACTGATCTCTATACAACTGCATGGATTGCCCATCCTTTAAAGTGCTTAGATCACTTGTGGGGTTTTAACATATTTAAATAGATCAAAAAAAGTTAGTTAATAAGTTATTTTGCCGTTTTTCATTTAGTTTAATAGTTTCTGAGATATAGGCCTTTAAACATGCCAATTTGGGCCTTACGCCAAAAATTTCCGTCGTTCATTTTTAAGCACGGGGGCCTGGGACTCAGGAACCTAAGACGACCGTCTTCTTAGTTGGAATCAATGTGCGTACTGGAAAACGGGTGTGAGCTTGGCATTTCGATTTTTCAGTCAAATATATGTGTTTTTGTGAATCAATAAGCCGAAACGTAGTTGTTTTGAATTGACTCTGAGTCCCAGGCCACCAAGGTGTTAAAATGAACGAATTTTGAAAATTGGCATGTTCAGAAGCTAATATGTCAGGAACTATTTGATTAAATCAAAAACGGCAAAATAACTTATTAACTAACTTTTTTTGCTCTATTCAAATACATCAAAACCCCACAAGTGATATAACCACTTTAAGCCCTAATCAAACGAGATCGCAAGTCATCGCAAGTTAGCTTACGACAGTGAACTCCATACTTCCCCCATTCTCCCCTCATATCTGGAACGCTAACTTCGGGTCAAAAAGTGAAGTCAAGCCTATTACATCGCCTTCAGTCCCCCTATATACGCGGCCAAGACGCGGTTCGCGTCAGGGGACTGGAAGCGACGTAATAAGCACAAAATGTTGACTTCACTTTTGAAGCGTGATGACTGAAGTTAGCGTTCCAGGTATAAGAGATGGATATAGGAAATGGAGTTCACTGGCTTACGATGACTTGCGATGCCACCAGTCAAACGTCGGCACAAGTCGTCGCAAGTTCTGCACTTCCGCTAGTTCCCACGCCTTTTCGCTAGTTCTCATGATAGTTTCTATGGCGACGGAGCACGAAAGACTTGCATCGACTTGTGTTTTGCGTTCAAACGTTTCGCAAGCTCTCGCAAGTTGAAGAAAACTTGCGATGAAATTTGAACAAGACCAAATTAGTCGCAAGCTAACGCAAGTCACCGCAAGTCATCCCAAGCTGGCGGTCAAACGAGACACAAGCAAGCACAAGCTAAAACTTGCGATAACTTGCGTTCTCGTTTGATCAGGGCTTTATGGTCAGCAAACATTTTGAAGCCACTGGCGGCCATATTGGTACTGCAGGTCCAGTGTACTTTGCGGGCTTAAGAGTAGTAAGAGTTTACCGTGGGTCGGAAATGCATACATGTCCAACATAGGCATCGGATGACGGATCGTATAACGATCGGTAAAAGGGCGTTGCAGATCGTACGTACCGTACCATCTGTATTCCGATAGTCACGGACCGACATCACGTGATACAGATGGTAGACACTTAGTAAATATATACGTTTCAGATGGTACGGATCGTACGGACCGTGACATCTGCATTCGGATGGTCACGGATCGATATCACATGATACAGATGGTAGAAATCGAGCATTACCCAGCATAATGCCACTAGTATATCACAATGTTGCCTCGTTCTTTATAAAACTCCGGCGTACGTCAAGTACGAAATATTCGTGACTAGAGCATTACACAGCATAATGCCACTAGTATATCACAATGTTGCCTCGTTCTTTATAAAACTACGGCGTACGTCAAGTACGAAATATTCGTGACTAGAGCATTACACAGCATAATGCCAGGCAAGTATATCACAATGTTGCCTCGTTCTTTATAAAACCCCGGCGTACGTCAAGTACGAAATATTCGTGACTAGAACATTACACAGCATAATGCCACGCAAGTATATCACAATGTTGCCTCGTTCTTTATAAAACTCTGGCTTACGTCAAGTACGAAATATTCGTGACTCCAGCATTAACACAGCATAATGCCACAAATAAAGTCCTGTTAGCGTTAACACGATAGCCGTGCATGTCAATTAACCCGTATTGTCGGGTGACCGTTTACAAGCATTACACTGCATAATGCCAAAAGTATATATCACAATGTTGCCTCGTTCTTTATAAAACTCAGGTGTACGTCAAGTACGAAATATTCGTGACGAGGCAGCATTGTGATATACTTGTGCCATTTTGCTCGATAACAGTGGCACTGGCACAGTGAAAATTGAGAGGAGAATTCTCAAGTTTCACTGTGGGAGTGCTCTAGTGACAAGATCGAATATTTGATTGTTTGTCTAAAGGACTATACAGCAGTTCTTAGATTCGTGAAATTACTCGTGTAAATAAACAGATTTTGACATTTGAACGAAAGCTTTATAAACCATTACTGATGTTTAATTACTTACTTGTCCATCCTGAGATTGCTGAGAAACATTTGTTTCTTGAGCTGATGCCATTTATTATAATCAAAACTTTCTAGATTTTCTAAATAATAATACAGTAAGAATGTCAATCAATACATGATATACATCTAAGTATATAAAAAAATTTTTTTGAAAGAATTGATAAATACATCAATGAAGTGCTTATATGAAACAAAAATTAAGTCTATCTTATTTGAACGAGCATTTAAAATGACAGAGAAACATCTTTTGCAGTTTTCATTTCCTTGCTTCGTTGTTGAGATATTTCAGTTTCTTTAATATGTAAATTAAACATTTTGACATCACACGTGCATAATGACCTATCAGAGGTTATATATCTTTGCTATTATCAAACATCATATCACTTCAAATTCAATTTAATTTGTATAGGTAATAACATGGTTTCGAGTGCAATTTGGAAAAACACGCACAAGTGAGTTTTTCAAAGACTATCAAAATTACACGAGTCCTAAGGACGAGTGCTATTTGAGGTCTTTGAAAAACTCACAAGTGTGTTTTTTCTTCAAATTGCACAAGAAATCATCTTTCCAATCAAACTGCTTTGTGCAAATAACATACATGAAAAAATTTAACAGGAAGAGGTTTTTTTCTAGTCAAAAATGATTTTGGTACAAATTTAAAAAAATAAAAAATTTGCACTGTATTTCCTTTTTTCTGCACTGTATTTCCTCAAAACTGCACTGCTCTAGCCCATCAGAATTGAGAAATTTTTTCATGTATATTATTAGGTTTAGTATAAATACACAGTCAGGTGATTACAGAAAATCGCGCGCTGATTGGTTGAATTACTGTACTTCAGACTAATTCTCAATAATCACCTACAGCGTTTATTCAAAATGGCCACCAGCCAATTTGTCAATGCAACAGATGAAGAAGAAAATGTTGTTCCTAAAAGTACAAAAATGTGTAATTATACTAAAACAATTATTCCCCTCAGGCTCAGTTAAGAAAATCAGTGAATGATAACCTCAACTTCGTCTCGTTGTTATTCACCGATATTCACCTCACCTTTGTTGAATAATTGTTAAATGTGGTTAAATATAGGAATATATATTTAAGTGAAGTTAACTGCTGATGTAGTTGGCCTGCGGTTCCCCTTATTAGGGGAGTCCCTTACGTCAATTACATTAAGGGGTTTCCGCGCATTCGAGATTCATTGAGCGTCTGTTGCTTTGCTGCAAGTAGCGTCTTTGCTCAGCTTGTGCTCCCCCTTCGTCCTTTCCCCACCCGTGTAGATACGAAGTATAGAACCCTATACACTGTAGATTGTATATGTTATTCCACTGACTTGTCAGTGTGACTGGTGCCGGTGGTCTGCCTTGGCAGAGTTGTCATGGCAAACGCCTATTGCTTCTCTGATTACCCTAATTGCTATTGCTTAGTTGGCTGGCTATTTGCTCATGGCCCAATTGCTTACAGTTACTTTGCTTGCTAACAAGGCTAGATGGCTGACTAGCCTGGGCTAGATTGCTGACTAGCCTGGTCACCAATGGCACCTACCTCAAACAACGCATATTCTGCAGTTAAATAATAATAGCAAACTTAAGATATATAACCTCCTCCAATAACTCATTTTGCACATCACATGTGACATCACAATGTTTAATTTGCATATCAAACAAACTGAAATATCTCAAAAATGAAGCAAGGAAACCAAAAACTGTAAAAGATGTAACTTTGTCATTTGAAGAGTTCTTTCAATAAGTCAGACGTAATTTTCATTTTATATTAAACACTTTAAACCCAATACCATTATGTCAGCCATTTAACTGATTTAAGTCATCGTAAAACAGATTGTGGTAAACATGCATTGTTTACTGAAGTCAAACCACATCTACATCAAGACTAAAAATTGAAAAAGAATGAAGTATATTTAATATAACATAAGAATTTAATCTTAATGATGAGTAGTAGTACATCAACATGAGACCTACTTCAACAAAACCAGCACGCAGACAAAATTCATCCTAAAATCTACAAAGCCTTTCACAATCTATTAATGTTTTGATCTATCATTGACACCACTGGAACTGTATACCAACCTGGAAGTGTTTCCCAATACCTTTATATCAGACTGCCTTATCTTACTATATATACTGTCAGGCCTCGAATTATACTTTTTGCATCCAAAGACAAAAATGTCCTCCGATAATGAGTTTCCATGAGGCTATCCAAGGACATTTTTCTCTCAGCTAGGACAAAACTGTTATCCTATACAGTCAGGAAATGACTAAATCCATGATAAAGAGTGACTAACATTCACATGATATTATGTCATTTATGTGCTATAGTATTAGTTAGTAGTGACTGGTATATAGATATAGGACTGTCTTCTTCACGTGGACATGCAGATCACTTCACTCCGACACTGAACAATGTCCTCTGCATATTTTATGTACGAGTCAAATTCAACTGCGATCATAATCCCCCCCCCTCCTGGGCAAACCCCGGGTGAGCTCTGTATAGGTGGGAATTTGATGCAAAGCAATCCCACCCGGTCGGGTATTTGACTATTGAAAAAAGTTGGTCAGCGGTTGCACGTTAAATAATCTCCTTGTTCTAACCATCTCTTCAGTCTGCATGATCTTTTCTGTCGATATTCCACGTGAACATTTGAAAATGCCAAATGTTGTTTAAAGTCTGGAATGCAAAGAAGGACGTTGAAACTTCATGGTAGTGAATTTTTGTTGTCTATTAATGAAATATTTCAATTGACAGTCCCAGACGGTGGGGCATTTGACTGTGTTTTCGGTCCACATAGTGGGGAATTTGACCAAAATTTTCTGAAAAAGTCAAATTCCCGGGGGTTTGCCTGGGGGGGGGGGGGGGATGATCGCAGTTGGAATTGACTCATACATTAATGTCAATGCACAATCATGGCCACCAGTGTTTGAACACGTGGTTAGCACAGTTGTGCCTGCATTTCTGGGCTGAATTTCCAGGCTGATCCCGCAATGGCCACCAAAACATTTACACGCTGATAATTCAATCATTGGCTGGGATATTCTATTACCGAACATTTTCTGACGATCATACATTGGATCGATTGGGAAAATTTAAAAACTCCAAACTCCATCGGCGGACAAAAGTGTCCTACATATTATGGGGAAAAAATCCCTATCGGTGGCCAAATGACGATTATCGGAGGACATGTCCTCAATGAAATTCAAGGCCTGTATACTGTATGAATTTTTGTTTGCCATGAGACCATTCTTGAAGTCAGCCTTAGTTATTAATCAAATATGGTTGCTGTTGCTTCAAAATTTGTGTCAAGGACTGGCTCTTCTGTCCAGTGACCACCAAAAAGGCATTTGATTATTTCACATGAATTTGACAATCTTATTTAAAACAATGTGCATTGAAATTGAGAATTGAAAGTATGCTTATTCCATCAGTTAAAAAGCTTCTTTTAGTGGTCCCAATCAGAGATGGATTCTGTTTTTATTAAAAGTTTGCCAGGAGTTAAGCCAACCACAAAACTTCAGTTCATTCTAGCAGGTGAACCAGCATTTAGGCCAGCATGAACTAAATCTCAGGTTGGATTCTTTCGCAAGCTTGGCATAATGTAACAGATGTTTGGTAGACATTCTTCAAGCTCGAATACTCAGGAAATGTTTCTGAGCCCCAGATAGAATTTGAACCTGTAACCTTCTAATGACCAGATAGACACTCTAACCATTGAGCTACCAAGACTCAGATGGAGAGCTAAGGTTGCAAATGTGCTCCTGAGTAATAGTGTTTGCACATGTATATGAGATGTAGTTGAAGTGATATGATGAGTTGTACCTACTGGTATATCATATCATGATACTGTACTGTACATCATATCATGAGGTGAGTTATCTCAGGGGTAGGGGCCATTCCATTTAATATCCACACCCCCCTATGGACGAGGTCACTCAAAATTGAACCCCTAAGAAGAAAAGATCAAAGTGCCGACACAATGACCCCCTCAGAAAATAGCCATTTTTTGTCCGAACCCCTCGGAAATTTCGGAAATTTTCGGAAGATCAAAGGATGCCGACGCATTTACCCCCTCAGAAACGGCTTTTGAGGACCCCCTCAGAAAAACTCGTCCATGGGGGGGTGTGGATATTAAATGGAATGGCCCTAGGGTTTATCTCTATCCCCTGAGATATCTCCATGTTTGTTCATTTCCATCTTAAAAAAGTAAAACCATTCACATGAGCTGGAGATAACTCGGGGGATAAGAGCCAGAGTTAAGTACGCTTTCACTCGAGTTTATATCTTCGTTTAAGAATTAGTAGACGTTCGTCAAGCTCAAATAGTGAGAAAATGTTTCTGAGCCCCAGACAGGGATTGAATCTGCAACTTTCTAATGATTATAGTTAGACGCTCTAACCATTGAGTTACTGAGCCAAGGTAGCTAGTTTGTTTACAGTCTTATGTTCTGTTGTGTTTCCTGTGAAGCGATAATAATGAGTTTACGTACCACACAATTCTATAAACTGCGTAGAAAAACAAAGTCACCAAAAAGATAAAGACTCGATCGCCAACGTTTTCGATTTTCATCGCCATAAAGGCTTATAATATAATATATTTTGTATGTAGCTCACCTTTAACACCAAGTTTTTAGAGAAATAATTCCAAATAACGTCCAAAAATGATACAATCAACCAAGGGCACGTTAGAATGTGATACGTTTTGTGCGAGTCGCTGAGTTCGATAAAACCGCTGACGATCCTGTATGAGCCCACGACGAGAGAGCCGAATACTCTCCGAAGATACGCGAGGGCGGAGCGGGAAGGGAAAAGAGAAGGGGAGTATTCGGCTCGCTCGTCGGGGGCTCATATCGTCAGCGGTTTTATCGAACTTATTTAAATTGTATTAAGTTCAGGAAGAAGGGATTAAGATCTTCCTGTACGTAGTTTTATTAAGTAGTCTAATATATTGTCAAAATAGCTACATGTACGACACGCATGCCAAATTGCATGGAAGGGGATTAGTTACGTACATTATAAAATAAGACGATATATGTAAAACCGCCAGATTGGAATCAGAGATCGCAACCGATTGTTACAGACAGACCGATTGAGACGAATGATATGCGTGCGATCTGAAGTATTAGGCTTGTTGATCTGTAAGACTTTCATGTAATAAAGAGATACAAAACGAAAGATAGTCTCCAGTCTTCGAAACCGGCGTGTGTAAAGTTCTCCTGATTGCTTTGTGGGGAATTTTACGAAAACGCTTTCGATGGCCGTGTCGGACCCCTCGCAACAAATTACAACGAATGTTCTATTTTCTATAAAAGGAATCTACGCGAAACAAACAAATTTGCTTTCTTGTATAGATTCCCCATCACTGTAAAATTATTATTTTCTTCTTTCATATCTATTTTTAATATGTATATTGTCTTGTGATGAAATAAATAAATAAATAAATTGTAAATGCCGTTTTCTTTCGCTCGAAGGAATCTCCGCTCGCTTTGCCTTATGGGTCCACGTGGGACATAGAGCACCCTAAACGACTTCCTACTTTACATAGGTTACTGTTAGTTAATTGTAACGAACTGCTCAGAGTTTCTAGTCCTTGATAAAATGCACTCTCTATTACAAAACGCAGGGGGTGATTCTTACCTTTATAAAGTACAAGTATACATCTTTCGTCGCGGTTCAACGCATGCTACTGAGCATGTCAGTCTAAGAGTCTAGTACTTTGTTAGTACCTTTGTTTAGCTAAACCTAAAATATTCGAAACATACAGTTTTGATCATGTTATTGCACTCCAACGAAGTGTCCGGGATGAAACGACGTTGGTAACTGGTGCACAGGGGCGTAACTTGGGCATAAACATTAGGGGGTTGAGAGTTTTTAGCTGGATAAAAAAGGCGTGGCCCGATTAATTTTGCCCGATTAAAATAGCTTACCCGTACATCGGTACATGGATACATTGCACTAGTGTTACATCACTATGACTCAGGTCACATGCTGCTCAATTTCACGAACAGCCAAACACGGGTAATTCGAACAGGACAAACCCAAAAAGCAAAACGCAATCTCGAGCGAAACGTGCTTTGAGCAACTACATAAACGGTTTTACTTTTGCCGATTTCAAAAAATCTTTCGACTTAGTGGACTGTGAGGTGCTGCTTAAAAAACTGCCTCTATACGACTTAGATGACAGAATTGTCCAAAGAGATATGGTCTGGAAACTCGAGAAACTTCAGTGGGTAACAAATGAGCTGCGGTTTATGTTGAACTATACTTACACCGTGCACATGCATCCTTTGTTTTAGGTTTATAAATATTTAACCATTTAAATATTTATTGAGTGATTGAACTAAACGTAGCTATTGGATAATTACTTCATTGTACTAAAATACAATGGGTTCAGTGACCGTGCACAATAAATCTGCATAAGGGCAAACAAAAAGATAGAAGACTTAAGGTGAGGTAATACGGGCAACATTTTTCTTCAACTTGCAACGCAATTTTGTTGCGTTGCAAGTTGAAAAGCGTTGTTGCACATATCACCACCTAATCTTTGTTGCGTGACAATGTTTAAGTTGGGTGGTAATACGTGCAACAACGCTTTTCAACTTGCAACGTAACCAAATTGCGTTGCAAGTTGAAGAAAAACGTTGCCCGTATTACCTCACCTTTAGTTGAGTTTCCTGACCATATTTTGAAAGACTATGATGACAGTAGTGTCCAACTAATAAAATCGTATCTTAAGACCTGGCCAAACGCTTTCAACATCGCATTCAACATTGTTGAACGATGTTGAATAATATTGAAAGCACGAGTGGCCAAATGAATTCAACATCGTTCAACATTCATGAATGACAATTAATTGAACGCGGGCTACCACAAAAGCTGGAATCGACAATATCCCGCATGGCGCATGTCTCTGTTCAACAAAGTTGAATGAAATGTGGCCAAATGCGTTCAACACCTTTCAACATTTTGAGAACAACAGAAATGTTGAACGCGTGTTGAACGAAAATTTGAACATGTTCAAATTTCGTTCAACATCATTCAACACCATTCAACAACGTTCAACATCATTCAACAGGGTGGCCAAACGCTTTCAACATGTTGAATTCAACAATGTTGAACGATGTTGAATGAAATGTTGAAAGCGTTTGGCCAGGCCTTTACATATCGAAAACAATCTACAACAGTAAAAAAAACCCATCTCATCTTCTTTTCATTATCTAACTCATAGAGTACCTCGGGGATCCGTACTCGCTCCCTTGATTTTTCTAATATTTATCAAAGACTTGCCTGGAGTTATATCCCATTCAACTGCTGTAGACATTTTGTGGACCAATGGTCCGAAGTTGACAAATTGAGAAGCGACCTTGATAATAGCTGAATGCTTCTTGGCGATTGATCAAAACAAAATCGTCTGCATCTCAATACTAAAAAATAGGTACGCATTGCGTACATGCGCATACTGGGATTTATTTGATTAAGAGATAATAACTGAACAATATAAATTGTTCAAACAATATAAATATAATAATGTTAATATAGCTAAAACATCTTGGCCACGCACCTAACATCTCAACAATGGGCTTGTCTCACCTCCCACGTGACCTGACCTCTTCCTTACTGTGATTGGTCCGTTATAGCGTTTGAGGGCAAAATGTTTTGCTCTCAAACGTTAATTGACCAATCACAATAAGGCAGATGTCAGGGTCACGTGGTCGGTGACACAAGCCCTTAAAACAATTAATAGTTAAAAGGGTATTCAGATTTCAGAAAGATCTTTAATTCAAAGCCAAGCAAGCGCTCATTCTGTGGCTTTGTCCTTGGAAAGCTTGTCGTTTAAGCGAGAAAGTCGAAGCTGTTACGGAATTATTATTATAACACTTTGTCTGAAGGTTTTATTTGGTAATGCTGTATCGAACAGGAAAAATAATATATATATATATATTATTTTTATTATACACATTAAAATTGTAAAATTATTAACATTCACACAAATTATATATATATATATGCTCAAAAATTGTGTATTAGTATGTGTGGTATATCGCACGTCCGTCTCTTGATTGTGCTGTATATGTATATATATATATATATATATATATATATATATATATATATATATATATATATATATATATATATATATTACTCACCTACTGCAAACACTACTACATTTAGTGTATATATATATAATTCATCAATCAAAAAACCTTCTTCCACCTAAGCTTAACATCTTTAATATAAGTCTTTCAAGTTGATTCTGTTATTTGCCTATGTTAGAAATCTGGACAAACTTATATTATATTATATTATATTAAAATCATATCAAAAAATCATATTATATAGCTTATCTTCAGTTAGTCAGGCCTTCTGTATACTGTAATATCATGATTTTGAAAACAATTTAGAAAAGACAATACCTTTTTCCAAAATTACACGAGGAATCATGCTTATTCCAAAAGTTTGAAGCAAATGTGTTTCCAGCTATGAACAATACACAACACTCAGTGTCCAACTTCTCAAAGCTTGGATGGTTTGAAAAACATTTCATTCAACGGATACATCAAAACATTCACTCATAACATCTTCTAAACGTCTTTCAGGTACTTAGTGGCTAATATTAAAACACAATTCATTTTATAATTCAACAAAATGCTTTTAATACATTTATAGTCATGGTAGCCATATTGAATTTTGTCTTGAAGTAAAACACAGCTACCCCAAGCTGCATATTTGAAATTGGAAATTAAAAAACTAAAAGGTAAAATAAATGCTTACTTATAATCCTTTTGTGTTGATTTGTTACTTCAAACACGTCAAAAAACTGATATAAACGTTTCAGCTCTGAAGTTTCTACTCTGGTTTTTTAAAGACTAGAGACTTCAAAGTCGTTCAGTTTTTTATATCAATTCTCTGATTCAAAATCAAGCAACAATAATCAAGACAAAAAAACTGAAAAGTAGGAATTGATTTCCAATTCTAGTTTTAATATAATTACCAATTTTCCATTTTAACAATTAATAGTATTATAAAAGCAGTTATTATCGAATATTGATAAAAGTCATGTTGTACACGAGCGTGAAGAACTGTGGAAAACTTGAATGAATATCTTTCAAAATCCGTATAAGCATTTGATTTGCTCTCTTTGAGTTTTGTTATCCAATCAGAATAAATGCTTAACATATAGACCTTATTCATAAATGGCCGACGATTTAAAATCCTTTTATGTGCATATAAATTAGCGCCTCTGACTTCGTTTTAGAGTAAAGATTCTTTTGCATTTCGCGCATGAAAACGAGTTCAGACTAGAGCAGCTAATTTATATGCACAAAAAAGAATATTAATTCCACGGCCATTTATGAATATGGTCTATGACAAAATTTGCACTGTATTACATCTTTTCTGCATTTGCCAGGGTCTTTTTTAACATACAAGTTGAAGGAGGCAAGTCCCTCCCCCCAGTCTCCCTCACCCTTGAGCCACCCCCCTACGAATTGCTTTTCCTCCCCTCCCCCCAGAGAAAGTCTCTTTTTGCTGAAGAACAAACAAATGAACAAAGAATTAAGCAAGAAGAATGTAAAAGGAAAATTTCGGACTTAGCTTTGAAGAAGGAACACCTATATAACTCACCCCCACTTTTTGTTTCAAATATTTGAAATTAAAATGCTTAAATAAGTAACAATCTTGTCCAGCATTTCTATTGATGATATTAACTGTTCTTTCACTAAAATTAATGTACCTAATAAATGTTTTCATGGGACAGTCCTAACCCACTAGGCAGTACTGTAACAGCAGCACTAATATGCTTGGCATGCTGATGAGTTCTGACACAGCAAAGCAGTCAGAAATGTGTTGTATTTTAACTAGTTTTGATGACATTTTATAACCTTCAGTGTTCCTAAAAATCACCTTTCAGAATGCAGGAAATGGCAATTCCGAGACTCTAAATTTTAAATTTTCACCGGAGGCATTCCTCCAGAGCCCCCTAAAAGTGTTCTTTTTAGTGAATGCCCCCCCCCCTCTCCCCACGAGACAATCCTTAAAAAAGGCCTTGATTTTCAAAATGTTTCAACAATTAACAGTATTATAAAAACCGTGATAATCGAATACTGATAAAAGTCATATAGTGCATGCGCTTGAGGAACTTTGAGGAAACTGAGAACCTTCAAAATCCGTATAAGCATTTGATTTGCTCTCTTTGCGTTTTATTAGCCAATCAGAATAAATGCTTAATACTCAACCTGATAAAATTTGCATTGTATTACATCTTTTCTGCATTTACATTAAAATTCCACTTTTCTTAGCCAATCAAAGTTGTGATGTTTTTCCATGTATTTTATCATGCAGCAAATGTCACACTTTTTTAAGAATCATTTTATTATGAATATATTTAAAAAAGTTTAAGACTAATACAAGACTATATCTCTATCTAATAATATAAAAGAAAACTCAATGTTTTTAATCCTAATTGTATTAATGTAAATCTACAGTTGTTGCCAGTTCAAGTTATAATAAAGAATTAAATTTCAGAGCTACAGTTACTTACATAAGATTAATTGAAACTATACAATACATCAGCATTACATCACATTAACTCACACTTAGTAACTGTACCGAAAAAGATGGCAACTTGTAAATTTAACCATAATTTGTTTTCGCATAGTAAACTTTGTTTCTTCGGGGAATTATTGAAAAATATGGCTTGAGAAAAATAAATTTTAATGGAAAACGAGATCTATGTTAACATAATAAACATTATAATAGAATCAAGAATTACCAAGTTTATTATTTATTGCTGATCTTTCGACCTGTTGACTCAGACCTTCATCAGAGCAAATGCCAACATCGTGTTGACTCACGTAATATAAACAAAACAACTAAACAACCAGAATGACGTAAAAACACAATAGCGTAGTTACGTGCTTATACGTTTATTTTAAAATTAATTAAATGACATAATGGAATCCGGATTGTTGATCGAAGAGAGCTAACCAAGTGCTATTCAACGGCTGACTCTCCTGTGAAATCGTAGGATTTTTTTAAAACTTTAATAGATTTGCTCTGATAAAGGTCTGAATCCACAGATCAAAAGCTAATCAATAAATAATAGACTTGTGTTACCACAAATCCTTACGCTTCTGTTAAAATTTGTCACCATGTAAACATTCAAATAATTAATAGTAAATATTGTTTATTTGTTTTTTTGAGATGCTCTAAGTTTACGAAGTATTATGGTTAAATTACAGCCGCCATTTTCTGGTATATTTTCGATTAAAGAAACATAATAGTCAGAACTACATACATAAAAACGCACAAGATTTTACAGATCTGTAATCTTGTTGATATGTTGTGCAATTTTTGTTTGGGTGACTGACAGAATGTTTGTGTTTAATTATTCAGTCTATTCAGAGGTTGGCTTTTTGCAAAAAATAACGGGTAAAGGTTTTGATTCTTAATAAAATCCACTCAAATTGATACAAAATCATTTTACTTTGTGGAAAAGAAATAATTTGACCGCAAAAGATATCCACAACTAAATTTTTAAGCAAGATGAAGCTGGGTGTTTATTTAGGTTTGCTAAAAGTTCAGAGCTGTTTCTCTAGTATAAACCAAAACCATGCTGTCGCTTTGCAAACCAGACTTTAGTCTTGATATATAGCGTTGTCGTTCTTTCATGTTTAATATTCAGTTTTCTGACGAGCGGCAGGCTTAGAGTAAAACTGTACATAATCCAATATCTGAAATAGAGTAAACTGAAGGTTGACAGTCAGAGTTTAAAATGGTTCCAGGACAGCTTTCGTCAAAATAGAACTTCTCAAAGTGTTGTTGTTTGACGGTTAATGTTAGTGGAGTTCAGGTATATGAAGGACCATGAGTTAAACATTCTTGAGATAATCTGTAGACAGTCAGAGTTAAGATAGTTCCAGATAAGTTTTGTTTAGATATTTATCCTTAGTATAATACAATGAATCAATTGCAATGATGATAAACTACAGGTGCGAACCAGATAAAGAATGTCTGAAAATATATTCCTGGTTGAACATTTCAGTGCTGGTAACATAGAGATCAAAGTTTAATGCTTGTAGTTGATATTCAGTTGTCAGTTTACCAAATGCCAGTATTCGAGGTTTTCCAAATTAAAGAGATACACTTTGTAAAGTTCAAGACGTTTGATTTGACTAGTAAAATAGTTCCAGTTATAATTCAAAGAATTGGGCTCAAATTTTCAGTCATTATTCCAACCATTTAGCATGTTAATAATATAGATAAATAAAGCAACTGACAAGGCTGGAAACCAAAGTATGCAGAGGAACCAATCAGGTGTCATTACACCAACTGTGGAAGCGGAATCTTTAACTTCAGTTTCAAACAGATCAATCTTTAGCTTCATCATCAAGAAAGGTTGTCATGGTTCAAGCTTTAAAATAGGATATATTCTTTATGTACTTTATTTGTTGTCGTAGCCAAGGTTTTGAAACTCGTCGATATAACAATTTCGGTTTCCTTGAAGGCGTCAACAAAAACAACAGAAAGCACAGATTTAATTATTACCACAAGTGTCTCAAATAAGCGTTGTCTTCCTGGACCAATGGTGTTAGTTTGACTTTCTCTGTATTCAACTACCACACAGTTTGTTTTATCTTTGGTGAAGTAACCACTGGAAGATTCGAGAATCCCAAGAATAATTTCCAAAGTTTAAGCAGCCGTGATTTGGCTAGACAAACAGCTCGAACTAGCTTTATCACTCAAATGGAAACATTGTATTGTACAATTACCTAAAACATTAGACGCAGATATCTCAGTTCATGAAGTAATATTTAAAACATGAGCAGCAGTGTTTTCTTATCAGATTTAAAACACGAGGCGATAGCTGAGTATTTTAGATCTCATAAAACACATACTGCGAATGTTTTGAATAGCTTTAGAAACGACCTATTTGGTAAGTTCATTGGCGTAGTAAGTTTGAAAAATAATGTTGTCTAAGGCGAGAAAATCAAGGCTAAAGTCTATGTAAATCAGGAGGATTTTTTTTCAGAAATAAAGCAACGGACTTAGTTAGATTTCTTTTGTGCTTTCTTCATGAATTATTAATGAGTTTTTAAAGAGAATGTAACATCATACTTGAAACAAAATATGGGCAAGGAAAATTTCTGAAATTTTATCAAGTTAACCCTTTACAGCCAAGACCATATGTTGTATTGTATAAAATCGTCCAGTTTTAGCCAAAAAAAAATCCTAAAGTTTTCAAGAAGCTGTAAAGGTTCAACAATATAATTTCTCAACCATTTACAATCATTGAGGATCTTTCTCTGTGCTAAAGACAATTCAACTGGTGTTAAGAAGAAAAGATAAATAGGGTTTTTGAAATGGCTAAGAGGCTGCAAAAGGTTAAGTATCCCATCACATAATTTTTAACAAAAAGCCAACCCCTGAATTTGATTTTCACAGTGACTAACATGCAACTATTACTTGAGTTAACTTTTAACAAAGTTACATCACGAGAAATGTTTTCTTACAGTTACAGTTACAGTTCTTAAGTTCAGCAAACTTAGCTTAAAGTTTTCTATATAAGATAGATACAACTAGTTTTGTCCTTATAATAATAAAGCGTGTAAACGTTATATAATAATGGTAAATATATGACCATTAAAATTACAGTGGCCTAGATAGTTCTGAACAATTAAAAACATTTAAAGACAAAACAGTATTTACAGTATTTTTCATGCAGTTGAGTACATTGTTGATGTTTACCCGACTAATAACATTATTAATTTCACATATGGATTATAAAACACATTCTTTTGAAAGTTGTTCGTCTACACAACGTCTTCAAACCATTTAGTTTATAACGTCAGTCACCACCACTACCAACACTCTTTCTCAAGACTACATTAACCTAGACGAACAACTTTCACAAACATGTACTATAATAATACTATTAGATTCAAACTATTTACCGTTATGTAAATGTGTACATCAGAATTGTATAATTGTGATAAAATATTCTATCAACAAATTGTGTGTCAACGGTATATCTTATGTAGTTACTTTGTAAAACTACTTTCAAAAGATTCTCACTTTACACTTATACTGGAGAAAACTCAAAACTAAACTATTTGACTTTTGCTAAATTACAATTTTGTTTCTATATGTTAACCTTTTTACTGCCACAGTCAACTTTTATTATCTTATACCAGAATTTTAGTTTACTACATTTTCACTTTGCTCTATCTAAAACACTGAAAAAACTGAGTATTACCAAGTATTTTATACCCAAACAATTAGATAGTACCATTTAAATTGCAGTGATTTATTTGTGTTCCCCTCTATATACAATATATATCTAGATTACAACTATATCTCCTTTATTCATAGCTATAGGTAACTCAAGTGTAATGCAAGTCCTCTTTGGACTTCTGTGTTGCCTGAAGATCGCAAGAGGCGTGAAACTCTGAGTAGCAACTATTCTCAAAGTTAACTAACTATTATCTGCTCTACGTATAAGTAGTGAGCACTCTTGGAAAACCTTACAAACACACACACACACACACACACACACACACACATATATATATATATATATTTATATATATATATATATATATATATATATATATATATATATAAAGATAAGTGTCAAGTTCGAAATCATACAGACGATAGAGTGCTCAATACCGAGGCAGACTCAATACCGAGGCAGAGCGGAATATAATAATAATAAATAATATATATATATATATATATATATATATATATATATATATATATATACTTTATACTTTGTATTTTGCTCTATCTATATATGGTATTGAGCACTCTCTAACATTTCGTGAACAATAACTCACTTATATATATATATATATATATATATATATATATATATATATATATATATATATATATATATATATATATATATATATATATATAAGTTTTTGGAAATTTGGGGAAAGCTGCATCATTGTTGTACCATTTAGTGCATGTCGAGCTACTGTAAATAACTAAATTATTTGAAGATCCTGTATAAGTGAAGGTCCAATCAGAGAAATGCTCATAGTGTTTAACTATTTAAGAAATGGCTCATGGTTTAGCGTGCTCCATCGAGTTATGGATGTACGCGGGAAATTGGGAGAGCACGAAAAAATCGTAAGAGTGGGTCGAGGCGTAGCCGAGACCAACTCTAGATTTTTGAGTGCTCTCCCAATTTCCCAAGTGCATCCATAACTTGATGGAGCACACTAAATCATGAGCCATTTCTTTTATAACATAGCATTAAATCCTTTCACAAGCCGGCGAATCGTTTTGGTAGTTGTGTTTTTCTACTTTCGTAGTCTTTTTTGTTCACTAAAATCCAACCAAAAGGACAGTTTAAACTCTGTTACCCAGACCCAGTTTATGTCTTCTGGGTCGTTGTTCTTTATTACTCAATAAAATTAAATGACTCGGTATTTTGATAATATAAAAGGCCATAAAAAGTCTATTTAAAACTCAGTTTTGTTTTGAAATTTTTCCCGCGCTTTTTTGCCGTGCTCCATCGAGTTATGGAGCACGCACGACAGCCAATCAAAAACGTTGCTATATCAAAGCTATGTTATAATAACTAATAAACAAACAAACATGATATCAAAAACAAACTATTGTTATGCAACATATCTGCAAATGATCAAAAATTCTAATTATTTTATATTATATTATGCAAAACTTGTAATCATATTGTAGACGCATCTTTGCCTGCTTGGATAGATTTGCCTGTAAACATTTTGAAAACAACTTCAAGCTAAACGACCAGAGTATAGGTGCGTGGAATGCTTCTTGTTAGATTCAACTGCCTAAGATATACCCCCTGAACATGCTAGAAACCTGTATTATTATATAAGTGCTAATATCTATAATAAATTTCCTATTAAAATTAGAAAAACTTTGAATCTTAATTATTTTAGCAGATTAGTAAAGAACCATTATTTAGTATTAATTAGATTATATTGTATGTAACTTATTTTATATCACGAGAAACATTACCAACAGGATATTGTAAATTCCGAAGTGTTCTATCCGGAATAAGTATTTACTTAATCTATATGTATAAATACGCTCTATATAAACACAATGGGCCGATGGCGAAGACGCCATTTAACCGTTGTTTACGATAATCATGGTTTAAAACGAGTTTTAAAATACCTATAGATAAGCTGCGAAAATGCTGACTATGTTAATCGACAATTAATTATTGTCTTTGGTTTTGCAATGATGTTGTGGTCGACGATGGTTCAATCCAAGGTTATATCTTGTTTAGCTACTCACGATCTAATCCTTAAACACTGTCTAAGGCCATGTCAACACGTATGCGTTTTCATAGCGTTTTTATATTGTTCTCGGTCCTCAGGGGAGCAGAAAACAATGGTCTCATTACCTGAAACAATAGGAAAACGCTAGGAAAACGTATACGTGTGGATGGGGTCTAACTAAATCACCGTTTCTGCAAATGACCTAATTATGGATGCCTAAACTAACATTTTTATATTTATTGACAATTACACGTCTTCTGTCTTCTAATGTTGAAGAAGACTTGTTTTCTGTTGCATTACATATAAAATTGTTATCAGTTGATCTTATGTTTAGGTTTGCCATGTAATTCTTTTCAGACCTAATTGTCGTTTCAAAGCCACTTTAACTTTACCTTGTTCGAAAGAAAAACGTTCTGAGAAACCAACACTCAATTCAATCACAATGACATTTCGCGAGATTTTGTTTTTATTTCTTCAATATCGTGCTTGGAAAACTTAACGTCTTCGCCGTAGATAGTAAATGGGGCCCAAACCTGTAGATCTCGAAAAATATGGTCTTCATGTTGTTGAAATATGTTCATTGTCCTTCTCAAAGCCTCACAAACCGACGTTTCGTTGCAAATTCCTTTATAGAAATTTTCCATAAACAATTGTGTACCTTCATCGTCAATAGGCCAGAGCGTGGCAAGAACGGAGTGAGCACCGGCTGCAAGAAATGCGCGTGCTAGACCAACAACTCCTTCTGAAGAGACATTCCCTCTTCCTGTATGACAACAACATAGAACAACTAACCGGGCACTTATAGGAATTTCAATAATATCTTTTTCTCTTACAAGATACGATTGTTCTTTGGGTAAGCCTTGGCTAGTTGAATTAGGATTAGGAGCAAGAAAAATTTCACCATGCTCTCCGTCCCCATGTGCGGCAATGTGAATTATGCCAGCGTTTTGAATTAATTGTAAAACTCGTTGCTTTATCGCCTTGTCTTCTACTAAGGGTTCAGCGTCAAAAAGCGGTGCAAGGCATTCCACTTCAGCTGTGGCGGATGGGAGCGGTTCCGGTTCAATTTCTCGCCCACGAAAACTAACTGTGCCAATAGTTGGATTTCCAACAAACAATGCAAAACCTAGACTAGCTTGATGTGACTGCTTCATGCTGGCATAAAGAGTGTGCAGAGATGGCGTTATTTGAATACTGTAATTTTGTGATATCGAGGAACCGTTTTCATCTTTAATGCACAAAATGGCACAAAAAACAAATATTTGTCAGGAACAATAATCAGTTTGTTTCCTTTGATAAAATGTTTAACAGGATTGATGAGTTTCTGAAACAATTCCTGTAAAATATGAGTATGTTGTTCAATAGAAGGAGGTCTAGTCGGAGACCTCAGTTTGGCAACGTCAACAGCCATATCATAACGTTGCACTATTTGCAGGACATTCTTGATTTTCGAGTCAGAATCTTGGCGTGTGTTGGGAAGAAATATGCTTTCGCAAGACTGGGTCTTTTTGGAAAGTATATTTTCGGAGTTCTCTAATTCACAACTTTCCGATCCTTTATTGGAATCAATAAAATTCTCATTCACTAACAACATCTGGCTCCATGGTATTTCCGCAATATCATGACGGCCAGAAGCAGAATTTGAACTTAGTTTAAACAAGGAGGAATCACGCTTTAAATGAACAGAATACGTCTGAAGCAACATTTTCAAAATATCGAAAATAGGATCCTCACGTAAAGTCAGGTCATTATTTCGTTCCAAAACTATGTGTTTAATATCATCCACGCCATTTAAAACCCATATATATCGAGACTTAAGATCAAAAGAGTAAAATAAAACAGTGGAATTATTTCTCTTGAGAAAGATACCCTTTTCAATATTGTCTATTTGTAATTTCTCTTCATTTTTGTCAATATTTTTCCAGGTCTCACGTGTATAATTGACCATGTCATCAATCTCTGATTTCTTTCGATTTTCGATAAAAGCATGCAGTGCCTTGGCCTTTCCAAGATCAATAACTAACAATGCGGCTTCAATGCGTGTTAACAAAAGAAAACAATACATTAGAGTCACATATCGTTGAAAGTATTCACTAGTGAATGATATCTTATTTTTGTCAACATCCAAGTCGAATAAAATCTTATCACCACACATAACAGATCTCTTAAGAAATGACATGGCGTTTTTTAAGTTGCTCACATCTTCCGTTTCGCGAGCTACAAACAAATACAGTGACAAGTAAGAGTTCCCTATGTTTCCTAAAGAAATGCATTCCGAACTTTGATCACCAATTTCTGAACTAATTTTTAATGTTTCTTCAAAACATTTAAGAGATTTTTGAAACTGCCCCATCTTAGAATATGCATTCCCTAAATTTCCATTGTCACTTGCTATTCCTGACCGATCTCCTATTTCAGTGCTGATTGCTAGACCTTTACTGTAATAGTAAATGGCTTTTTCATACTGCCCCAAACAACGATAGGCAGTCCCTAAATTTCCATTGTTACTTGCTATTCCTGACCGATCTCCTATTTCAGTGCTGATTTCTAGACCTTTACTGTAATAGTAAATAGCTTTTTCATACTGCCCGATACTCAAATAGACATTCCCTAAATTTCCATTGTCACTTGCTATTCCTGACCGATCTCCTATTTCAGTGCTGATTTCCAGACCTTTATTGTAATAGTAAAAGGCTTTTTCATACTGCCCCATATTCAAATAGACATTCCCTAAATTTCCATTCTTATTTGCTATTCCTGACCGATCTCCTATTTCAGTGCTGATTGCTAGACCTTTACTGTAATAGTAAATGGCTTTTTCATACTGCCCCAAACAACGATAGGCAGTCCCTAAATTTCCATTGTTACTTGCTATTCCTGACCGATCTCCTATTTCAGTACTAAATGCCAAACCCTTATTGTAATAGTGAATGGCTTCTTTATACTCTGCCAAACCTAGATGCGCATTTCCTAATATTCCGCAATATTTTCCTTTGTCTGATTTGTCTTTAAGTTCATCTGCAATCTTTTCAGCTCTTAGGGTATATTCTATTGCTCTACTATAATGTGAAGTATTAAGATATATTTTTGAAATTCTAAGAAGAAGAATCATTCTCAAACTCTTTTCATCAACTAAATTACTTAATAATTCTTCGAGCTCAAGATAGTACTTCAACATATCCAAAGATTCTCTATTTCCTTCACATTTTTTAAAAACAAACAATAACATTAGCGTTTTTAACCCTAAGTTACCTTGAAGAAGTTCAATGGATCTATCTATTATATACACAGAGTCATTCTTTCTTCCTTTTTCTTGTAGGATTTTTCCCGTCTCAGCAACAAACTCAATCACCATTTCTATGTTTCTGTTTCTTGCTTGAAATATCTGTTTTCAGTTTAAAAATATTTATATAGTAAAAAAGCTAACCAAAACGTGTCCAGCAGACGTTTGTACTAAACCAAGGTTTGGTAGAGATAGAGTAGAGGGGGGAGTGAGGAGACAAATTGAGCTACACGCTAAAATGCCAAGCAAGCAAGTTGCTACAAGGCCGTTTTAACATGCCGTTACTGGGATGCATTTGCACTGGTTGTTTCCAGTTTAAGTACTGTTTAATAAACGAGCAGGAGTGTTTTATCAGATATAAAGACACGAGGCGAAGCTGAGTGTTTTTATATCTGATAAAACACGAACTGCGAGTTTATTGAACGGCTTCAAAAACGAACCACTTGGTAAGTTCATTGGTGTAATAAGTTTGAAAAATAACCTTGTCTAAGCCGAGAAAATCAAAGATAAAGTTTATGTAAATCAGGAGGTATCTTTATCACATATAAAGACACTGATTAAACTTTAATTTCTTTTGAATTTTCCTCATGAATTATTAATGAGGTTTTGAACATGTCTGTAATAGGTTGTTGACAACTTGCAACAAAGTTGATGACTTCAACGGACTTGTGACAAATTGTCGCAACAACTTGTTACGCTTTGCACTTAACAAATTGCTACCAGGTTGACAACAAGAAGCTTGCATTGGCTTGATAAAATTACAACTTCTTAACAACTTGTGAACAGGCGTGCTACAAGCTTGTTGCAAACTCATCTTGTCAACACTGAAGCTGTGGGATTTTTATGGGTGTAGATTTGCCGAAATGAAACGACTATATAGGAAAGAAGGAAAAAAGGAAGGAGGAAAGAAAGGAAATAAATGAATGAATAAATGAATGAATGAATAAATGAACTGAAATGAATAAATGAATATAAAAAACTAAAATAGATTCTTCGTCTTTTTTTGAAATAGTTCTAAAAACAGTACTGATATTTAAGTTACTTACTTCATGGCGCATTTTGCCCGCATCAAAACTTTCTTGAGCGGATGCCATTTTTGTATACTGGCAAGACCGTTTTTAGCTGCTAAAGAACGAGAAATAGGTGAACAAAACTGATAAAACCCATTTACTTCAGGAAAAATACTAATAGGGATAGAATTTCCCAAAAAGTATACTAATGAACATTGAACTTTATATATAGAATTATCATTCTTATTTGAAATTAAAGGAATCAAAGCAAAAACGATCAATAACGGAGCGTTTTTTAAGCTGTTCAAAACACACACATTATAAATTGTTAAATAACGATCGGGATATCATACAACAATACAATACAATACAATACAATACAATACAATACAATACAATACAATACAATACAATACAATACAATACAATACAACAATACAATACAATACAATACAATACAATACAATACAATACAACAATACAATACAATACAATACAATACAATACAATACAATACAATACAATACAATACAATACAATACAATACAATACAACAATACAATACAATACAATACAATGCAATGCAATGCAATGCAATACAATACAATACAACAATACAATTCAATACAATACAATGTAATACAATACAATACAATACAATACAACAATACAATACAATACAATACAATACAATACAATACAATACAATACAATACAAGAACTTTATTTAAAGAGGGTAAACACATAACAGATTTCGCTGACAAAGCAGTGGCCCTCAAAATATCATCTATATCAGGGTCCTACTAAACACCGTCCGCGAACGTCCGTGACCTTAATTTAACTATCCGTGGTCAATAGCGTCCTAATTTAACTGATTAATGGTTTAAATCAGTAGAATTTTAATATAAAGAAACCAAAAAGGTGATAAAAGCAGCCAAAAAAGAAAAAAATAACAAGAATAAAAAAACCCAACGGCTTGGATTGAACCTACACTTTTTAATATTGTTACGGCATTTCACAAGAAAAAAATATTTTTGTAAATCGATAGTCTAACAATTTTATATATTATTCACGAAATTATACACCTTATGAAATACCTTACAGTATGTACAAAAATTCTTGCTCACTTAAAATGTTTTTATATTTATCTTTATCACATATATATCTTTGGCTTATATATTTAATAGTTTTCTAATGGTTCAATCTTATACTAATAAATAGAATCATTACAAGTAGTTATAAATTGTGGCAATTGACCGTACCGAAAAAGATGGTGACTTTAACCACAATCCTTTACGTGCCTTAAATGTTGTTTCTGGCAGAATTATTGGAAGATATATTTTGGTAGGAATGAAGTTCTTGCTAACATAATCCATCTTAACACGATAAACAATTAGTTGTTATTTTAGCTGATTTGAGGTCGCAAAGCATTGTGGTTAAATGTAACGCCGCCATCTTTTTCGGTACCGTCATGTCCCTTTGCAGGTCTCTATCGATTTTGAGTTCTTGCACATTTTACTCTCTTTCACTGACCAGGTTTTTTCGCTGATTGTTGAGTTTTAAGGCCTGGCCAAACGCTTTCAACATCGCATTCAACATCATTCAACATTGTTGAACGATGTTGAAAGCACGAGTGGCCAAATGAATTCAACATCGTTCAACATTCATGAATGACAATTAATTGAACGCGGGCTACCACAAAAGCTGGAATCGACAATATCCCGCATGGCGCATGTCTCTGTTCAACAAAGTTGAATGAAATGTGGCCAAATGCGTTCAACACCTTTCAACATTTTGAGAACAATAGAAATGTTGAACGCGTGTTGAACGAAAATTTGAACATGTTCAAATTTCGTTCAACATCATTCAACACCATTCAACATCATTCAACAGGGTTGGCCAAACCCTTTCAACATGTCGAATTCAACAATGTTGAACGATGTTGAATAAAATGTTGAAAGCGTTTGGCCAGGCCTTTAGGTATTATTAGTCTTCCGTCTGTTGACGTCTGTTGAACACCTTTCAGAAACGTTTGAAACCAATTTCCTTTTTCTTCGTGTGATTTTGCTGCCCAGTTGGCTTGGCTAATTTTGAACTTTGCCATCCATGGAGCTAACTCAAAATTCCCCATCCCGTAAAGAGCACGCCTCACGTCGGCGTATTGAAGTTTTACTATTTTAAAAATCTTTTTCACCAAATCAGGAATTTTTTGAACTTTCCAATCGCATGAAAGTTTCAAAATGTGGTTCATACTTTCACACGAATTATTTTTCCAATCGATCGGCACGGACTTATTTCTTTTACTTGGAAGGAAAACATAGTCTAATAGAGTTTTTAGTAGTTTGTCAAAGTACGGAAGGAGACCATTCATAAAAAGCTCATTGTCCGTGTTGGCATTTGGAAGAGTCGTTGCTATTCATAGACAGCCTGTTAAATTTGGTTGAAAACTATATTGCATGATTCGTGGAAAGCGTGTTGGCATTGAATGACAGAGGCGGGTCAACTCGGCCCACTTACCAATTCGGCCCAGTTCCAAAACCAACTCGGCTCACTTTTCAACTCGGTTATTTTGTCAACTCGGCCCAAGTTCAGATTAAGTTCCTTTATTTTTGTTTCGTTCCCCGCAGGAACGAAACTGTTACTGTGTTAGCTTTCCATTGACGTCACAAAAGAAACTGTCATCACAGGTGAAAATAGTCCAATCGCAGTGCAGTGTTGTTGGCAGCATAAGCTAAAACCTCGATCTTATCCAATGAAATCAAAATTCCGTATAAAAAAGTTAGTTGGAGGCGTGGTTAAACGCCAAAACGAAGTGAAATAATATTGCTGATATAGCACAATTTGCTGAACGACGTAAACAATCCCGTGAGAAGTGAATTATATATTACCATACTCCATACCATGAACAAGCGAATGCCGAGTACTGTAGGAACTTTGCCCTCTTTGAACTCTTCGAAATTGCATTCTAACTGCTCGTTATATATGGCAACTGCTGAAAACCAAACGACTTTAGATTTAATAATATAGGTTGAGATTGGGCGAATAGCTTTCCGAAAGCTCGGTCGAGTTGACCCTTGGCCTTGGAAAAGCTACCCGATCACTCAAGTATTTATAGTAATTTTTAATACGCTGTTCGTACACGTCTTTCCGATCAAATACAGGCTTTGAACGAATTACACACAGATTGAATTTTAACTTAAATACCGGTGGCATAAATGACCGCTAATGTAGCCGGCTTTCCTAAACAGTGACATTTTAATACTGTATCTACATATAAATAACCGCAACATTTCCGTCGTACTCACGCCACATGTACATTTCTTCTATTCACTTCTGACCGTGTGGAGGCAAATAAAACGTTGCCAAAATAATTGCGTTCTCAAGAAAATTGCGAGACGCTAGCAGGTAAGGCCTGGTTTATACATCGCACAATCGTCGCATTTAATTAAGACGAACTATAAATGTCAATGCGACTTCGTTTTATACGACGAAATTAATTAAGAGCAGGAAATTTATGCATGACGTCACGGCGACGTCTATAAAGACGATCATGCATTTCAGTAGTCTGATCACGACGGATTACAACGTAGTCGCACAATCGTCGCATTTAATTGATTAAATTAAATTCGTCTGAAATGCGAAGATATATTGTGCGACGTATACTGACTAGGCCTAAAAGAAACAGGAAGTGTGACTGTCCCGTTGTATGTTTTGTTGACGATTATCAAGAAAAGGACTCCATTGAATGACATCAAGTTCATATTTAGTTCCCCCGCAGAACATCACCTCTCCGGCAGCGTAACCATCAATAAATTTTGCTTTCACCCACACTACCTTATTTCCCGGATTCGTCAGACCATTGGTGGCGGGAAATTGGCCAAGCTAAAATTCGTCATTTCCCAATCGGGACGAAACACTATTTCTGTTTAGAAATAGTTTCTTGTTACTTATCAATCTAATCGAACGGCACGTGACCACCTATGTTTCGCCACGCTACCTACCTATACGCAAAAAGTTATTATAAAATGCTTTTGGACATGCCTTACTACCGCCGCATGGGCATGTTGTATCAATAGTACCGGCCACGCTCATTAAATCGGTGGTATTTCAGCATCTTGTTGGTGTATTAGTGGTTTCCGGAGAGTGTAAATAGATGAAACAAGACACCTGCTCAGGCGTTCACTCGGGCTACTGATTTCTGAAAGCTTCGTGTAGCCTGTGTGTACCTAGCAAGACTACTTGACAATGGCAATGCATTGCATAGATTTTCACAAATAGAATCAATCTATGGCCTTATATGAACTGCAGCGGTGCAGGAAGCGGTAATATATTAAAATGTAAACAAGGCCATTTTTCTGAAAAATAAACAACGGATCTAACAAAACCTATAGTGTCGGATTCGGCAGAATCAAGCGATCATTTTGATATAGAATTTATTTAAATTCGGAAAAACAGAAAATATTTAAACATGTTTTGAAACACGCGTTTCCAAATGTAATACGACACGCGACACCTACGCGATATCTAGACATGCACTGAACAGTTCACATTATTATTGATATCTTACCGATATTTGCTCTATTCGGTGCTTATTATTATACTTGCATTTTGTAGTTGTCGGACTATAAAGCAGCAAGGCCAGAGCCAACCTGTTTTGAAATAGCTCGTCATCTTTTACCTACTAACCGCGATCGCCGGCGTGTGCTGTTGTAAACATTGTAAAAGCCTTTGTATTAAAGCATGTTTTATATGATGAAGACACTCGGTCACTTGCAAAAGATTTAGCTATTCAAACAATTAAAGGAGAAAGCAGTTACTAGGTGAACAGTACGTATATATTCTTTGATATACTGTGGCCCTTTCTTGTGTCTCTAGTCCTCAAGTCAAACATCCTAGGTACTGATGTCAACACGGCATTTTTTCGCGTCTGTAATAAATTCGTCTATTCTGTCTTCATGGACAAACCTTGTCAGCAACATTACTGATCGGCAACTACTGATGAATTCACAAATACCGTCGGAAAACACCTCAACCCAACTCGATCAAAGGCAAAACGAGCACGCAACATGCCTTTACAGTTTCGCAAGGCCTGACGGGATGATGCAATAATGCAATTTTGTGTGGCGAAGAAAACAAACCAGAGGAGGGTGGACAGCAGCCGCAAAGCATCATGGTCCTAACGCTAAAATTGATAAATTATTGATTCATTTGCATCTGACCGCCGACGAGGAATGAACTCTGCCCAGTGGACTAGATGCGCAAAAACTTTTGAAAACTCGTCACAGTTGATCCAGAATTGATAAATCTGATGGTCAGAAAAATACGAGAACAATTCGTGACGATCATAGACAATTAATATGATCAGATTGTGCTTTATTTGGCGTATATTCGTGACAATGGCGGATGGGCATTCAAGATAGTTTTCAAGGACTACTCAAGTTCCTTCGGATTCGACGCATTTTATGTTACAAATAATGGAACAAATCAGAAACGAATTAGATGTTTACAACAAAGAAGGATTTGGTTGTGCTGTGCAACGTGTGATTCGTTACAAATGGAGAAAAGCGTGAGGTGAGAAATCAACATTATTTGTTGTTTAGTGGTTAATGATTTCCCTCTCAAATTTTTCCTATTCTATAACCTTATGATGCATTTCCGTGGTTTAATGTTTTGCATTCTGCAGTATTACTGTAAACTTCTATAACTGTTGTGTGTAGCAATTATCTGGATCAATTAGATACAACTATCATCCTTGGGGGTTCCACCCCCCCCCCCCCCGATTTTTTAACAAACAGTCTTGTTTCCTTTTATACTTACTGTAACTTGTATCCCAAATTTTATAAAATTGTGAATAAAGCTACAATCTTGGACAATAATAGTTGTAACAGTCAACCCCTCCCCCCGATTCAATGTTCTTATATGAAACTCCAGTCCAACATTGTTTCATTTCGGTCAACATTGAATCGGGGGGAGGGGGTGTTACAACATTATTGTCCAAGATTGTCCTTGACTGATTTTTCTTAATATTGTATAAAATACAGCTAAAATATAATTTCAATTTGTAAATTAAAGTCAATAAACAAATTGTAAAATTTGAGACTGTTTCGTGCAATTAGTAGAGAGATATTTGCATTTGAAAATGTATAGATTGCGCTCTACTACGAGGCCCTTTCTTTGTTACTCAATAATATCTACGTCACTAGAACAGTATTGCGAGAGAAAGTGCATTCTGTCGATGGAAAAAAATGTAGGTTTTGATACTTGGATAACTGTTGAAAGAGAGATGTATTTATAATATTACTATAGATTTAAAGATATGACGCTCATATTTCAGCCCTTGGTTGATATCTGAGCCCGCTTTAACTGAATCTATATCTGACATTATGACGACTAGGGGAAAACAAGCACGGTGTATTTCATTTCATAATAGAACATTTTATTTAAGTTTAAAAATTATTTCCCCAGCTAATACCATCAATGAATTGTTAATGGGAGCATAATTATTTTTATATTAAGATAAATAAGTTACTTCAAAAACTACAGAAGACCCGCTACCTTGTCCTTGGAAATTTGAGAAATTAACATATTGCGGCACGCGTTTTAGACGAAGCGAAATCTGGAAGAGCTTGAAAGTTGAAATCATTCAATAAATAAATGTAAAGGTTAAGCCTCTTTTATAGAATGCTTGTAAAGCCACATTTATTCATATGTAGTTGGTTTAATTTCCCCTGCGCAATTATATACCGCCTTATGCAACGGTCTACCACGGTCTACCACGGTCTACCACTAGAAAATAACAAAATTAATATACATGTAATTCCCTTTGAAACCCATGGTAGACCGTGGTAGACCGTGGTAGACCGTTGGATAAGGCGGTAGAATTGCGCAGGGGAAATTAAACCAACTGCATATGAATAAATGTGGCTTTACAAGCATGCTATAAAAGAGGCTTAAGCGTTACATTTATTTATTGAATGATTTCAACCTCTTCCAGATTTCGCTTCGTTTAAGACGCGTGCCGCAATACGTTAATTTCTCAAATTTCCAACGACAAGGTAGCGGGTCTTCTGTAGTTTTTGAAGCTATTAATCTTAATATAAAAATAATTATGCTCCCATTGACAATTTGTAAACTTAAATAAAATGTTCTATTATGAAATGAAATACACCGTGCTTGTTTTTCCCCAATCATCATAATATCAGATATAGATTCAGTTAAAGCGGGCTCAGATATCACTCACCCAACGGCTGAAATATGAGCGTCATATCTAAACAATAGTAATATTATATATACATCTATCTTTCAACAGTTATCCAAGTATCACAACCTACATTTTTACCACGGACAGAATGCACTTTCTCTTGTAATACTGTTCTAGTGACGGAGATGTTATTGAGTAACGAAGAAAGGGCCTCGTATAGTAGAGCGCAATCTATACATTTTTAAACGCAAATATCTCTCTACTAATTGCACGAAACAGTCTCAAATTTCACAATTTGTTTATTGACTTTAACTTACAAATTGAAATCATATTTTAGCTGTATTTTATACAATATTAAGAAAAATCAGTCAAGGACAGTCCTTGACTGATTTTTCTTAATATTGTATAAAATACAGCTAAAATATAATTTCAATTTGTAAATTAAAGTCAATAAACAAATTGTAAAATTTGAGACTGTTTCGTGCAATTAGTAGAGAGATATTTGCATTTGAAAATGTATAGATTGCGCTCTACTACGAGGCCCTTTCTTTGTTACTCAATAATATCTACGTCACTAGAACAGTATTGCGAGAGAAAGTGCATTCTGTCGATGGAAAAAAATGTAGGTTTTGATACTTGGATAACTGTTGAAAGAGAGATGTATTTATAATATTACTATAGATTTAAAGATATGACGCTCATATTTCAGCCCTTGGTTGATATCTGAGCCCGCTTTAACTGAATCTATATCTGACATTATGACGACTAGGGGAAAACAAGCACGGTGTATTTCATTTCATAATAGAACATTTTATTTAAGTTTAAAAATTATTTCCCCAGCTAATACCATCAATGAATTGTTAATGGGAGCATAATTATTTTTATATTAAGATAAATAAGTTACTTCAAAAACTACAGAAGACCCGCTACCTTGTCCTTGGAAATTTGAGAAATTAACATATTGCGGCACGCGTTTTAGACGAAGCGAAATCTGGAAGAGCTTGAAAGTTGAAATCATTCAATAAATAAATGTAAAGGTTAAGCCTCTTTTATAGAATGCTTGTAAAGCCACATTTATTCATATGTAGTTGGTTTAATTTCCCCTGCGCAATTATATACCGCCTTATGCAACGGTCTACCACGGTCTACCACGGTCTACCACTAGAAAATAACAAAATTAATATACATGTAATTCCCTTTGAAACCCATGGTAGACCGTGGTAGACCGTGGTAGACCGTTGGATAAGGCGGTAGAATTGCGCAGGGGAAATTAAACCAACTGCATATGAATAAATGTGGCTTTACAAGCATGCTATAAAAGAGGCTTAAGCGTTACATTTATTTATTGAATGATTTCAACCTCTTCCAGATTTCGCTTCGTTTAAGACGCGTGCCGCAATACGTTAATTTCTCAAATTTCCAACGACAAGGTAGCGGGTCTTCTGTAGTTTTTGAAGCTATTAATCTTAATATAAAAATAATTATGCTCCCATTGACAATTTGTAAACTTAAATAAAATGTTCTATTATGAAATGAAATACACCGTGCTTGTTTTTCCCCAATCATCATAATATCAGATATAGATTCAGTTAAAGCGGGCTCAGATATCACTCACCCAACGGCTGAAATATGAGCGTCATATCTAAACAATAGTAATATTATATATACATCTATCTTTCAACAGTTATCCAAGTATCACAACCTACATTTTTACCACGGACAGAATGCACTTTCTCTTGTAATACTGTTCTAGTGACGGAGATGTTATTGAGTAACGAAGAAAGGGCCTCGTATAGTAGAGCGCAATCTATACATTTTTAAACGCAAATATCTCTCTACTAATTGCACGAAACAGTCTCAAATTTCACAATTTGTTTATTGACTTTAACTTACAAATTGAAATCATATTTTAGCTGTATTTTATACAATATTAAGAAAAATCAGTCAAGGACAATCTTGGACAATAATAGTTGTAACAGTCAACCCCTCCCCCCGATTCAATGTTGTTATATGAAACTCCAGTCCAACATTGTTTCATTTCGGTCAACATTGAATCGGGGGGAGGGGGTGTTACAACATTATTGTCCAAGATTGTCCTTGACTGATTTTTCTTAATATTGTATAAAATACAGCTAAAATATAATTTCAATTTGTAAATTAAAGTCAATAAACAAATTGTAAAATTTGAGACTGTTTCGTGCAATTAGTAGAGAGATATTTGCATTTGAAAATGTATAGATTGCGCTCTACTACGAGGCCCTTTCTTTGTTACTCAATAATATCTACGTCACTAGAACAGTATTGCGAGAGAAAGTGCATTCTGTCGATGGAAAAAAATGTAGGTTTTGATACTTGGATAACTGTTGAAAGAGAGATGTATTTATAATATTACTATAGATTTAAAGATATGACGCTCATATTTCAGCCCTTGGTTGATATCTGAGCCCGCTTTAACTGAATCTATATCTGACATTATGACGACTAGGGGAAAACAAGCACGGTGTATTTCATTTCATAATAGAACATTTTATTTAAGTTTAAAAATTATTTCCCCAGCTAATACCATCAATGAATTGTTAATGGGAGCATAATTATTTTTATATTAAGATAAATAAGTTACTTCAAAAACTACAGAAGACCCGCTACCTTGTCCTTGGAAATTTGAGAAATTAACATATTGCGGCACGCGTTTTAGACGAAGCGAAATCTGGAAGAGCTTGAAAGTTGAAATCATTCAATAAATAAATGTAAAGGTTAAGCCTCTTTTATAGAATGCTTGTAAAGCCACATTTATTCATATGTAGTTGGTTTAATTTCCCCTGCGCAATTATATACCGCCTTATGCAACGGTCTACCACGGTCTACCACGGTCTACCACTAGAAAATAACAAAATTAATATACATGTAATTCCCTTTGAAACCCATGGTAGACCGTGGTAGACCGTGGTAGACCGTTGGATAAGGCGGTAGAATTGCGCAGGGGAAATTAAACCAACTGCATATGAATAAATGTGGCTTTACAAGCATGCTATAAAAGAGGCTTAAGCGTTACATTTATTTATTGAATGATTTCAACCTCTTCCAGATTTCGCTTCGTTTAAGACGCGTGCCGCAATACGTTAATTTCTCAAATTTCCAACGACAAGGTAGCGGGTCTTCTGTAGTTTTTGAAGCTATTAATCTTAATATAAAAATAATTATGCTCCCATTGACAATTTGTAAACTTAAATAAAATGTTCTATTATGAAATGAAATACACCGTGCTTGTTTTTCCCCAATCATCATAATATCAGATATAGATTCAGTTAAAGCGGGCTCAGATATCACTCACCCAACGGCTGAAATATGAGCGTCATATCTAAACAATAGTAATATTATATATACATCTATCTTTCAACAGTTATCCAAGTATCACAACCTACATTTTTACCACGGACAGAATGCACTTTCTCTTGTAATACTGTTCTAGTGACGGAGATGTTATTGAGTAACGAAGAAAGGGCCTCGTATAGTAGAGCGCAATCTATACATTTTTAAACGCAAATATCTCTCTACTAATTGCACGAAACAGTCTCAAATTTCACAATTTGTTTATTGACTTTAACTTACAAATTGAAATCATATTTTAGCTGTATTTTATACAATATTAAGAAAAATCAGTCAAGGACAGTCCTTGACTGATTTTTCTTAATATTGTATAAAATACAGCTAAAATATAATTTCAATTTGTAAATTAAAGTCAATAAACAAATTGTAAAATTTGAGACTGTTTCGTGCAATTAGTAGAGAGATATTTGCATTTGAAAATGTATAGATTGCGCTCTACTACGAGGCCCTTTCTTTGTTACTCAATAATATCTACGTCACTAGAACAGTATTGCGAGAGAAAGTGCATTCTGTCGATGGAAAAAAATGTAGGTTTTGATACTTGGATAACTGTTGAAAGAGAGATGTATTTATAATATTACTATAGATTTAAAGATATGACGCTCATATTTCAGCCCTTGGTTGATATCTGAGCCCGCTTTAACTGAATCTATATCTGACATTATGACGACTAGGGGAAAACAAGCACGGTGTATTTCATTTCATAATAGAACATTTTATTTAAGTTTAAAAATTATTTCCCCAGCTAATACCATCAATGAATTGTTAATGGGAGCATAATTATTTTTATATTAAGATAAATAAGTTACTTCAAAAACTACAGAAGACCCGCTACCTTGTCCTTGGAAATTTGAGAAATTAACATATTGCGGCACGCGTTTTAGACGAAGCGAAATCTGGAAGAGCTTGAAAGTTGAAATCATTCAATAAATAAATGTAAAGGTTAAGCCTCTTTTATAGAATGCTTGTAAAGCCACATTTATTCATATGTAGTTGGTTTAATTTCCCCTGCGCAATTATATACCGCCTTATGCAACGGTCTACCACGGTCTACCACGGTCTACCACTAGAAAATAACAAAATTAATATACATGTAATTCCCTTTGAAACCCATGGTAGACCGTGGTAGACCGTGGTAGACCGTTGGATAAGGCGGTAGAATTGCGCAGGGGAAATTAAACCAACTGCATATGAATAAATGTGGCTTTACAAGCATGCTATAAAAGAGGCTTAAGCGTTACATTTATTTATTGAATGATTTCAACCTCTTCCAGATTTCGCTTCGTTTAAGACGCGTGCCGCAATACGTTAATTTCTCAAATTTCCAACGACAAGGTAGCGGGTCTTCTGTAGTTTTTGAAGCTATTAATCTTAATATAAAAATAATTATGCTCCCATTGACAATTTGTAAACTTAAATAAAATGTTCTATTATGAAATGAAATACACCGTGCTTGTTTTTCCCCAATCATCATAATATCAGATATAGATTCAGTTAAAGCGGGCTCAGATATCACTCACCCAACGGCTGAAATATGAGCGTCATATCTAAACAATAGTAATATTATATATACATCTATCTTTCAACAGTTATCCAAGTATCACAACCTACATTTTTACCACGGACAGAATGCACTTTCTCTTGTAATACTGTTCTAGTGACGGAGATGTTATTGAGTAACGAAGAAAGGGCCTCGTATAGTAGAGCGCAATCTATACATTTTTAAACGCAAATATCTCTCTACTAATTGCACGAAACAGTCTCAAATTTCACAATTTGTTTATTGACTTTAACTTACAAATTGAAATCATATTTTAGCTGTATTTTATACAATATTAAGAAAAATCAGTCAAGGACAATCTTGGACAATAATAGTTGTAACAGTCAACCCCTCCCCCCGATTCAATGTTGTTATATGAAACTCCAGTCCAACATTGTTTCATTTCGGTCAACATTGAATCGGGGGGAGGGGGTGTTACAACATTATTGTCCAAGATTGTCCTTGACTGATTTTTCTTAATATTGTATAAAATACAGCTAAAATATAATTTCAATTTGTAAATTAAAGTCAATAAACAAATTGTAAAATTTGAGACTGTTTCGTGCAATTAGTAGAGAGATATTTGCATTTGAAAAATGTATAGATTGCGCTCTACTACGAGGCCCTTTCTTTGTTACTCAATAATATCTACGTCACTAGAACAGTATTGCGAGAGAAAGTGCATTCTGTCGATGGAAAAAAATGTAGGTTTTGATACTTGGATAACTGTTGAAAGAGAGATGTATTTATAATATTACTATAGATTTAAAGATATGACGCTCATATTTCAGCCCTTGGTTGATATCTGAGCCCGCTTTAACTGAATCTATATCTGACATTATGACGACTAGGGGAAAACAAGCACGGTGTATTTCATTTCATAATAGAACATTTTATTTAAGTTTAAAAATTATTTCCCCAGCTAATACCATCAATGAATTGTTAATGGGAGCATAATTATTTTTATATTAAGATAAATAAGTTACTTCAAAAACTACAGAAGACCCGCTACCTTGTCCTTGGAAATTTGAGAAATTAACATATTGCGGCACGCGTTTTAGACGAAGCGAAATCTGGAAGAGCTTGAAAGTTGAAATCATTCAATAAATAAATGTAAAGGTTAAGCCTCTTTTATAGAATGCTTGTAAAGCCACATTTATTCATATGTAGTTGGTTTAATTTCCCCTGCGCAATTATATACCGCCTTATGCAACGGTCTACCACGGTCTACCACGGTCTACCACTAGAAAATAACAAAATTAATATACATGTAATTCCCTTTGAAACCCATGGTAGACCGTGGTAGACCGTGGTAGACCGTTGGATAAGGCGGTAGAATTGCGCAGGGGAAATTAAACCAACTGCATATGAATAAATGTGGCTTTACAAGCATGCTATAAAAGAGGCTTAAGCGTTACATTTATTTATTGAATGATTTCAACCTCTTCCAGATTTCGCTTCGTTTAAGACGCGTGCCGCAATACGTTAATTTCTCAAATTTCCAACGACAAGGTAGCGGGTCTTCTGTAGTTTTTGAAGCTATTAATCTTAATATAAAAATAATTATGCTCCCATTGACAATTTGTAAACTTAAATAAAATGTTCTATTATGAAATGAAATACACCGTGCTTGTTTTTCCCCAATCATCATAATATCAGATATAGATTCAGTTAAAGCGGGCTCAGATATCACTCACCCAACGGCTGAAATATGAGCGTCATATCTAAACAATAGTAATATTATATATACATCTATCTTTCAACAGTTATCCAAGTATCACAACCTACATTTTTACCACGGACAGAATGCACTTTCTCTTGTAATACTGTTCTAGTGACGGAGATGTTATTGAGTAACGAAGAAAGGGCCTCGTATAGTAGAGCGCAATCTATACATTTTTAAACGCAAATATCTCTCTACTAATTGCACGAAACAGTCTCAAATTTCACAATTTGTTTATTGACTTTAACTTACAAATTGAAATCATATTTTAGCTGTATTTTATACAATATTAAGAAAAATCAGTCAAGGACAATCTTGGACAATAATAGTTGTAACAGTCAACCCCTCCCCCCGATTCAATGTTGTTATATGAAACTCCAGTCCAACATTGTTTCATTTCGGTCAACATTGAATCGGGGGGAGGGGGTGTTACAACATTATTGTCCAAGATTGTAGCTTAAAATTTATTATTCAATAACAATCTTGTATTTTTCTTTATAATTAAGGTGAATTAAAAATCGAGATAATTTATTGGATTACCTCCAGAATCTATTGATAAACTTGGTATAACTCGTCAAATGTTCAAATATTTATATTTTATCAAATAAAGTGTATTTCCTGTATCCTCAATATATATGTAAATAAGGAACTTGAATAAAATTAAAATGTTTTGTCTCAATATTGATCTTGGTTACTTCTAAAGCACTACTGTATTGACACTGATACAGGTATTCAATCAGGGGCATTGTTAACATTGGTTCAACATTTTTGCAGTGAAGCAACCCCCTTCCAAGAAAACATCAACTTTGGCACATTTATTAGAGAGGGCATCAGAAAAGTTACTGTATTAAGGTAGACATGTGAATGAACTATAATACAGACAAAGTCCAGTGCAAGGGTACCGGTGTTAGACATGCAGTAGCCAGTAGCACTCAAAGGCAAAGGGATGAATAATATCCAGGCATTTAATTAGGCTTTGGGACCCAGCATTTGGATTGTATAATATGCAAGATAATACTTCTGTGTTAAAATTTTATTAGTTATGTCCACAATTATTATGCATTGCCTTATATAATTATACAACATGACAACAATGATGCAAAACTTCAAACTACATATTATTTGAATGTTATTTAGTAAAAGAGAATCCATCAATTTATCATTGTAAAAATCCTGTTTAGATCGGTGCTCGTGCGTGGGCACTCACTCAGTCTGAACACCACCAAAGTTGGTTCTTCCAACACTGACAGTCATCTGTATGTACTGTATCTCTTCACTTCCTGTAAAAAATACGATGTGAGATGGAGTTATTAACACTTTCATGTCTTAAGAGTTGACTGTACAGCCTACAAACCAAGGGGTGGACACAGGGGCACATGACACCACCCCACCCCCACCCACTTGGTTAGAGTCCCCCTTTTGCAACAAAAAAGCCCTTTATCAGAAGACATGTGCCTCAAGGGTGGTTTTGAAGCTCTGCCCTGATACAAGGTACTTTTGAAAGTGTACATTTCCCCCACCCCCATCAGCTTGCTTCCTAAATCACTGGCTCAGTTGAAATGGACAACTGTGACAAAAGGGATAATAAATATTTGTATACTGAAAAACAATACAAACAATAACAAATTAGCAAAAAATAAAAAAATACTACAACTACAATATATTATTCACAATAATAAACTACAAATAATCCACACATCAATTTTAATAATCATACTGCTGTCATGGAACACAATGTTATTTAATATATAAAAAATATCTATACATATCAGGCCTGTATACATATATAGCAGATCTTTAAGAAAGTTCAGTACATTATGTAATAATATTTACAGAATGTATAAATGTATGTAGCCTGCCTGGCCATGGTATGTACACAATTTTTCCAGAATGATGGTGTTTTTATACAGCGAGGTCAAGCGTTTTGGACCATAAAAACAGACAAATACCAAATTTTACCCTTTAATAATTGTCCACCGCTCATTTTACACTTACTTTAAAGAATAAAGCTCGAAATATTAGGAAACTTCCAAAATTCTTGAGAAAAAAACAAGTTTTAGTGGCGAAAGGCTCTCTTAAATTATTAGGCGCCATCTTAGCAAAAGCCGAAATACCATGGTCAGTTGAACGGCGAATATCTCGAAAACAGTGAGTGGGTCACCGGGGGTCGTCCCGTTAGAATCGAAGATTAGATATTTCTCCAACTTATTACGCAAAAATTAGAGAATTCGAACCGTTGGAATTCGAGATTTTTTGGTTTGAAGATTGTTGACAAACCGGAAGTGGGGTCGTCGCTTTAGACCAAATGGCTTACATAAATGGTCAAAATAAAGTAGAAAAATACATTTACCTTGCAAAATCCTGCAGATATGGATAGTCCAACAATATATCAATCGATATCGTTGCTTTTTTAAAGAAAAAAATGAATAACAATAGCGTAATATTCGGCATTTCCAAGTCCAATGCAAAATTTTCATTTCGAGAACGATGAGAAAATGAAGCCAATTCATTGGTCGAGAAATTCACGTGACAATCACGTGACAGCTGTCCGGCCTCCTCTGAAAACAAACGGAGCCGAAACCTAGACTCGGCTACCACAGGTAGCCCGAGTAATTAGCATTTCAATGGCGCTTTGGGAGAATTTCAACGTCTATCGAACGCTTGCGAACTCATTTAACCATCTAAGAGTTTTATTGTTAGTTTCGAAACAAGTTTCAATACATCTGGTCCTGTTACACCTGCCACGCTCATTAAATCGATGGTATTTCAAATTCGCAACATTTGGTTAAAAAACGAAAGCTGTGTAGCTGCGTTTCAGCACGATGGAGTTTCCTTGAAAAGAGTATCAAATTACAAGAATATTATCGTGAAATCAAATGGTATTCCAAGAAGACCAATTTTGTAATTTTCTGTTTGCAAACTTTCGCTTTCTCCTTGAAAAGAGTATCAAATTACAAGAATATTATCGTGAAATCAAATGATATTCCAAGAAGACCAATTTTGTAATTTTCTGTTTGCAAACAGATATATATAGTTCATTATTTCATCTTTATCGTCATTACAAAGCAATGTAATGTACGCTATGTAGTGTTCAATCATAAACACAAAGAATACGTCTACGACACTGACTTGAGCTCGTCACAGGGTCTTTGAAGATATGGGATATTGTTTGCTTCGCTTCGCTGTGCAGCTGTGCTTTGCTGTGCTTTTGCTGTGCTTCGCTGTGCGTTGCTTTGCTGTGCTTTACTTTGCTGTGCGTGGCTTTCCTTTCCTTTCCTTTCCTTTCCTTTCCTTTGCTTTGCTGTGCTTTGCTGTGCTTTGCTGTGCTTTGCTGTGCTTTGCTGTGCTTTGCTTCGCTGGACTGTGCTTTACTTTACTTTGCTTCGCTGTGCTTCGCTTTGCTGTGCTTTGCTGTGCTTTGCTGTGCTTTGCTGTGCTTTGCTGTGCTTTGCTGTGCTTTGCATTGCCATACAGAGTACAAGCGCAGCAATTTTCAGTTCAGTGGTCAAAAACAATAATTTGTCAGAACTGTCCATTCCTTTTATACTTAGAAATAATCTTAGATAATAACCACATTCAAAATTATTTATCTTTATCAGTGACAGTCACCACATTAACCTTTTCAATCGCTTTGTTATTGTGCAATAACTTGATCTTTTTACTCTGTCTAACTCCAGACGATTTTACTCTGTCTAACGCCAGACGATTCTACTCTGTCTAACGCCAGACGATTCTACTCTGCCTAACGCCAGACGATTCTACTCTGTCTAACGCCAGACGATTTTACTCGTCTCGGAAAGCCATGCTGCCATGAAAGACTAATGTCTCGATATTATTTCTTCTGAGTTTAATATATAAATCATCTACTTACATTCGGGGAAACACAGATCTCACAGAACCTGCTCTGTCCGGAGTGGACAAAATGTCAAAATCTAATGCTGTTCCAATGAATCGTGTTAAGTTCAGCTCACCAGAGTCTGCGGAGAAACTTCAGTATGTATATATCAATAATTACCATCCAAATGCTCAAATACAGAAGTTGCGTCCTTGAGGAGCAGAAGAAACTGATAAGCTATGGTCACAGAATAAAGAACTGAGCAGAAGGTCCTCTCGAGGGTAAAAGTGTCGCCGTTTTTCAGTGCGCATGCGCGAGGTCTGCGAAGCTCGCAGCCAGTAAACCTCAGCCAGTTCAACAAGGAGTGCAATGGCGAAATACGGAGTTGGATCACTAAAATCGCTATATCTCACAAACTAGTCGCTCGATTTTTACGCTACAACCAGTAATAATAGAGGAAAGGTAGATGACAATATATTTTTGCTATTTAGAAGGTATGAAAAACATCTGAAAGTGAAAATTTACGGAATTAAAACCGCCACAGTATTGAGCCACTAAAGCATTCTTGTCGACTTTCAACTTGCCTTTACGGCTAGAAAAAGAGTAGAAACTCTTTGAAAACATTTCAAACATTGAGTACAAAGATGAAATCACACTTTTTGTTATTGTTATTTATTGAATTGGACGAGTAGCTCTGAACAACGAAGCAATTCTGTTAGGTGAATTTGGGGCAATTGGACACTGAAATTTGCTGACCGGTATTCCATATTAAAAGACAACCCGCTTTTCAAAACTAAAGTTATATAGTTCTGCAATGATAACTTTAATATGTTTATATTGAGAAGCGTGGCTGTGATTTTTATGTTTGTTTTATTTTTTATTACAGTTGAATCGTGCATACAGTACTTCTTCTTGAACTTGTTTATATTCATATCATGTCATTGTCATACCCTTGATCTTCTTGAACTTGAAAGTAGTGTACTGAAATATATGCAATTCAGTCCAAGATTGGGGTTGCTAACCTAAGCTGTAATGTTTCATGGTAGAGGAATGATCATATATATTTTAGATCAAAACAAGGACTGCATGGTGTATAATAATAATTTTAGTAGAGTATTTTGTTTATTGGATGGTCACTTGTAAATTATTTCTAAAAAAATCTATAGTTTGATACTGTACTTTGATTTTCACTACAGTGTAAATTATTTTAATATTTTTTGCTATATGAAAATAAATATTTGGGATTGACTGTTTGTGATTGCACAAAAAAGTTTATCATTCGAGGTTGAATTTCTTGTTGAACTGCACCAGTGCAACAGCAAATTTGCACTAACTTTGAATTTTGCATATTATTATGACCAAGCAAAGTCATTCAGAGAAATTCTGTTTTTCCTGTAAAAAGTCAGGTTTAATTTTGAGTCTCCAGCACTGGTTGTTTGGATGGATCTAGTAAATACATAAATGGCTCGTACAAAAAAACCCAACAAATTAAATCATACTTGTTTATTGTTAATTCATCAACTGAGAGTTTTGCTAAAACAATTCCCTTGTCCAAATTGTATATGTATGTATGTATGTATGTATGTATGTATGTATAAATCTATTATAATAGAAATTTTGTTTATTCATTCATTGTAAATCCATTGTAATTCAGTTTTTTAACTGCAGAATTGGTTATTAAAACATACATTACACTGATGTCAAACAACATGACAGAAAACTCAAAGGTGGTGACACCAAGCAGTAATTTAAACATGAGTTATGAAAAAAATATATGTTGTTGCATCCTTATGAAATAAAACAACAGCTGGCCTTATTTTCAAGTATTACTTGTAAAATGTCAACTAATAGAATTGCTTCGTTCTTCAAAATTACTCATCCCATTCAAGAAATAACAGGAAATATGTGCAGTTTAATCTTTATATTTAACGTTTAAACTGTTTTCAAAGATAGTCTGCTCTTATTTTTGCTTGCAAATGCAAGTTTAAAGTAGACGATAATGCTCTAAATAGCTTCACACAGTGGCGGTTCGGGTTCGTTTTAATCCGTAGATTTTCACTTTCAAATGTTTCCCATACCTTCTAAATGGCAAAAATATATTGTCATCTACCTTTCCTCTATTATTACTGGTTGTAGCGTAAAAATCGAGCGACTAGTTTGTGAGATATAGCGATTTTAGTGACCCAACTCCGTATTTCGCCATTGCACTCCTTGTTGAACTGGCTGAGGTTTACTGGCTGCGAGATTTTCCGGAAGTGGTTTTCGGTAACCAGCGCGGGGACAAAAACTTCAAAGGTTCCGACGCGAGTGGACCTTCTGCTCAGTTCTTTATTCTGTGCTATGGTATCGTGTGTCGAGCATACGTAACAAAAACTGACCAATAGCTGCATGTTATTACAAGTACATTATGAAATATAATCATCATGTATATGATATTAGTCGGGAGTTTCCCGAGCTAAGTAGGGACTTTCCCTCGAATTTTTAGTTAAGCTTGCAAACGCTTGAAAAATGAATAAAACGGAATAATAATGCTATATTATGTTTTTCCAATGCTAGTTAAAGAAAATACAGTCAAAATATTTAGAATTAGAAGCGAATGATGAGAGAAAAAGGGCAGAGAGATATTACACACATCTGGACAGGTTTTAGTTATTAGCCAATGGCAATACGTGATGGTAACCAAGGTGATAATGACGTGTGGGAGAACGTCTGATATTTCCGGATTTCATTTCGAGTGACAGAATATAACAATTAATATAATCGCAATATAGTAAGGTTTGATATACTGCCGAAACAGGGAACGTAGGAGTCTAACGTTTCAAGCGAAGGCTCTTCATCAGAGAGAAACGTGGCCCTAACGAAGGGCCTTCGCTTGAAACGTTAGACTCCTACGTTCTCTGTTTCGGCAGTATATCTAAGCTTACTATATTTCGATTGTTGTTTCAACACTGCCTACGCAGCACGCTACTTTTATTTCACTGTTTGGATTATAACAATTAAAAGACGTGTTTCTATAACTCTATGAAAAACATGAAAAGATTGATACGCCATTTAATACGCCATCATGACGCTACACAATAATATAACAATTACAACAAGAACAATAATAACAATTAATGATAATAATTACAATAATAACAATTAATAATAATAATTACAATTAATAATAATAGTAATAATAATAATAACTAATATTAAATAAATAAATAAATAAATAAATAAATAAATAAATAAATAAATAAATAAATAAATAAATAAGGAAGCTGTTTGGATGAGCAATAAAACACTGGACGATCTTTATTCTCTCACTTCTGATGAAGAATAGACTGACTAGAACATGCATACTCAGCACTTCAGCTTGTATATATATTATATATATATATATATATATATATATATATATATATATATATATATATATAATGATATTAGGTGTTACTCCGAGTAATGAACCATACCAGACAAGAAGAGAAAACTCTACTTGGCCTGGCTGGGATTCAAACCCACAACCTTCGGTTTACTAGTCCGACGCTCTACCGACTGAGCTACAAGGCAAGTTGGGAGCTGGGTTATTTGATATTTTCAAACAGATAGTAGTTTCTTCAATATCGAGACATTAGTCTTTATACAGTCCCATAATAATGGTTCTAAATCTACATGTTTAAAGACTAATGATTGAAACAGATACTAGTTTCTTTAGTTTTTATACATGTAGATCATTAGTCTTTATACATGTAGATTTAGAACAATTATATGGGACTGTATAAAGACTAATGTCTTAATATTGACAAGGTTCGAATTAACTATTGAAAACTGGTTCGTGAATTTTAAAAAAGTTTCATCAATATAATGCCTGATTTTTACCCCCATTTTAAAGTACCCATCAATGCCTTAAATGCTAATACTCTCAGTCAAAAAACAAAAAGGTTTATTTTTTGTAAAATAAAACTGAACAATAATCATCTGTTAAAATGTTTTGTAAAACCTGAATATTATAAAAGTTTTGTATATATATAAAGCTAATAAAGTTTTTTAAAATTATATACATGCATGAACAATATTTAGTGTCAGCATCGATTCAATCAGTTCCCAGAGCCTGCCGTGCGTTCTCTGTGACTTGCGGACTTTACTCAGTTCCAGTCGACCGCATCGTCGTCATTCTCGTCTTCCAAGTCCGGCATTGTCAGAAGAGAAATGTCAACATTGGAACTTTTCTCCACTTTCCTGGAAGGTTTTTTTTCTCCAAAGTTTGCAATGCTTCCGCAGTACCACTGACCACTTAACGTAAACTACTTCATGTATGCTATGTGAGACCAGCTCAGTGTTAGAGACCAGCTCAGGGTTAGTACCTAGGCCTCTAGCTCCGAATATGCAGAATATGCAATCATACAAAGTTTCAAAAGTCACTCGTTTAATTTTCGATTCGTGATTTTTATTAAAATCTTTGCTTTTGCGTTCGTTAAGTTCGTAATTTGGTTCGTGAATCACGAATCATGAACCGTTAATTCGAACCTTGAAATTGAAGAAACTCGTATATGTTTCGAAATATCAAATAACCCAAGTACCATCATTTGACCACCAGCTCCCAACTTGACATGTAGCTCAGTTGCTAGAGCGTTGGACTAGTAAACCGAAGGTCGCCTGTTCGAATCCCAGCCAGGCCAAGTAGAGTTTTTTCTACTTGTCCAGTATGGTTCGTCACTCGGAGTAACACCTAATATCATTATTCTTCACCCGAGTTTACTGTCCCAAAATAATTGTTCTAAATATATATATATATATACACATGCTCAAAAATTATATATCTCTTTCGATTGTGATATTTATATATATATATATACAGTGGTGCCTCGCTATAGCGTGCATCATTATAACCCGCGACTCGGTATATCACGGTTGATCTTTGGACCCCAAAATTTTCCTTTTCCTTGTTTGTCATTTGATGACTTATACAGATGTTTACCTACAACACTAAAGTTCACCACAAACTGCTAAATTCTGCAAAATAGCAACAGAATTGATGTGTATATGATGCTGAAACTGAAGTTTCTATTTTGCTCACTGGAGACAATTCAATCTTGATGGGGAGACAATTCAATCTTGATGGGGAGACAATTCAATCTTGACGGCTGACAATTGCTTATCATGCTGAAAAAACACGATCATTACAAGATAAAACGACAACACGGCAGTGTGATCATTGTGAGAAATGAAAACCATGCTCAAACATCTTATTTCAAATCCATTTTGTTGAAGTCTTGAGTGGACTTCAAGCTTCCTCAGTCACGATTCGATTGTTAGAATCGAACAGAAAGTGCTTGTGGCAGTACTCAATCTCGCACACCAGTACTCGGGCCCACAATATTGCACCAGAACTGAGTTGGAAGAGTGGGAACGGGATTTGGCCATACCTCGCAATAACGCGCTTCATCTATAATGTGGTCACCACTAAGGACCCCAACCACCGCGTTATAGTGAGGCTCCACTGTATATACACACATATACATATACACCCATATACTCAAAAATGATATACTGTGTCTATTGGCCAGACACTGCACTTATTATCGTCATTTTCACCAGTTAATCTGTGTAATGCAGACTGTGTGTAAATAGACAATATATCATTTTTGAGCATGTGTATTAGCAGTGTGGTATATCCCATATCCATCTCTTGATTGCGATGTTTAGATATAAATATATATATATGTATTAAAATTGATAAAATTATTTAGATTCACACACACATGAGTTTGAGTGTTTCATCAGGGGATGCAAACACGAGAAACAATGAAGAAAGCATGAGGCCAAAGGCAAAGTGGTTTTATTGTTTTCAAGTGTTTTGATTCCCCTGATGAAACACGATAAACAAGTTGTTGATATGGTATCTCAATCAAGTGATTTCAATTGAAAAATACAAGGTATTGAGCACTCTGTTACCTACTGCAAACACTACATTTTCCACCTAAGCCTATTAGAAATCTGGAGTCTGGACAAACTCATATTATATCAATCATATAAAAAATCATATTATATAACTTACCTTCAGTCAGTCAGGCCTTCTGTATACTGCAATATCATGATTTTGAAACCAATTTAGAAAAGACAAATACTTTTTTCCAAAATTACACGAGGAATCATGCTTATTCCAAAAGTTTGAAGCAAATGTGTTTGCAACAATGAACAATACACAACAGTCAGTGTCCAACTTCTCAAAGCTTGGATGGTTTTAAAAACATTTAATTCAACGAATACATCAAAACATTCACTCATAACATCTTCTAAACGTCTTTCTGGTACTTTAGTGGCAAATATTAAAACACAATTCATTTTATAATTCAACAAAATGCTTTTGACAGTCATGGTCGCCATATTGGATTTTGTCTTGAAGTAAAACACAGCTACCCCAAGCTACATATTTGAAATTGGTAATTTGAACTGCTAAAATGTGAAAATGCTTACTTATCTTTCTCTGTTCATTCGTTGCTTAATAGACGTCAAGAAGCTGATATAAACGATTCAGCTTTGAAGTTTCTACTTTGAAGGTTTTTTAAAGACTAGAGACTTCAAAGTCGTTTAATTGTTTATATCAATTCTCTGAATCAAAATCAAGCAACAATTCAAGACAAAAAACCTGAAAAGTAGGAATTGATTTCTAATTCTAGTTTTAATATAATTACCAATTTTCCATATGTTTTAACAATTAATAGTATTATAAAAGCAGTTCTAATCGAATACTGATAAAAGTCATGTAGTACACGAGCTTGAAGATCTGTGGAAAACTTGAATGAATATCTTTCAAAATCCGTATAAGCATTTGATTTGCTCTCTTTGAGTTTTGTTAGCCAATCAGAATAAATGCTTGATATATAGACCTTATTCATAAATAGCCGACGATTTAAAATCCTTTTATGTGGATTTGTAAAATTCATGAATAATTAATGAGGTTAAGAAGCAATCAAAACGTAGCATTCAAGTCACATGTATACGTCTGTAAATCCCAATAAAGATCATCTTTTGGACAAAGTGATCTGTATCAAAAGTTAAGAATACTAATTAGCCTTCTTGGTGATCTTTATCAAAAGTTATGAATACTAATTATCTTCATTCTATTGTTTCATTTCACAAGTACGATAAAGCATTCGCGTCCGATCTGTATGGGGATTTACAAGGCGAGCCGCAGGCGAGCCTTGTAAATCCCCATACAGATCGGTCGCTCATGCTTTATCTATTACATAAATTAGCGCCTCTGACTTTTGTTTTAGAGTAAAGATTCTTTCGAATTTCGCGAATGAAAACGAGTTCAGAGGGGCTAATTTATATGCACATAAAAGAATATTAATTCCACGGCCATTTATGAATATGGTCTATTCAACATGATAAAATTTGCACTATTACATCTTTTCTGCATTTACCAGGCCCTTTTTAACATACAAGTTAAAGGTAGGCAAGGCCCTCCCCCCTCCCCCCCTCCCCCCTTGCGCCCCGCTACGAATTGCTTTTGCTCCCCTCCCCTCAGAGAAAGTCCCGTTTTGCTGAAGTACAAACAAATGAACAAAGAATTAAGCGATACGAATATAAAGACAATCCTTAAAATCACCTTTCAGGATGCAGGAAATGGCATTTCCGAAATTTTCACCGCGGGGCATTCCTCCAGGCCCCCCTAAAAGAATCATTTTTAGTGAATGCCCCCCCCCCCCCTCTACCAACGAGATAATCCTTAAAAAAGGCTTTGATTTTCAAAATGTTTCACAATTAACAGTATTATAAAAACCGTGATAATCGAATACTGATAAAAGTCATATAGTGCATGCGCTTGAGGAACTTTGAGGAAACTGAGAACCTTCAAAAGCCGTATAAGCATTTGATTTGCTCTCTTTGCGTTTTATTAGCCAATCAGAATAAATGCTTAATACTCAACCTGATAAAATTTGCATTGTATTACATCTTTTCTGCATTTACATTAAAATTCCACTTTTCTTAGCCAATCAAAGTTGTGATGTTTTTCCATGTATTTTACCATGCAGCAAATGTCACACTTTTAAGAATCATTTTATTATGAATATATTTAAAAAAGTTTAAAAATAATAGAAGACTATCTCTATCTGGTAATATAAAACAAAAGTCAATGTTTTTAATCCTAATTGTATTAATGTAAATCTACAGTTGTTGTCAGTTCAAGTTATAATAAAAGATTCAATTTCAGAGCTACAGTTACTTACATAAGCTTAATTTAAACTATACAATAGATCGTTTTCACCTGACGTCACGGCGGCCATATTGGTGTACCAAAACAATGAAATGGCGGCCATATTGGTGTACGGTATGGGAATTAGCTCTTTCTTATTCAAATATTTCGTATTGTTTCACCACCCCCATGGGGCCACCGATCACGTGAGTGAAAACGATCCATACATCAGCATTACATCACATTAACTCACACTTAGTAACTGTACCGAAAAAGATGGCGACTTGTAAATTTAACCATAATTTTTTTTCGCATAGTAAACTTTGTTTCTTCGGGGAATTATTGAAAAATACGGCTTGACAAAAATAAATTTAATGGAAAACGAGATCTATGTTAACATAATAAACATTATAATAGAATCAAGAATTACCAAGTTTATTATTTATTGCTGATCTTTCGACCTGTTGACTCAGACCTTCATCAGAGCAAATGCCTACATCGTGTTGACTCACGTAATATAAACAAAACAACTAAACAACCAGAATGACGTAAGAACACAATGACGTAGTTACGTGCTTATACGTTTATTCTAAAATTAATTAAATGACATAATGGAATCCGGATTGTTGATTGAAGAGAGCTAACCAAGTGCTATTCAATGGCTGACTCTCCTGTGAAATCGTAGGATTTTTTTAAAACTTTAATAGATTTGCTCTGATAAAGGTCTGAATCCACAGATCAAAAGCTAATCAATAAATAATAGACTTGTGTTACCACAAATCGTTACGCTTCTGTTAAAATTTGTCACCATGTAAACATTCAAATAATTAATAGTAAATATTGTTTATCTGTTTTTTGAGATGCTCTAAGTTTACGAAGCATTATGGTTAAATTACAGCCGCCATTTTCTGGTATATTTTCGATTAAAGAAACATAATAGTCAGAACTACATACATAAAAACGCACAAGATTTTACAGATCTGTAATCTTGTTGATATGTTGTGCAATTTTTGTTTGGGTGACTGACAGAACGTTTGTGTTTAATTATTCAGTCTATTCAGAGGTTGGCTTTTTTCAAAAAATAACGGGTAAAGGATTTGATTCTTAATAAAATCCACTCAAATTGATACAAAATCATTTTACTTTGTGGAAAAGAAATAATTTGACCGCAAAAGATATCCACAACTAAATTTTTAAGCAAGATGAAGCTGGGTGTTTATTTAGGTTTGCTAAAAGTTCAGAGCTGTTTCTCTAGTATAAACCAAAACCATGCTGTCGCTTTGCAAACCAGACTTTAGTCTTGATATATAGCGTTATCGTTCTTTCATGTTCAATATTCAGTTTTCTGACGAGCGGCAGGCTTAGAGTAAAACTGTACACAATCCAATATCTGAAATAGAGTAAACTGAAGGTTGACAGTCAGAGTTTAAAATGGTTCCAGGACAGCTTTCGTCAAAATAGAACTTCTCAAAGTGTTGTTGTTTGATGGTTAATGTTAGTGGAGTTCAGGTATATGAAGGACCATGAGTTAAACATTCTTGAGATAATCTGTAGACAGTCAGAGTTAAGATAGTTCCAGATAAGTTTTGCTTAGATATTTATCCTTAGTATAATACCATGAATCAATGATGATAAACTACAGGTGCGAACCAGATAAAGAATGTCTGAAAATATATTCCTGGTTGAACATTTCAGTGCTTGGTAACATAGAGATCAAAGTTTAATGCTTGTAGTTGATATTCAGTTGTCAGTTTACCAAATGCCAGTATTCGAGGTTTTCCAAATTAGAGAGATACACTTTGTAATGTTCAAGACGTTTGATTTAACTAGTAAAATAGTTCAAGTTATAACTCAAAGAATTGGGTTCAAATTTTCAGTCATTATTCCAACCATTTAGCATGTTAATAATATAGATAAATAAAGCAACCGACAAGGCTGAAAACCAAAGTATGCAGAGGAACCAATCAGGTATCATTACACCAACTGTGGAAGCGGAATCTTTAACTTCAGTTTCAAACAGATAAACCTTTAGCTTCATCATCAAGAATAATTGTCATGGTTCAAGCTTTAAAATAGCATATATTCTTTATGTACTTTATTTGTTGTCGTAGCCAAGGATTTGAAACTCGGCGATATAACAATTTGGGTTTCCTTGAAGGCGTCAACAAAGCAACAGAAAGCACAGATTTAATTATTACCATAACTGTCTCGAATAAGCGTTGTCTTCCTGGACCAATGGTGTTAGTTTGACTTTCTCTGTATTCAACTACCACACAGTTTGTTTTATCTTTGGTGAAGTAACCACTGGAAGATTCCAAAATCCCAAGAATAATTTCCAAAGTTTAAGCAGCCTTGATTTGACTAGACAAACAGCTCGAATTATCTTTATCACTCAAATGGAAACATTGTATTGTACAATTGCTTAAAACATTAGACGCAGATATCTCAGTTCATGAAGTAATATTTAAAACATGAGCAGCAGTGTTTTCTTATCAGATTTAAAACACGAGGCGATAGCTGAGTATTTTAGATCTCATAAAACACATACTGCGAATGTTTTGAATAGGTTTAGAAACGACCCATTTGGTAAGTTCATTGGCGTAGTAATTTTGAAAAATAATGTTGTCTAAGACGAGAAAATCAAGGCTAAAGTCTATGTAAATCAGGAGGATTATATTTCAGAAATAAAGCTACGGACTTAGTTAGATTTCTTTTGTGCTTTCTTCATGAATTATTAATGAGTTTCTAAAGAGAATGTAACATCATACTTGAAACAAAATATGGGCAGAGGAAAATTTCTGAAATTTTATCAAGTTAACCCTTTACAGCCAAGACCATATGTTGTATTGTATAAAATCGTCTGGTTTTAGCCAGAAAAAAATCCTAAAGTTTTCAACAAGCTGTAAAGGGTCAAGAATATAGTTTCTCGACCATTTACAATCATTGAGGATCTTTTTCTGTGCTAAATATACAATTCAAATGGTGTTAACCAAAAAAAGATAAATAAGATTTTTAAAATGGCTAACAGACTGCAAAAGGTTAAGTATCCCATCACATAATTTTTAACAAAAAGCCAACCTCTGAATTTGATTTTCACAGTGACTAACATGCAGCTATTACTTGAGTTAACTTTTGCAAAGTTATATCACGAGAAATGTTTTTTACAACTTGCAAACTTGGCTTAGGGTATTCTATAGAGCGTGAAAACGTTGTATAATAATGATAAATATATGACCATTATAATCACTAAAAGCAGTGGCCTAGATAGTTCAGAATCAGTTAAAAACATTTAAACACGATACATTCATGCACGTTTTTATATACAGCAGACTACATTGTTGGTGTTTACGCTACTAATAACATTATTAATTTCACATGTGGATTATTAAACACATTTTTTTGAAAGTTGTTCGTTTACACAACGTCTTCACGCCATTTACTTTATAACGTCAGTCACCACTACCAACAGTCTTTCTCAAGACTACATTAACCTAGGGGGCTTTCCATTTACACGGTTAGACTGGTCAGTCCGGTTAAATGGAACACGATTCGTTTGAGACCTGGGATAGTCTGACTGGAAAATTTGGTCCTAATCAAAAGCAAGTCCATTCTGGCCGGACTGATCGGTCTAACCATGTCAATTGGAAAGCGCCCTTAGACGAACAACTTTCACAAACATGTACTATAATACTACTATTAGGTTCAAACCATTTACCGTTATGTAATTGTGTACATCAGAATTGTATAACTGTGATAAAATATTCTATTAACAAATTAGCTTTACAAAGTAACTAAATAAGATATGCCGTTGACACACACTTTCAAAACATTCTCACTTTACACTTATACTGGAGAAAACTCAATTACAATTTTGTTTCTATATGTTAACACTTTCACTGCCACAGTCAACTTTTATTATCTTACTGGAATTCTAGTTTACTACCTTTTCACTTTGCTCTATCTAAAACACTGCACTTTGCTTTTTTACACTCACCGAAAGAGTTAAGCCTTGCCAATTTTAATTATCCAAACTAAGTATTACCAAGTATTTTATAACCAAACAATTAGATAGTACCATTTAAGCTGCGGTGATCTATTTGTGTTCCCCTCAGCTGTACATATATACAAGATATATCTAGATTACAACTATATCTCCTTTATTCATAGCTATAGGTAACTCAAGTGTAAGACAAGTCCTCTCATATATACAAAAAAGCTAATTATAAATTCCAATTCTAATACTATATATAATTAAACTATTTGAGGATCCTGTATAAGTGAAGGTCCAATCAGAGAGATGCTCAAAGTGTTTAACTAACAATAACAAACATGATATCAAAGACAAACTATTGTTATGCAACATATCTGCAAATGATCAAAAATTCTAATTATATTATGCAAAACGTGTAATAATATTATACAAAGAAAGAGCTTGTGTCTTTGTCTGCAAATGCTTAGATAACTCGCCTGTAAATTTTGAAAACAACTTTAAGTTAAACGACCAGAGTATGTGTGTACGAGGAATGCTTCTTGTTAGATTCAACTGCATGCCTAAGATATATCTCCTGAATATGCTAGAAACTTGTATTATTAAGTGCTAAAATCTATAATAACTTTCCTATTAAAATTAGAAAAACTTTGAATTTTAATTATTTTATAGGCAGATTAGTAAAGAACCATTATTGTTAATTATTAGCCAACAAAGTCGGTTTTCTTTGATCTACCGCGGAAGATATATCACGAATATACCGGAAGTCGGTGCTATAACCTATATACAGCACTCTTGCCAGTTACTTACGTCAAATTAATATCCCAAGAGAAAACCAACTTTGTTGGCTAATAAGAAAGTTATGTCCTCGGTTTATAAAACAACTAATTGACCAAGGTCGGTTTAATAACCCTTACTTATAATATTAATTACATTATATTGTATGTAACTTAGTATATCTTAAGACACACATATACCAACAAGATATTCTAAACTCTAAAGTGTTTTATCCTGAGTAAGTATTTACTTTATCTATTGTATAAATAAGCTCTATAAACACAATGGGCCGATGGCAGAAACGCTGTTTAACCTTTGTTTAGGATAATCAGGGTTTGAACGAGTTTTAAAATACATAGATATTAAGCTGCGAAAATACTGACTATGTTAATCGACAATGAACTATTGTCTTTGGTTTTGGAATGTTGTGGTCGACGACGGTTAAATCCAAGGTTACATCTTGTTTAGCTACTCACTAAATCGCCGTTTTTTGAAATGGCCTAATTATGGGCGCCTAAACTAATATTGTTATATTTATAGACAATTACATATTGCATATTAAATTGCATATTACATTGCATCACCTATCAAATTGTGATCAGTTTGATCTTCTGTCTAGCTTTGCCATGCAATCTTTTTCTCAGATCTAATTTTCATTTCATAGATACTTTAACTTTACCTTGCTCGTAATTTCAATCAGTTCAATCAATAGGTCATTTCGCGAGATTTTATTTTTATTTTTTCAATATCGCGCGTGGAAAACTTAACGTCTTCGCCGTAGATAGTAAATGGGGCCCAAACCTGTAGATCTCGAAAAAAATGGTCTTCGTGTTGTTGAAATATGTTCATTGTCCGTCTCAGAGCCTCACATACTGACGTTTCGTTGCAAATTTCATTATAGAAATTTTCCATGAACAATTGTGTTCCTTCATCGTCAATAGGCCAGAGCGTGGCAAGAACGGAGCGAGCACCGGCTGCAAGAAATGCGCGTGCTAGACCAACGACTCCTTCTGAAGAGACATTCCCTCTTCCTGTATGACAACAACATAGAACAACTAACCGGGCACTTATGGGAATTTCAATAATATCTTTTTCTCTTACAAGATACGATTCTTCTTTGGGTAAGCCTGGGCTATTTGAATTAGGATTAGGAGCAAGAAAAATTTCACCACGTTCTCCCTCCCCATGTGCGGCAATGTGAATTATGCCAGCATTTTGAATTAATTGTAAAACTCGTTGCTTTACGGCCTTGTCTTCTACTAAGGGTTTAGCGTCAAAAAGCGGTGCAAGACATTTCGCTTCAGCTGGGGCGGATGGGAGCGGAACCGGTTCAAATTCTAGGCCACCAAAACTAACTTTGCCAATAGTTGGATTTCCAACAAACAATGCAAAACTTAGGTTAGCTTGATGTGATTGCCTCATGCTGGCATAAAGAGTGTGCAGAGATGGTGTTATTTGAATACTGTAATTTTGTGATATCGAGGAACCGTTTTCATCTTTCAATGCACAAAATGGCACAAAAAACAAAAATTTGTCCGGAACAATAATCAGTTTGTTTCCTTTGGTAAAATTCTTAACAGGATTGATGAGTTTCTGAAACAATAGCTGTAAAAGTCTAACCGGAGACCTCAGTTTGGCAACGTCAACAGCCAGATCATAACGACGTTGCACTACTTGCAGTGCATTCGTGATTTGCGACTCAGATTCTTGGTGTGTGTTGGGAAGAAATATGCTTTCGCAAGACTGGGCCTTTTTAGAAAGTATGTTTTCAGAGTTCTCTAATTCACAATTTTCTGATCCTTTATTGGAATCAAGAAATTCTTCATTCACTAACATCTCGCTCCAACGTATTTCCGCAATGTATGTCCGACGACTAGAAGTAGAATTTGAACTTAGTTTAACAAAGGAGGAATCACGCTTTAAATGAACAAAATAAGTCTGAAGCAACATTTTCAAAATCTCGAAAATAGAATTCTCGGGTAAAGTTAGATCATTAATTCGTTCTAAAACAATGTATTTAATATCATCCACGCCATTTAAAACCCATATATGAAGAAAGTTACGATCATCAAAAGAGTAGAATAAAACAGTGGAACTATTTTTCTTGAGCAGGATGCCCTTCTCAATATTGTCTATTTCTAATTTCTCTTCATTTTCGTCAATATTTTTCCAGGTCTCACGTGTATAATGGACCATGTCATCAATCTCTGATTTCTTTCGTTTCTCGATAAAAGCATGCAGTGCCTTGGCCTTTCCAAGATCAATAACTAACAATGCGGCTTCGATGCGTGTTAACAAAAGAAAACAATACATTAGAGTCACATATCGTTGAAAGTATTCATCAGTAAATGATATCTTATTTTTGTCAACGCTCAAGTCGAATGAAATCTTATCACCACATATAACAGATTTCTTAAGAAATGACACAGCGTTTTGTAAGTTGCTCATATCTTCCGTTTCGCGAGCTACAAACAAATACATTGACAAGTAAGAGGTCCCTATGTTTCCTAAAGTAATACATTCCATACTTCGATCACCAATTTCTACACTAATATTAAGTGTGTCTTCAAAACATTTAAGAGATTCTTGAAACTGCCCGTTATTAGAATATGCATTCCCTAAACCCGAATGGTTACTTGCTATTAATAACCGATTTCCTATTTCAGTACAGATTGCTAGACTGTTTTTGTAAGAGCAAATGGCTTTTTCATTCTGCCCCGAAAGACGATAGGCAGTCCCTAAATTTCCTTGGCAACGTGCTATTCCTGACCGATCTCCTATTTCAGTGCTGATTTTTAGACTTTTATTATGATAGTTAATAGCATCTTCATACTGCCCCAAACAACGACAGGCAGTCCCTAAATTTTCATTGTTACTTGCCATTCCTGACCGATTTCCTATTTCAGTGCTGATTTTTAGACCTTTTTCGATATAGCAAATAGCTTTTTCATACTGCCCCAAAAGACAATAGGCATTCCCTAAATTTCCATTGTTACTTGCTATTCCTGCCCGATATCCTATTTCAGTGCTGATTTTTAGACTTTCACTGTAATAGTAAATAGCTTTTTCATACTGCCCCATACTGAAATAGACATTCCCTAAATTTCCATTGTTACTTGCTATTCCTGACCGATCTCGTAGTTCAGTGCTGATTTCTAGACTTTTACTGTAATAGTAAATAACTTTTTCATACTGCCCCATACTCAAATAGACATTCCCTAAATTTCCATTGTTACTTGCTATTCCTGACCGATCTCCTATTTCAGTGCTGATTTCTAGACTTTTACTGTAATGGTAAATGGCTTTTTCATACTGCCCCAAATGATGATAGGCAATCCCTAAATTTCCATTGTTATTTGCTATTCCTGACCAATCTCCTATTTCAGTGCTGATTTCTAGACCTTTATTGTGACAGTCAATAGCTTTTTTATACTGCCCCAAACAACGATAGGCACTCTCTAAATGTCCATTGTTACTTGCTATTCCTGACCGATCTCCTATTTCAGTGTTGATTTCTAGACTTTTACTGTAATGGTAAATGGCTTTTTCATACTGCCCGAAATGACGATATGCCCTCCCTAAATTTCCATTGTTACTTGCTATTCCTGACCGATCTCCTATTTCAATGCTGATTTCTAGACCTTTATTAAAATACTGAATAGCTTTTTCATACTGCCCCAAACAACTATAGGCATTCCCTAAATGTCCATTGTTACTTGCTATTCCTGACTGATCTCTTATTTCAATGCTGATTTCTAGACCTTTATTAAAATACTGAATAGCTTTTTCATACTGCCCCAAACAACTATAGGCACTCCCTAATGTCCATTGTTACTTGCTATTCCTGACCGATCTCCTATTTCAGTGTTGATTTCTAGACTTTTACTGTAATGGTAAATGGCTTTTTCATACTGCCCGAAATGACGATATGCACTCCCTAAATTTCCATTGTTACTTGCTATTCCTGACCGATCTCCTATTTCAATGCTGATTTCTAGACCTTTATTAAAATACTGAACAGCTTTTTCATACTGCCCCAAACAACTATAGGCACTCCCTAAATGTCCATTGTTACTTGCTATTCCTGACTGATCTCCTATTTCAATGCTGATTTCTAGACCTTTATTAAAATACTGAATAGCTTTTTCATACTGCCCCAAACAACTATAGGCACTCCCTAAATGTCCATTGTTACTTGCTATTCCTGACTGATCTCCTAATTCAGTGCTGATTGCTAGACCTTTATTGTAATAAGCAATAGCTACTTCAAACTCTGCCAGCCCTAGATACGCACATCCTAATACTTTGCAACATGTTGCTTGGTCTGATTTGTCTTGAAGTTCATCTGCAATCTCTTCAGCGCTTAGGGTATATTCTATTACTTTCCTATAATGCGAAGTATTAAAATATATTTTTGCAATTCTAAGAAGAATAGTCATTCTCAAACTCTTTTCCTCGTCAAAATTACTTAATAATTTTTGGAGCTCAAGATAGTACTTCAACATATCCGAAGATTCTCTATTTCCATCACAATTTCGAAAAGCGGATAATAACATTTCCGCTTTTAACATTAAGTTACCTTGAAGAAGTTCAATAGATCTATCTACTATATATTCAAAGTCATTCTTTCTTCCTTTGTCTTGTAGAATTTTTGCCGTCTCAGCAACAAACTCAATGACCATTGTAATGTTTCTGTTTCTTGCTTGAAAAATCTGTTTTCAGTTTAAAGATATTTATATAGAGCAAAAAAGCTAACTAAAACGTATGGAACAGACGTTTGTACTAAACCGAGGTTTGGTAGAGATAGAGTAGAGGGTGGGGTGAGGAGTCAAATTGAGCTAGTGTTACAAAAAAATTGTCCCCTTCTAAACTACACGATAAAACGCCAAGCAAGCAAGTTGCTACAACGCCGTTTTAACATGCCGTTACCAGGATTGTTTCCAGTTTGTTAACATGCCTGTAATAGGTTGTTGACAACTTGCAACAAAGTTGATGACTTCAACGGACTTGTGACAAATTGTTGCAACAACTTGTTACTGCTCTGCACTTACGAAATTGCTACAAGGTTGACAACAAGAAGCTTGCATTGGCTTGATAAGATCACAACTTCTTAACAACTTGTGAACAGGCGGCTACAAGCTTGTTGCAAACTCATCTTGTCAACACTGAAGCTGTGGGATTTTTATGGGTGTAGATTTGCCGAAATGAAACGACTATACGAAAGAAGGGAAAAAGGAAGGAGGTTATAAAAATAAATTCTTCGGAGGTTATAAAAATAGGAGGTTATAAAAATAGATTCTTCGTCTGTTGTTGAAATAGTTCTAAAAACAGTACTGATATTTAAGTTACTTACATCACAGCGCATTTTGCCCGCATCAAAACTTTCTTTAGCGGATGCCATTTTTGTATACTGGCAAGACTGTTTTTAGCTGCAAAAGAACGAGAAACAGGTGAACAAAACTGATAAAACCTATTTACTTCAGAAAAAATACTAATAAGGATCGAATTTTGGAAAAAGTATACTAATGATCATTGAACTTTATATATAGAATTATCATTCTTATTTGAAATTAGATGAATCAAAGCAAAAACGATCAATAACGGAGCATTTGTTAAGCTGTTCAAAACACTCACAAGCAAGTTAAATTTCTTAAATAACGATCGGGATATCATCTATATCATGAATGAACTACACGAGCCTGTTCATATGATCACTCACGTAGTACTATCCACTGCTTGCAGTCGATACAAAAACAGAAAAGACACACGGTAGCGGTAGAGGAAGTCAGAGGTAGTCTAAATTCCAATAAGCCTTTTGGTTTCTATTTTATAAATTTAAATTATTTACTAGCTTATCTTGTGGTAAAAATTATCATTAAACATTAAACATTATATTCGGGCCTAACACAGGTACTATTTAAAACATGAGCAGCAGTGTTTTATCAGATTTAAAACACGAGGCGATATAAGTTCATATAGAAATCAATTTTGAAAATTGAAGTTGTCTGAGTCGCAAACTCGAAGAAAAAGTTCATGGGAAATAGCGAGCGTGTCTCTATCACATATAGAGAGAGACACGTCACGGTCATGATTTTCCTTTGTGTTTTCCTCATGAATTATTAATGAGTTTTGAATAAACATTATCAAATTCATTAATAATTCATAAGGAAAATTCAAAAGAAATTAATGTTTAATCAGGTGTTTGTAATAATTAATAACCGAGAGTGGGGTCTTTACGGTAAAATATTAAACCGAGGTCTTGCTGTATTGACCGAGCGATAGCGAGGTTAATACGTGCAAGACCGAGGTTTAATATTTTACTGTAAAGACCGAACGGTCGAGGTTATTAAGTAGTTTATTATATGGCACTTTTTATTTCAAAATCAATCTTGTATTTCTTGGTCTTCGCTTCCTTTAACTTCGTCAAAACACCGAACTAGCGTTATTTTCTTCTGTTTCTTTCTCGTCTGGATACTAGAATTTACTTTTATAATGTTCATCGTCGTCTATTTCATCTATTTTCGCCGTTTTTCGGTAAAAAAAGTTTCTTAATAGGATTTTTTGTTTGTTTCCAATCGTAGGGCATTAACAATTTTCATATGCCCGTGAGTATTACGGAGAAATCTCGCCCCGTCAACAACTAATCACAGCGCGTGATTTTACCGGAAGTAATCCGTGCCATATAATAAATACTGTTAAAACTAATTAATAAAACATCAATGTTTTATAAAAGTTATAAGACACTAGCGGTTCAAATTCAGTTTTTTTCTTAAAATGATCTTATCTAACGTTTCTTACAACTCTTAAACAAAGTATTCATCATGTACACTTAGAATTCGGCTCGCCATTGTAAATGCCCATAAAGATCCGCCGCTCATATTTTAACTACTACTTAAACATTATATTCGGGCCTAACACAGTAGCATGAATAATAAAATATTCAAAAACCAAACTGTAACTTGTCGTAGGTACTTGGCGAGGCAACATTTGGTTAAAAAACAGCAACGAAAGCTGTGTTTCAGCACGATGGGGTTTTGCTTTCTCTTTCAAATGAGTATGAAATTACAAGAATGTTATCGTGAAATCAAAGAACATGGGTGGTAACGTTACGTTACATATACGGGCGTGTTACATATACGGGCAGCGTCTGCAGGGTTACATATAAACGGCCACCAGGGGGGTGGTAACCTAATGTTACATAACAGCCACCAGGGGGGTGGTAACCTAATGTTACATAACAGGCACCAGGGGGGTGGTAACGTAAATGTTACATATACAGGCACCAGGGGGGTGGTAACCTAATGTTACATAACAGCCACCAGGGGGGTGGTAACCTAATGTTGCATAACAGGCACCAGGGGGGTGGTAACGTAAATGTTACATATACGGGCACCAGGGGGGTGGTAACCTAAAAGCTCACCCAGGAAAGATTTAAGATTATCTTACTGATTATTACAAATTGGTTTATCAGTTCATGAGATTAATATAGACTAGAAAGGAACTGTGTAGTACTTACTGATCTACTTAAAGATACATAATATAAAAGATATATAAAAAGATCTAATTCTGCTTTTTTACCTATACCCATACAAGTGTCAAAATTTGTTGAATTCAATGCATCATGCAACCAAGAGGATTATTGGTGGGTTGCTTACTTGAGGAAGGAGGTTTCACGAAATGATTACGTTTTTAGGACTTTCAGGTTGCATGGATTTATTGCAAGAAGTTAATTATTCCAGCATAACTTTGTAGTTTTTTTGGTAGACATTGCCAAACCCGGACGTAGGGCCCTGATCCAGTATATATAGCCTAACATTCCCGTATACAAAACTTGATCTATATGCAACCGTATATGTAACATTTCCGTGCCCATATATGTAACATTTACGTATATCACCTCTGCAGACGCTGCCCGTATATGTAACGTACCCGTACGTATATGTAACGTCACGTTACCACCTCATATGAAATCAAATGGTATTCCAAGAAGACCAGTTTTGTAATTGTCTGTTTGCAAACAGATATATATTTCATTATTTCATCTTTACCGTCATTGCAAAGCGATGTAATGTACGCTATGTAGTGTTCAATCATAAACACAAAGAACAAGACGTATACGACACTGACTTGAGCTCATATTCAGAATAGTAAATAGAACCAATCAGGTTCAGATTCGTTTGCCTTAGTTTAATTAAAACTGCGTCACAGCGTGCTTGAAGATACGAGATGTTGTTTGCTTTGCTTTGCTGTGCTTTGCTGTGCTTTGCTGTGCTGTGCTTTGCTTTGCTTTGCTTTGCTTTGCCTTCAGCCTTGCTGTGCTTTGCTTTGCTTTACGCTCGAAACGTTAGACTCCTACGTTCTCTGTTTCGGCAGTATATCTACCCTTACTATATTTCGATCAGTGCTGTATAAAAGTTACATAATTTTTGTAAGTACCGGTAGTTACAGTTACATCATCACAAAAGTAACTAGGTACCGATACAAGTTACAATGAAAAGTAAGTAACTAGCTATAGTTACAAAGTTATTTTAAAAATGTTGTAACTAGTTACAAAGTTACAGTCCTTGGTTCTTATAGCTAGAATCAGCGACGAAATTACTCACTTATAGGTGCCAGTACCAAATATAGTTATGACTACACAGAAATAGTCAAATTGAACATAATACGCATTTATTAATATATCAAATTACCATTTTTACCAAGAAAGAATGATATCCTCAACTGCAAATCAGTATAACTAGTTACATTTTTAACCAAATATTGTAACTAGATACAGTTACTTCTTTAGAAAATTAGTAACTACTAACTAGTTACAGTTACTTCTTTAGAAAATTAGTAACTAGTTTCAGATACAGTTATATAATATATATATATATATATATATATATATATATATGTGTAATATTTATAAACCGCGCAGGAGGGCTTTATCGGATATAAAACACGAGGCGATAGCCGAGTGTTTTAGAGCCGATAAAGCCCGTACTGCAAGGTTTTTAAATGGCTTCTAAAAAGAATCACTTCATACGTTCATTGGCGTAGTAATTTTGAAAATTAAGCTTATCTCAGCCGTTAAAAACCAGCGAGAAACTTAGAGCGAGTCTATATCACATATATAGATCCGATACGCTCATGATTTTTCTTTGTGTTTTCCTCATGAATTATTAATGAATTTTAGAAATATATATATAGATTGTTCCAAGCTACACTGATGAGCTGTAGTACAGCAAAACATGTGTCTGTAGATTGAACTATATATATATTTCTAAAACTCATTAATAATTCATGAGGAAAATTCAAAAGAAATTAAGGTTTAATCAATGTCTGTTTACCCCGATACAGAACTGATATCAGTGTCTGTAAATGTGATACAGAACTGTTTAATAAAACATCAGTTCTGTATCACATTTACAGACACTGATCATATCAGTTCTGTAGCAAGTGTACAGACACTTTGCATTCAACTATCTTGAGTAAGGTACGCTGGTAGCGTCCTCATACAAAATGATGATACAAACAGTTGTTGAACAACAACATTTGTTGAATAACAAAAACATTTGTTGAATAACAAAAACATTTGTTGAATAACAAAAACATTTGTTGAATAACAAAAACATTTGTTGAATAACAAAAACATTTGTTGAATAACAAAAACATTTGTTCAATAACAAAAACATTTGTTCAATAACAAAAACATTTGTCTTATTTAGTTTACCTCTTACGGCCTTGGTAGAATCTCAGTGAGTGCTATGAGACTGGGGCCAGTGTGCTAAAAGAGGAACACACGGAGGTAGCGACCAGTGCTACACGACACAAATAGGGGTGTCGAACCCCTCTCCAGTGCTGACAAACAAATGCAGTGATGTTCGTTAAGTCTGGAATGAATGAACTATGAGATGACAAATTAAATGACACGTCTAGTCACTGTTCGTTACGTAGATGGAAGATCGTGAATAAGGCTAGGAAGATAAGAGGAAAATTTTAAGAAGTTAAAAGAGCTGGGAAAAGAGTCCAGCATAAAGTTCGTAGTTTATGCGATGGTCGGTTCAAAAACTATTGTGTTGTTTGAAGGCAAGGTGCCAAAAAGTCCATTAACAAGCCAATCCTTGGAGAAAGTCTCACCTTTGGTGACTTGTTGTTGCAATCGCAGGTGCAAGCGAAAGCTAGATTTAATTTTTAAGAGTGCAGCATCAATGTCAATTGGTCTCTGCCTAAACCTATAGTTGTTTCGCATAACCCATATCTGGTGTTTAATCAGGCATAGTAGTACGGAAAAAGCCGGTGGGCACTTTAGGCGAGGATTTAACCCAAAGAGCACATGCCTGGGCTCCAGGACAAATGTTGATGCAATGCCAGCAGTGAGAAGTAAGCAAAACCATTGTCGAAGACTGTTATATTTAGGACAGTCTATAAAAAGGTGAAGAGCCGTTTCTAGTTGACCACATGCACATTGTGGATTGACTCGCATTTTAAACTTGATAAGCCGGTCAGCGGTCGGTAATACTCCATGCGCCGTTTTCCAAGACGTGTCCAAGGCCGGCCTAACAAAGCAACATTGGTGAATGGTTGTCCAAGTATGCTTCCAGTACAAGGGCCCATATAGTATAGGGCCAATATTATTAACTTAACGCGAGTGACGAGAGCGATTGTACAATTTATTCCAGCGAACTCTATAGTCTATAGTCTATAGATTCATTCTCGTTCCCAAATACCGGATATATATATATATATATATTATTATTATTATTAATAAATATGTATGGTGGAGTTTGCAGATTATTACATGTATTAGAACACGACGTTATTTTTAGGTGACCGCGTGGGAAAAGGACTAAGGAGAGACTATAGTAGATTCGTTCGAGACTTTACATTCGTAAGTGAGAAAGCACGAGCAACTATTCAAGAGCTAAAACAACCGTGATTTTGTGAGGATATCAAAAGTTTATATCTAACCTTCGAACGTCGCGTTTTGTTGAAGACCTGAACAAGCACTTTCCTGACAAATACAGTACAACGGGCTCAGATTTGGCAGTCGGTTTTCCCCTAAATTCAATGCGTGCGACCTAAAAACCGGTTTGAAGGGAAGAAAACGAGATTGACTAGTCCATAAATTTGGACTGCTTCGACTCGATTTCGGCAGAGCCTTATTTTACGAGTTGCTAGCAGCGAGTATTTATATATAAGGCTCTGCTCGCAGGGTGATGAACGTCAAGAGAAGCTTTCAGGGTTATCTAGCAGCACAGAATTCAGAAGAAAACCTGTTGACTTAACGGTATTTGAAGTGTGTTCAAAATTCCGTTGAAATTTCTCGCTGTCAACTGTTAAATTAACCGCAAACGGGTAGCTTAGTTTTAACTACATGTATGTTAAGTGGACACAAAATCACCTTTACAATCGAACACCTATTCATGAAAGTATGCTAGCTTTCGTAACTCATGTACTCATCGCTCTAAGATAACTAGGAATATTAAGTGGTAAATCAGAGATATTTTGACCGATTTTAATCGAGCAATATCAAACCAGTTTGATATTTTACAACGAAAATCGACCGACTAAAATCGCTCTGTAATGACACCGCACACGTAATATCGACCGACTAAAAACGTGGCGTGTACGCCAGGCTGAAGAAGTCTGTTATCTCAAAGATAAAATCCCTTATCTTCTCAGTCAAAACAAATACATTTGCTTTATTTAAATCGCAATAACTTATTTCAATCAGAAATGTATTTAGTTAATACCTATATCATATTATAACTAATCTTACCTTGAGAACTAAGTAGATCTGAAATAATTATTTTACGTCAACGAAAGATGAAGACAGCCAACTTGAAAATTACACCATACGTTTGACCGACAATTTTAACTGCGTAGAAAAGGGACAACACCTCGATAATTTATTAAGATGAAATGCATCTCAGCAAGGAACTTTACAGATGAACTCTTTAAAATTCATGATACGGATCCTGAATATCTGTTCTAAAAAATATCATAACAGTATTATAAGTCTTAGTATATAGGGATGCAAGATTCATGCCAGAGGTATAAAATGTGTTAGTTAATAGTACAGATCAAACTTAAAAGATATACAAGGCTTGTTGTTAGAGCGTATCAAAGGTTCTATGTCTTTCATTTTCTTCCATTTTCATTTAGTTACACTTTAAGTCTTAGAGTGAACATGCAAGATTTACGTCTGAATAAAAGACGTGTTGGTATAGATCAAAGAGTTATATTTAACAAATAGATTCCATTTTGCTGTTGTCTGTTCAGTTATAGATGCACAGATGACGTCACAACGTGGTAAGAACAAAAAAGTGGCCCACGAGACGTAATCGAGTCACTGATGTTCTTACCACGTTGTGACGTCCTCTGTGCATCTATAACTGAACAGACAACAAAAAAATGGAATCTATTTATTTTATACAATACAAAAATTTAAAAGGTTTTTATCGAAACTCTTGCTGGATTTTGGGGCATGAAGAATGAAAACGCAAATCAGCTGACGTGATCTGACGTGTCCATGTGTCTGTCCTTTAATAGATCATGGGCAACAGCCAATGAAAACATGCATAGCAACCAGGGTATTGTATAAATATATATATTAACTGTTCCCACAAGCGACATAAATAAAATAACACCACATTGGCATGACAGCAAACAATTTCAAAGAGCAATACAGAAATCACACTAAATCTTTCCAAAACAAAAAATATTCAAATGAAACCGAACTTTCGAAACACATCTGGGATTTAAAAGAAAAGAAACAAAATTTCAACATAACCTGGTCTATTTTAAAATGCGTGGCTTCCTACTCAGGAAGATCAAGCAATTGCAATTTATGTTTGGAAGAGAAACTTTGTATCATGAAAGCAGACACTTTTTACTCAATAAAAGATCAGAAATCATTTCGACTTATGCAGGCATAAAAATAAATTTAATATCAACAATCAAAACAACAATCAAAACAAGTAAAGGAATTTGAGGAACCCACCACCCACACACCCACCTTTCGACCAAAACCATTTGAGGAATGCATTCATTGTTTCACCACCCACATGCCCGTCTTTCGACCAAAACCACTTAAGCGGCCCACGAATCGAAACTACTCAGTCGCCTGAAGATCGCCCCGCGTGAAACTGACAGTTGCAGCTTAAACTATACTATATATATATTAAGATTTATAAAATTATTAAGATTTACACACACACGAGTTTGAGTGTTTCATCAGGGGATCCAAACACGAGAAAAAACTATGAAAGCACGAGGCTGAAGACCAAGTGGTTTTATTGTTTTTAAATGTTTGGATTCTCCTGATGAAATACGATAAACAAGTTGTTGATATGGATTAAAATAAACCCTCATGAGATTTTACTCATGAGTGTGTCCAAAACTTATTCATACACCAACTTGTTTATGTTTATTTTGTATAGATAATTGAGATCTTAAGAATTAGATGAATACCAGTTTTCATCTAATATCTTGGGTTTTACTGGAGTATGCAACTTCAATCAGGTGATTGAGTGAACTATTGTAATTGGCTGATTATCTCATGAAATATTAATATATATATATATATAAAATAGGCATTGAGCACTCTGTTACCTACTGCAAACTACATCTTCCACCTATTAACCTATTAGAAATCTGGACAAACTCATATTATATGAATCATATCAAAAAAATCATATTATATAACTTACCTTCAGTCAGTCAGGCCTTCTGTATACTGTAATATCATGATTTTGAAACCAATTTAGAAAAGACAAATACTTCTTTTCAAAATTACACGAGAAATCATGCTTATTCCAAAAGCTTGAAGCAAATGTGTTTGCAACTATGAACAATACACAACACTCAGTGTCCAACTTCTCAAAGCTTGGACAGTTTGAAAAACATTTCATTCAACGAATACATCAAAACATTCACTCATAACATCTTCTAAACGTCTTTCTGGTACTTTAGTGGCAAATATTAAAACACAATTCATTTTATAATTCAACAAAATGCTTTTGATAGTCATGGTCGCCATATTGGATTCTGTCTTGAGGTAAACCACAGCTACCCCAAGCTACATATTTGAAATTGGTAATTTGAACTGCTAAAAGGTAAAATAAATGCTTACTTATAATCTTCTCTGTTCATTCCTTGTTTAATAGACGTCAAAAAGCTGATATAAACGTTTCAGCTTTGAAGTTTCTACTTTGTTTTTTTAAAGACTAGAGACTTCAAAGTCGTTTAATTGTTTCTATCAATTCTCTGAATCAAAATCAAGCCGAACAAATCAAGACAAAAAAACTGAAAAGTAGGAATTTCCAATTCTAGTTTTAATATAATTACCAATTTTCCATATGTTTTAACAATTAATAGTATTATAAAAGCAGTTCTAATCGAATACTGATAAAAGTCATGTAGTACATGAACTTGAAGAAATGTGGAAAACTTGAATGAATATCTTTCAAAATCCGTATAAGCATTTGATTTGCTCTCTTTGAGTTTTGTTAGCCAATCAGAATAAATGCTTAATATATAGACCTTATTCATCAATGGCCGACGATTTAAAATCCGTTTATGTGCATATAAATTAGCCCCTCTGACATCGTTTTAGAGTAAAGATTCTTTTGCATTTCGCGCATGAAAACGAGTTCAGAGCAGCTAATTTATATGCACATAAAAGAATATTAATTCCACGGCCATTTATGAATATGGTCTATGACAAAATTTGCACTGTATTACATCTTTTCTGCATTTGCCAGGGTCTTTTTTAACATACAAGTTGAAGGAGGTAAGTCCCTCACCCAAGCCTCCCTCCCCCTTGAACCCCCCGCCCCCCTACGAATTGCTTTTCCTCCCCTCCCCCCAGAGAAAGTTCCTTTTTGCTGAAGAACAAACAAATGAACAAAGAATTAAACGATAAGAATGGGAAAAGAAAATTTCGGACTTAGCTTTGAAGAAGGAATACCTATATAATTAACTCACCCCCACTTTTTGTTTCAAATATTTGAAATTAAAATGCTTAAATAAGTAACAATCTTGTCCAGCATTTCTATTGATGATAATAACTGTTCTTTCACTAAAATTAATGTACCTAATAAATGTTTTCATGGGACAGTCCTAACCCACTAGGCAGTACTGTAACAGCAGCATTAATATGCTTGGCATGCTGATGAGTTCTGACACAGCAAAGCAGTCTGAAATGTGTTGTATTTTAACTAGTTTTGATGACATTTTATAACCTTCAGTGTTCCTAAAAATCACCTTTCAGAATGCAGGAAATGGCAATTCCGAGACTCTAAATTTTAAATTTTCACCGGGGGCATTCGTCCAGTCCCCCCTAAAAGTGTTATTTTTAGTGAATGCCCCCCTTCCCCCCCTCCCCACGAGATAATCCTTAAAAAAGGCCTTGATTTTCAAAATGTTTCAACAATTAACAGTATTATAAAAACCGTGATAATCGAATACTGATAAAAGTCATATAGTGCATGCGCTTGAGGAACTTTGAGGAAACTGAGAACCTTCAAAATCCGTATAAGCATTTGATTTGCTCTCTTTGCGTTTTATTAGCCAATGAGAATAAATGCTTAATACTCAACCTGATAAAATTTGCATTGTATTACATCTTTTCTGCATTTACATTAAAATTGCACTTTTCTTAGCCAATCAAAGTTGTGAGCTTTTTCCATGTATTTTATTATGCAACAAATGTCACACTTTTAAGTGTTTATATTTTGCACCATTTTATTATGAATACATTTAAAAAAGTTTAAGACTAATACAAGACTATCTCTATCTAATAATATAAAAGAAAACTCAATGTTTTTAATCCTAATTGTATTAATGTTAATCTACAGTTGTTGCCAGTTCAAGTTGTAATAAAGAATTAAATTTCAGAGCTACAGTTACTTACATAAGATTAATTTAAACTATACAATACATCAGCATTACATCACATTAACTCACACTTAGCAACTGTACCGAAAAAAATGGCGACTTGTAAATTTAACCATAATTTTTTTTCGCATAGTAAACTTTGTTCCTTCGGGGAATTATTGAAAAATACGGCTTGACAATTTTTAATGGAAAACGAGATCTATGTTAACATAATAAACATTATAATAGAATCAAGAATTACCAAGTTTATTATTTATTGCGGATTTTTCGACCTGTTGACTCAGACCTTCATCAGAGCAAATGCCAACATCGTGTTGACTCACGTAATATAAACAAAACAACTAAACAACCAGAATGACGTAAGAACACAATGGCGTAGTTACGTGCTTATACGTTTATTCTAAAATTAATTAAATGACATAATGGAATCCGGATTGTTGATCGAAGAGAGCTAACCAAGTGCTATTCAATGGCTGACTCTCCTGTGAAATCGTAGGATTTTTTTAAAACTTTAATAGATTTGCTCTGATAAAGGTCTGAATCCACAGATCAAAAGCTAATCAATAAATAATAGACTTGTGTTACCACAAATCGTTACGCTTCTGTTAAAATTTGTCACCATGTAAACATTCAAATAATTAATAGTAAATATTGTTTATTTGTTTTTTGAGATGCTCTAAGTTTACGAAGTATTATGGTTAAATTACAGCCGCCATTTTCTGGTATATTTTCGATTAATGAAACAAAATAGTCAGAACTACATACATAAAAACGCACAAGATTTTACAGATCTGTAATCTTGTTGATATGTTGTGCAATTTTTGTTTGGGTGACTGACAGAATGTTTGTGTTTAATTATTCAGTCTATTCAGAGGTTGGCTTTTTGCAAAAAATAACGGGTAAAGGTTTTGATTCTTAATAAAATCCACTCAAATTGATACAAAATCATTTTACTTTGTGGAAAAGAAATAATTTGACCGCAAAAGATATCCACAACTAAATGTTTAAGCAAGATGAAGCTGGGTGTTTATTTAGGTTTGCTAAAAGTTCAGAGCTGTTTCTCTAGTATAAACCAAAACCATGCTGTCGCTTTGCAAACCAGATTTTAGTCTTGATATATAGCGTTGTCGTTCTTTCATGTTTAACATTTAGTTTTCTGACGAGCGGCAGGCTTAGAGTAAAACTGTACATAATCCAATATCTGAAATAGAGTAAACTGAAGGTTGACAGTCAGAGTTTAAAATGGTTCCAGGACAGCTTTCGTCAAAATAGAACTTCTCAAAGTGTTGTTGTTTGACGGTTAATGTTAGTGGAGTTCAGGTATATGAAGGACCATGAGTTAAACATTCTTGAGATAATCTGTAGACAGTCAGAGTTAAGATAGTTCCAGATAAGTTTTGTTTAGATATTCATCCTTAGTATAATACCATGAATCAATGATGATAAACTACAGGTGCGAACCAGATAAAGAATGTCTGAAAACATATTCCTGGTTGAACATTTCAGTGCTGGTAACATAGAGATCAAAGTTTAATGCTCGTAGTTGATATTCAGTTGTCAATTTACCAAATGCCAGTATTCGAGGTTTTCCAAATTAAAGAGATACAAGCCAAGCCATCGTAGCCAAGGTTTTTTTGAAACTCGTTGATATAACAATTTGGGTTTCCATGAAGGCGTCAACAAAGCAACAGAAAGCACAGATTTAACTATTACCACAAGTGTCTCAAATAAGCGTTGTCTTCCTGGACCAATGTTGTTAGTTTGACTTCCTCTGTATTCAACTACCACACAGTTTGTTTTATCTTTGGTGAAGTAACCACTGGAAGATTCCAGAATCCCAAGAATAATTTCCAAAGTTTAAGCAGCCGTGATTTGACTAGACAAACAGCTCGAATTATCTTTATCACTCAAATGGAAACAGTGTGTTGTACAATTGCTTAAAACATTAGACGCAGATATCTCAGTTCATGAAGTAATATTTAAAACATGAGCAGCAGTGTTTTCTTATCAGATTTAAAACACGGGGCGATAGCTGAGTATTTTAGATCTCATAAAACACATACTGCGAATGTTTTGAATAGCTTTAGAAACGACCCATTTGGTAAGTTCATTGGCGTAGTAATTTTGAAAAATAATGTTGTCTAAGACGAGAAAATCAAGGCTAAAGTCTATGTAAATCAGGAGGATTTTTTATCAGAAATAAAGCTACGGAGTTAGTTAGATTTCTTTTGTGCTTTCTTCATGAATTATTAATGAGTTTTTAAAGAGAATGTAACATCATACTTGAAACAAAATATGGGCAGAGAAAAATTTCTGAAATTTTATCAAGTCAACCCTTTACAGCCAAGACCATATGTTGTATTGTATAAAATCGTCTGGTTTTAGCCAGAAAAAAATCCTAAAGTTTTCAAGAAGCTGTAAAGGGTCAAGAATATAGTTTCTCAACCATTTACAATCATTGAGGATCTTTTTCTGTGCTAAAGACAATTCAACTGATGTTAACCAGAAAAGATAAATAAGATTTTTAAAATGACTAACAGGCTGCAAAAGGTTAAGTATCCCATCACATAATTGTTAACAAAAAGCCAACCTCTTAATTTGATTTTCACAGTGACTAACATGCAGCTATTACTTGAGTTAACTTTTGCAAAGTTACATCACGAGAAATATTTTTTACAACTTGCAAACTTGGTTTATGGTATTCTATAGAGCGTGAAAACGTTGTATAATAATGATAAATATATGACCATTATAATTACTAAAAGCAGTGGCCTAGATAGCTCAGAATCAGTTAAAAACATTTAAACACGAAACTTTCATGCACTTTTTTATATACAGCAGAGTACATTGTTGGAGTTTACGCCACTAATAACATTATTAATTTCACATGTGGATTATAAAATACATTTTTTTTGGAAAGTTTTTCGTCTACACAACGTCTTCACGCCATTTACTTTATAACGTTAGTCACCACCACTACTACCAACAGTCTTTCTGAAGACTACATTAACCTAGACGAACAACTTTCACAAACATGTACTATAATAATACTATTAGGTTCAAACCATTTACCGTTATGTAATTGTGTACATCAGAATTGTATAATTGTGATAAAATATTCTATTAACAAATTAGTTTTACAAAGTAACTATATAAGATATACCGTTGACACACACTTTCAAAACATTCTCACTTCACACTTATACTGGAGAAAACTCAAAACTAAACTATTTGACTTTGCTAAATTACAATTTTGTTTCTATATGTTAACACTTTCACTGCCACAGTCAACTTTTATTATCTTACTGGAATTCTAGTTTACTACCTTTTCACTTTGCTCTATCTAAAACACTGCACTTTACTTTTTTACACTCACCGAAAGAGTTAAGCCTTGCCAATTTTAATTATCAAAACTAAGTATTACCAAGTATTTCATAACCAAACAATTAGATAGTACCATTTAAACTGCAGTGATCTATTTGTGTTCCCCTCAGCTGTACATATATACAAGATATATCTAGATTACAACTATATCACCTTTATTCATAGCTATAGGTAACTCAAGTGTAATGCAAGTCCTCTCATATATACAAAAAAGCTAATTATAAATTCCAATTCTAATACTATATATAACTAAACTATTTCAGGATCCTGTATAAGTGAAGGTCCAATCAGAGAGATGCTCAAAGTGTTTAACTAACAATAACAAACATGATATCAAAGACAAACATGATATCAAAGACAAACTATTGTTACGCAACATATCTGCAAATGATCAAAAACTATAATTATATTATGCAAAACGTGTAATAATATTATACAAAGAAAGAGCTTGTATCTTTGTCTGCAAATGCTTAGAAAACTCGCCTGTAAATTTTGAAAACTACTTTAAGTTAAACGACCAGAATATGAGTATACGTGGAATGCTTCTTGTTAGATTCAACTGCCTAAGATATACCTCCTGAATATGCTAGAAACTTGTATTATTAAGTGCTTAAAATTATAATAACTTTCCTATCATAAAATTAGAAAAACTTTGAATTTTAATTATTTTATAGGCAGATTAGTAAAGAACCATTATTGTTAATTATTAGCCAACAAAGTCGGTTTTCTTTGATCTACCGCGGAATATACAGGGGGTGGGCAAAAAAAAGTGGCCAGCATTAAAAATATGGTTGGAATAACAATTATTCGAGAACAGAAAAATATGTAAAGTGATATATTTTACAATGCATGCGTCAATGATATTCACTTCTAATTTTGTTATTGGTTTAGAAAATACATTAACTTCGAAAGCATGCCACGCTGTGAAGCTGTGGTGAAATCAAGTGAAATGGCAACAAAATATCTAACTATTTTTGCTGTTTATAACAATTTCATTGTATACAAACTGCATTAATCATTTTGAAGACCAATTGGAATAAGTCGAACTAAGTAATATTCACTTCATTTGTTACAATATCGTTACAATCATGAAATATTAATATGTTAATCGACAATTAACTGTTGTCTTTGGCTTTGCAATGTTGTGGTCGACGACGGTCAAATCCAAGGTTAGATCTTGTTCAGCTATTCGCTAAATTACCGTTTTTTGAAATGGCCTAATTACGGATGCCTAAACTAATATCTTTATGTAATATTTATAAACCGCGCAGGAGGGCTTTATCGGATATAAAACACGAGGCGATAGCCGAGTGTTTTAGAGCCGATAAAGCCCGTACTGCAAGGTTTTTAAATGGCTTCTAAAAAGAATCACTTCATACGTTCATTGGCGTAGTAATTTTGAAAATTAAGCTTATCTTAGCCGTTAAAAACCAGCGAGAAACTCAGAGCGAGTCTATATCACATATATAGATCCGATACGCTCATGATTTTTCTTTGTGTTTTCCTCATGAATTATTAATGAATTTTAGAAATTTATATAGACAATTACACGTCTTCTGTCTTCTAATGTTGAATTCTTATCATATAGCCTATTTGTTTTCTGTTGCATCACCTATCAAATTGCTATCAGTTTGATCTTCTGTTTAGCTTTGCCATGTAATCTTCTTTTCAGATCTAATTTTCATTTCATAGATACTTTAACTTTACCTTTTTCGTAATTTCAATCAATTCAAATATTCAATCACAAGGTCATTTCGCGAGATTTTGTTTTAATTTCTTCAATATCGTGTTTGGAAAACTTAACGTCTTCGCCGTAGACAGTAAATGGTGCCCAAACCTGTAGATCCCGAAAAAAAAGGTGTTGATGTTGCTGAAATATGTTCATTGTCCTTCTCAAAGCTTCACAAACCGACGTTTCGTTGCAAATTTCATTATAGAAATTTTTCATGAACAATTTTGAACCCTCATCATGAATAGGCCAGAGTGTGGCAAGAACGGAGCGAGCACCGGCTGCAAGAAATGCGCGTGCTAGACCAACGACTCCTTCTGAAGAGACATTCCCTCTTCCTGTATGACAACAACAGAGGACAACTAACCGGGCACTTATGGGAATTTCAATAATATCTTTTTCTCTTACAAGATACGATTCTTCTTTGGGTAAGCCTGGGCTATTTGAATTAGGATTAGGAGCAAGAAAAATTTCACCACGTTCTCCCTCCCCATGTGCGGCAATGTGAATTATGCCAGCATTTTGAATTAATTGTAAAACTCGTTGCTTTATCGCCTTGTCTTCTACTAAGGGTTTAGCGTCAAAAAGCGGTGCAAGGCATTGCGCTTCAGCTGTGGCGGATGGGAGCGGTTCCGGTTCAAATTCTTCTCGACAAAAACTAACTTTGCCAATAGTTGGATTACCAACAAACAATGCAAAACCTAGACTAGCTTCATCTGATTGCTTCATGCTGGCATAAAGAGTGTGCAGAGATGGTGTTATTTGAATACTGTAATTTTGTGAGATCGAGCAACCGTTTTCATCTTTCAAAGCACAAAATGGCACAAAAAACAAAAATTTGTCAGGAACGATAATCAATTTGTTTCCTTTAATAAACTGCTTAACAGGATTGATGAGTTTCTGAAACAATTCCTGTAAAATAAGAGTATGTTGTTCAATAGAAGGAGGTCTAGTCGGAGACCTCAGTTTGGCAACGTCAACAGCCAGATCATAACGTTGCACTACTTGCAGTACATTCTTGATTTTCGACTCAGAATCTTGGCGTGTGCTGGGAAGAAATATGCTTTCGCAAGACTGGGCCTTTTTGGAAACTTTATTTTCGGAGTTCTCTAATTTACAATATTCTGATCCTTTATTGGAATCAATAAATTTCTCATTCACTAACATCTGGCTCCATGGTATTTCCGCAATGTTATGACGACTAGAAGTAGAATTTGAACTTAGTTTAAACAAGGAGGAATCACGCTTTAAATGAACAGAATAAGTCTGAAGCAACATTTTCAAAATATCGAAAATAGAATCCTCAGGTAAAGTCAGGTCATTATTTTGTTCCAAAACAATGTGTTTAATATCATCCACGCCATTTAAAACCCATATATGGAGAACATTATGAGCAAAAGAGTAAAATAAAACAGTGGAATTATTTTTCTTGAGCAGGATACCTTTCTCAATATTGTCTATTTCTAATTTCTCTTCATTTTTGTCAATATTTTTCCAGGTCTCACGTGTATAATTGACCATGTCATCAATCTCTGATTTCTTTCGTTTCTCGATAAAAGCATGCAGTGCCTTCGCCTTTCCAAGATCAATAACTAACAATGCGGCTTCAATGCGTGTTAACAAAAGAAAACAATGCATTAGAATCACATATCGTTGAAAGTATCCACTAGTAAATGATATCTTATTTTCGTCAACATCCAAGTCGAATAAAATCTTATCACCACAGATAACAGATCTCTTAAGAAATGACACAGCGTTTTGTAAGTTGCTCACATCTGCCATTTCGCGAGCTACAGACAAATACAGTAACAGGTAAGAGACCCCTATGTTTCCCAAAGAAATGCATTCCAAACTTCGATCACCAATTTCTAAACTAATTTTAAAAGTTTCTCCAAAACATTTAAGAGATTTTTGAAACTGCCCCATCTTAAAATATACAGTCCCTAGATTTCCATTGTTACCTGCTATTCCTGACCGATCTCCTATTTTAGTGTTGATTTCTAGACCTTTATTAAAATAGTGAATAGCTTTTTCATACTGCCCCAAACTAAGATAAGCATTCCCTAAATTTCCATTCTCACTTGCCATTCCTGACCAATCTCCTATTTCAGTGCTGATTTCTAGACTTTTATTAAAATAGTGAATAGCTTTTTCATACTGCCCCAAACAATAATAGGCAGTCCCTAAATTTCCATTGTCACTTGCTATTCCTGACCGATCTCCTATTTCAGTGCTGATTTCTAGACCTTTATTATAATACTGAATAGCTTTTTCATACTGCCCCAAACAACGATAGGCAGTCCCTAAATTTCCAATTTTATTTGCTATTCCTAACCGATCTCCTATTTCAATGCTGATTTCTAGACCTTTATTATAATACTGAATAGCTTTTTCATACTGCCCCAAACAACGATAGGCAGTCCCTAAATTTCCATTGTTACTTGCTATTCCTGACCGATCTCCTATTTCAGTGTTGATTTCTAGACCTTTATTATCATACTCAATAGCTTTGTCATACTGCCCCAAACAACGATAGGCAGTCCCTAAATTTCCATTGTTAATTGCTATTCCTGACTGATCTCCTATTTCAGTGTTGATTTCTAGACCTTTATTATAATACTGAATAGCTTTTTCATATTGCCCCAAACAACGATAGGCATTCCCTAAATTTCCATTTTCACTTGCTATTCCTGACCGATCTCCTATTTCAGTGCTGATTTCTAGACCTTTATTATAATACTGAATAGCTTTTTTATACTGCCCCATACTCGAATAGACACTCCCTAAATTTCCATTGTTACTTGCTATTCCTGACCGATCTCCTATTTCAATGCTGATTTCTAGACCTTTATTATAATACTGAATAGCTTTTTCATACTGCCCCAAACAACGATAGGCAGTCCCTAAACTTCCATTGTTATTTGCTATTCCTGACCGATCTCCTATTTCAGTGCTGATTTCTAGGCCTTCATTACAATAGTGAATAGCCTTTTCATACTGTCCAAAACAACGATAGGCAGTCCCTAAATTTCCATTGTGACTTGCTATTCCTGACCGATCTCCTATTTCAGTGCTGATTTCTAGACTTTTATTATAATACTGAATAGCTTTTTCATACTGTCCCATACTCAAATAGGCAGTCCCTAAATTTCCATTGTTACTTGCTATTCCTGACCGATCTCCTATTTCAGTGCTGATTTCTAGACCTTTACTGTAATAGTGAATGGCTTTTTCATACTGCCCCATACTCCAATAGACATTCCCTAAATTTCCATTGTCACTTGCTATTCCTGACCGATCTCCTATTTCAATGCTGATTTCTAGACCTTTATTATAATACTGAATAGCTTTTTCATACTGCCCCAAACAACGATAGGCAGTCCCTAAATTTCCATTGTTACCTGCTATTCCTGACCGATCTCCTATTTCAGTGCTGATTTCTAGGCCTTCATTACAATAGTGAATAGCTTTTTCATACTGTCCCAAACAACGATAGGCAGTCCCTAAATTTCCATTGTGACGTGCTATTCCTGACCGATCTCCTATTTCAGTGCTGATTTCTAGACTTTTATTATAATACTGAATAGCTTTTTCATACTGTCCCATACTCAAATAGGCACTCCCTAAATTTCCATTGTTACTTGCTATTCCTGACCGATCTCCTATTTCAGTGCTGATTTCTAGACCTTTACTGTAATAGTGAATGGTTTCTTTATACTCTGCCAAACCTAGATGCGCATTTCCTAATATTTGGCAACATTTTGCTTTGCCTGATTTGTCTTTAAGTTCATCTGCAATCTTTTCAGCTCTTAGGGTATATTCTATTGCTTTACTATAATGTGAAGTATTAAGATATATCCCTGCAATTCTAAGAAGAATATCCATTCTCACACTCTTTTCCTCAACTGAATTACTTAATAATTTTTCAAGCTCAAGATAGTACTTCAACATTTCCCGACATTCCGCTTTTTCATCACAATTTTGATTAACGTACAATAACATTAGTCTTTTTAACATTAAGTCACCTTGAAGAAGTTCAATAGATCTATCTACTATATACACAAAGTCATTCTTTTTTCCTTTTTCTTGTAGAATTTTTGCCGTCTCAGCAACAAACTCAATTATCATGACAATGTTTCTGTTTCTTGCTTGAAAAATCTGTTTTCAGTTTAAAAATATTTATATAGCAAAAAAGCTAACCAAAACGTGTGCAGCAGACGTTTGTAGTAAACCGAGGTTTGGTAGAGATAGAGTAGAGGGTGGGGTGAGGAGTCAAATTGAGCTAGTGTTACAAAAAAATTGTCCCCTTCTAAACTACACGATAAAACGCCAGTGAAGCAAGTTGCTACAGGGCCGTTTTAACATGCCGTTACCGGGATTGTTTCCAGTTTGTTAACATGTCTGTAATAGGTTGTTGACAACTTGCAACAAAGTTGATGACTACAACGGACTTGTGACAAATTGTTGCAACAACTTGTTACTGCTTTGCACTTACGAAATTGCTACAAGGTTGACAACAAGAAGCTTGCATTGGCTTGATAAAATCACAACTTCTTAACAACTTGTGAACAGGCGTGCTACAAGTTTGTTGCAAGCTCATCTTGTCAACACTGAAGCTGTGGGATTTTTATGGATGTAGATTTGCCGAAATGAAACGACTATATAGGAAAGAAGGAAAAAAAGGAAGGAGGAAAGAAAAGAAATAAATGAATGAATGAATAAAAGAATAAACTGAAATGAATAAATGAAAATAAAAAACTAAAATAGATTCTTCGTCTTTTTTTGAAATAGTTCTAAAAACAGTACTGATATTTAAGTTACTTACATCACGGCGCATTTTGCCCACATCAAAACTTTCTTGAGCGGATGCCATTTTTGTATACTGGCAAGACCGTTTTTAACTGCAAGCTGCAAAAGAACGAGAAACAGGTGAACAAAACTGATAAAACCTATCTGCTTCAGAAAAAATACAAATAGGGATCGAATTTTGGAAAAAGTATACTAATGAACATAGAACTTTATATATAGAATTATCATTCTTATTTGAAATTAAAGGAATCAAAGCAAAAACGATCAATAACGGAGCGTTTTTTAAGCTGTTCAAAACACTCACAGCACGTTAGATTACGAATTGGTACTTCTAGAATACTAGTTAAATTTGTTAAAGAACGATCGGGATATCATCTATATCATGAATGAACTAGATTAAGGGCATGTTCATATGGTCCTGGTAAGCTAGCTGGCCCGGTAAGCGAGACGAAGTCTGTCTTGTGTTCATATGGTAGTTTTCGTCCCGCCTAGGGAAGAGAAAGCATGAATAAAATTTGCTTGTCTGACGATCCGTGACAAGACATCAGCCATCAGAGAACACAATTTTGTCGTATTGCACAGGTTTGTCCGCTTCAAAATCAATCCTTTTATTATATAACTATGATTTATATTCTAATAAACAATAAAATCTTCAACTATTCTTAAATCTCATCGGAAAAGATAACTTTTTGTCCTTAATGACTTCATCCCAGTAAGCGGGAGGAAGTGTTCATATGGGAAAATTTCATCACCCTTACCGAGATCTCGGCACGCGCTACCGAGCTCTCGGCAGTTTCTCATATGAACGCAACGACATTTTAATAGAGAAACAAGACGCCTGGTTAGGCGTTCACTCGAGCTACTGCAAAATCACAGTGCTATATATAGTAGGTGAAGCCGTAAAGGTGTTTTGGGTAAAAGGTACTGAAGTGTTATCGAAGCTGCAATCATATACATGCGCAGGTTGTCACATGCAGTGCTAAGATCTAAAGTCTATTAAACACATTGCTCACAGACAAAAGTCAAAACACAATCCAATTCTCCGATAGAAAACACAATTTGCAATAACAAAACACGATTGCCTGTATTTAACGTATTTCCACACATGTACACAGCGTTCATATGTCGAGTCTCTTCGGGTATTAAATATCAACAACACAACCGTGTGCGATTGTATACGCTATATAAGCGTATATAATATCAAGATACTTGCCAGCGACATTACTGACCAATAACTATGTCTGTGAACACACAGAACACATCCGAGACGAGTGATCAGACATCAGGAAAGCAAAGAAAGAAAGTATTATTTCCACACATGCACAGTACAACGTTCAATATGTCAAGTCTCTTCGCCTTATTACACAGCTTCATGTTTGCCTAGAAAATGAACTGTCACTTAATGAACTGTGTGCGCGATTGTAAGCGTATATCATATCAAGATACTTGCCAGCGACATTACTGCCCAATAACTATATCTGTGAACACACAAAACACATCCGAGACGAGAAAGAGCACTCATCAGTCGAAAAGAAAGGAGGCACATGCAGTCACGCACTGGTCACATGCATAGATATTTAACAGTTATACCATGAGCTCGAGTCGTATATGAGCTCATAGCCAACGAGGCGCTTCGCCGAGTTGGCTATTAGTTCGTATACGACGAGAGCGAATGGTATAACTGTTTTATTATATAGCCAAGCACTGTACAAGAAACAAAATTACATGCAGCGAAATGTTTCAAACGACAAACTTCCGGCATTGGCAACTAATACTTCCGCCATGCGTAATGATGCATTCACATAGAGTAAATATTAGAGTTTCTCGCTGAGCTGTTCGGTAAACAGCTTTGAAATACTGCATAAATGTTGCTCGAGAGGCAAAAAATGTGTTAAGCAGATCAACAAAAAAGATTAAAAGGTACATTTATGAAGTCAAAAGGTGGGTCAGTTGTTTATATTAGCGTTGCTGTCGTAAAAAAGGTTTTGATTTCATGCAAAAATGAAACTGAAACACCTTCGGCAGTGAAACTAAATTACTTAGTTGGTTGTTTTTGAAAAACATGCTTTTTACTACTCCAAATGCTTATCTAAATAAAAAATGTCTCTTTACTGGTGATCTCCTATGAAATGTGTGTTGTAAGCTTGATTTTAACTGAGTTTCTTTGTTTGGCAACAAATTAATATCAACCCGTTAATTTAGTCAGGTTTTTGAAGTAAAAATACGTAATTTTTAGGTGAATTTTACCATTTACCATGCTAAATTGTGTATTTGTTAATGTATTTTTACACAATGTTTTTTTTTTATACATTGGTTTGAGGGTGTTGATGTTTTTCTGTTTAAAAATCAGTCAATTTCAACTCTTTTCGGCAGTTTAAAAAAACATGCCGCCATCTTGTTTTTCCTCTACTAGTAGGATATGAGCTGATAGCCTAGTAGTAGGGAACCAATCAGATTACGCAAAAAGCTCATATCCGATAGCATGCTATATAATAAAGTCACATGCCTCAGTTTCGCAAAGCTTATTGGTCAATATCGCCAGCGGCCGCGCAGAGGACTAATAACGCGTCGCAAAAAAATAAAAATAATCGCGAAACCTAGACTCGTCTACCTGCGGTAGCCCGAGTAATAAGTATGATGCGAGATTTCGCTAAGTGGGCCAGCTCGCTTACCGGGAGCATAAGAAGAGACCCTGAGCATGTTAGTTACCTCGAAGTCGTTAACTCGCTAGTTATAGTTATCTCCGTCTCGGTAAATAGCCTATAAGCTGTTGTTACACGATACAGGGATTTGTAAAACCTGTGTTGCAACGCTATTGCGAGACAAGTTTCAAGACAGATTGCAACGTGTAACACGCGTCTTGAAACCTGTCAGTCGCAATAGACCATTTGCATGATGACGTGAGATGGAGTTGGATGACTACAACTACCAGAATGCTTTGCCAGTATTCTAAGGCTTCGCCTAAAAGGGATGACTCAAAAGGACCCGTCCAATCCTTTCGCGGCTTTTCCAAAATATGTCGTCAAATTTGTTTTTTCCAAATTTGTCGTCAAGTTTCAGTGAGTCTCAAGATTTTAGCAAATACTGTAACCACAACATAAACTCTAACCCTAATCAGAAATCTGGTTTACCCGCTAGCTTTTTGGGAAAACATATTTGTTGACACATTTTAGAAAAGCCGCGAAGGGACTGGACAGGTTCCTTGGAGTCATCCGTTTTAGCCAAAACCCTAGAATACTGGCAAAGCATTCTGGTATAGTTGTAGTCACCCAACGTCATCTTACGTCATCGCGCAAATGACTTTTTGAGTGACGTCTTGTACATTTAACCACAATCCTTTGCACACATTAAATACTGTTTCTTGCAGAGTAATTAACAGATTTTGAAAGGGTAAACTTTGGTATATAGGAATGAAGCTCTTGCTTACTTAATCCATTTTAACATGATAAACAATGTTTAGTTGTTATTCGTGATTTGAGGTCACAAAGCATTATGGTTAAATGTACTGCCGCCATCGTTTGCGGTACCGTCAATAGTGTTGCGACACAGGTTTCACAAATCATTGCATCATCGTGTAACAGCGACTATACGTATTATGGCAAATATTGCTACTTGCCAAACTGTACTATTCTGCAAACACGCACTTTTACAAAGTTCGTTCCCAGAGTCTTTTTGAAATTGGTAGGGCGGGAAAAGGCCCTGGCATCGGCTGGTGGGCTTTGCGTTTTCATTGGTTGATTGCTTTTCTTAAACATTCCTTGGAAAACATAATTATTCATAGTTTTGTGCCAGTTGTGATCACAAAGCTTCAACGGGACCGCCAACGGGACAACCATTACAATGAACTTCTTCCACGAGACTGCATTACTCAAAATGATTTTGCATGCTAAATTAAATTGCTAATTTATTACACCCGGGCCTCTTCCCGCCCTCCCGTTTTCAAAAAGGCCCTGAGAACGAAGGTTGGCGATTTTACATCAAAAGGAGCGTTGTGTATTTGAAAAGAAATTTGCCATCATTCAAACACCGTACCTTCACAAAGAGAGCATTGCTTGGATTTAATTAAAGAGCAACATTCGTGTTGGATATTATATGATTTAGTGTGGAAACACTTGCCCTGCGGAATCTCTGTTCCCACTGTAACTTTTCGTTTCCCCAAACTTCCTCTCGTGTTTCTATAATTCTATAGAAACACGGAAAATTTTTTCTGTGAAAAAAAAAAATGGATTAAAGCGTATAATAGCATATATTATGTGGCGTAATGGTTGGCGTATTGGATGGCGTATATAATCTTTCCCTGTTTTCCATAGAGTTATAAAACACCGCTTTTAACCAATCACCGCTTGCGTTTTCGAAAATGCGATTTTTTTACTAAATTCAGTAGCATAGTAGCGTGACATGTTTTACAACTGTCTTTCTTGACGTGTCTTGTAGACCTTAAGGTTGTCTGCTTACTGTGCTCACACAAACGTTTCACTTTGACCTTTTAGAAATGTTACTGCAGTCACGTCAGTAGCCTTTTTAAATATGAAATTACAATAATATTATCGTGAAATCAAATGATATTCCAAGAAGACAAATTCTCTATAAACTAATCGGAAACACACATATTTCATCTTTATCGTCATTGCAAAGCAAAATAAAATAGTCTATAGTATCATTGTCAGTTTAATAATATGTTCTTGAGATGTAAGATATTTTTCTGCGTATATAAATATCTATTTCAAACTACTGAAACGTGAGATCTTGTTTACCACAAAATGCTCTTCTTCTGCTCCTCTTCGGAGGTCATGCACACCAGTCTTGAATAGATGTATACATTAAATGTTACCAAACGATTCTTAATGTACATATTACTTCCATTAATTTACTAACTTTTGTTGTTTATGTTGGTTCAAGAACTGAATCTGTTTAAAATATTTATGCATCTTCTGACAGACTGACACATTATATTGCCGAGAGATTTCTTCTAGTATAAATTTGCGTCAAATTAAACTTCTTCACAGGTGCGCTCTCGCCACATAAATTAAACTTGTCGATATATCGTGCGTGCTAGCCATCTCCTTCGCAGGCAACTCTGTGTGGCTTCCCAGAACTGTGACTTCTGCTGTAGAGGCAGTGATTTTTGACCAAGATCTTTATTTGATTTCAACTGTACGGGCAATATTTTGGTCGGGATATTCAAATTTTCCGCTCCCTTTCGTGTTCGGCCAAATTGAATATCTCGACAAAAATATTGCCCGTACAGTTGAAATAAAGTCAAGATCTTGATCAAAACATCACTGCCCGTACAGCAGAAGTCACAGTTCTGGGAAACCACACAGAGTTGCTTGCCGAGGAGGCTACGTGCGTGCAATCATGTCTGGTCGAACCATCTTTCAAAGCACATCTTGTCCAACAGCTTTACATCAGTTAAATATTTATTACACGTTAGGAAACTGAGAAAGGTTGGCGAAAATCATAGAAACAAAGTAGTAAAGTAAATCTTGTTTACCACAATGTCGCGAGCACTCACGGTCGGAAAAACTGCGTAGGACACAATGTTACTCGTCAAGAAGAGACGTCTGGGAAAGCCATGCATGAATGGGTTAAAGACACTGTTGATTAACCTTTTCATTCGCATTGTTGTTGAAGAAGAACTTTATCTTTTTACTCTGTCTAACGCCAGACGATTTTACTTGTCAAGAAGAGACGTCTTGGAAAGCCGCGCACGTTACTGATAACTAAAGAACTCAAACGCGCAGTTTCGTTCGTGTGGATTTAAATATAATTGAGTCACACGGCCAGTGTCAGTGCGCTTATTAACCTTACAGAGTATGCGTTCTGCCGTTCGAAATATCGCTATGTAATGTTCAATCATAAACACAAAGAACAAAACGTATACTAGACTGAGGAAACTTGAGTCCAGAATAATAAATGACAAAACCACTCAGGTTCGGATTTGTTTGCGCGGATTTAATTAAATTGCGTCACAGCGTGCTTGCTTGGCTTTGCTTTGCTATGCTGTCCTTTGACTTGCTGTGCTTTACTTTACTTTGCTTTGCTGTGCTTTGCTGTGCTTTGCTGTGCTTTGCTGTGCTTTGCTGTGCTTTGCTGTGCTTTGCTGTGCTTTGCTGTGCTTTGCTGTGCTTTGCTGTGCTTTGCTGTGCTTTGCTGTGCTTTGCTGTGCTTTGCTGTGCTTTGCCTTGCTTTGTTGTGCTTTGCTTTGCTTTGTTGTGCTTTGCTGTGCTTTGCTGTGCTTTGCTGTGCTTTGCTTTGCTGTGCTTTGCTGTGCTTTACTTTGCTTTGCTTTGCTTTGCTTTGCTTTACTTTGCTTTACTTTGCTTTGTTGTGCTTTGCTTTTCTTCGCTTTGCTTTGCTTCGCTTTGCCTTGTTTGCTTTACCATACAGAGTACAGACGCAACAATTTTCAGTTCAGTGGTCAAAAGCAACATTTCCAGAACTGTCCATTCCTTTTATACTTAGAAATAATCTTAGATAATAAACACATTCAAAAGTATTGATCTCTATCAGTGACAATCACCGGAACTTGATCTTTTTACCCTGTCTAACGCCAGACGATTTTACTCGTGACGTCTCGGAAAGCTATTAGCTATGCATGAAAGACTATAATGTCTCGATATTACTTCGTCTGAGTTTAACACAAATTATCTACTTACATTCGGGACATTTGGACAAAATGTCAAAATCTAATTCACAGCAGGCCACTATGAGAGAGATTGTCGATAAACATTTTCCTGACAATTGGGTGAGTTCATGTTTAGACCTCACCATGTCCACACTAAAGACCTCGTATATCGAAAACGTAATCAAAAGTTTTCCGTCCACACTATCGTTTTCGAATCGTTTTCGCCGTTTAGTAAAACGCTAAAAAGATCTACTATTTTAGACTTCCACGAGTGGCAAAAATTATCATTAAACATTATATTCGGGCCTAACACAGTAGCATGAATAATAAAATATTCAAAAACCAAACTGTAACTTGTAGTAGGTACTTGGCGAGGTAAATTCGCAACATTTGGTTAAAAAACTGACGATGGAGTTTCGCTTTCTCCTTGAAAAGAGTATCAAATTACACGAATATTATCGTGAAATCAAATGGTATTCCAAGAAGACCAATTTTGTAATTTTCTGTTTGCAAACCGATTTTTCAACCGAATTTTGAACACTTCAGATACCGTTAAGTCAAGGCAAATTTTCTGCTGAATTATGTGGCGGTAGATAACTCTGAAAGCTTCTCTTGAAATGTTCTACTGAACATGATTCTTCGTAACTATTTAATTGTTAGGAATGTTAGTTTTTTGCCAAGTTTAGATATAACTAAATATTAAGAAATACAAGAGATTCTGGAGAGTGAAACTGAAAGAATGTTTGATATGCCCTAATTGTTATTCAAACAACAAGCTTCCTATAGCCTTCCTTAAAAAAATATATATATATACATTGCAAATCGATGTAATGTACGCTATGTAATGTTCAATCATAAACACAAAGAACAAGACTATACGACACTGACTTGAGCTCGACACAGGGTCTTTGAAGATATGGGATATTGTTTGCTTCGCTGTGCTTTACTTTGCTGTGCTTCGCTGTGCTTTACTTTGCTGTGCTTCGCTGTGCTTTGCTTTGCTTTACTTTGCTTTACTTTGCTGTGCTTTGCTGTGCTTTGCTGTGCTTTGCCGTGATGTGCTGTGCTGTGCTTTGCTTTGCTGTGCGTTGCTTTGCTTTGCTTTCCTGTGCTTTGCTTTGCTTCGCTTCGCTGCGCTGTGCTTTACTTTACTTTACTTTGCTTTGCCTTGCTTTACCATACAGAGTACAGACGCAACAACTACTCTGTCTAACACCAGACGATTCTACTCTGTCTAACGCCAGACGATTCTACTCTGTCTAACACCAGACGATTCTACTCTGTCTAACGCCAGACGATTCTACTCTGTCTAACACCAGACGATTCTACTCTGTCTAACACCAGACGATTCTACTCTGTCTAACACCAGACGATTCTACTCTGTCTAACACCAGACGATTCTACTGTGTCTAACACCAGACGATTCTACTCTGTCTAACGCCAGACGATTCTACTCTGTCTAACACCAGACGATTCTACTCTGTCTAACGCCAGACGATTCTACTCTGTCTAACACCAGACGATTCTACTCTGTCTAACACCAGACGATTCTACTCTGTCTAACACCAGACGATTCTACTCTGTCTAACGCCAGACGATTTTACTCTGTCTAACACCAGACTATTTTACTCTGTCTAACACCAGACGATTTTACTCTGTCTAACACCAGACGATTTTACTCTGTCTAACACCAGACGATTTTACCCTGTCTAACGCCAGACGATTTTACTCTGTCTAACACCAGACGATTCTACTCTGTCTAACGCCAGACGATTTTACTCTGTCTAACACCAGACTATTTTACTCTGTCTAACACCAGACGATTTTACTCTGTCTAACACCAGACGATTCTACTCTGTCTAACGCCAGACGATTCTACTCTGTCTAACACCAGACGATTTTACTCTGTCTAATACCAGAGGATTCTACTCTGTCTAACGCCAGACGATTCTACTCTGTCTAACACCAGAGGATTCTACTCTGTCTAACGCCAGACGATTCTACTCTGTCTAACACCAGACGATTTTACTCTGTCTAACACCAGAGGATTCTACTCTGTCTAACGCCAGACGATTCTACTCTGTCTAACGCCAGACGATTTTACTCTGTCTAACGCCAGACGATTCTACTCTGTCTAACGCCAGACGATTCTACTCTGTCTAACGCCAGACGATTCTACTCTGTCTAACGCCAGACGATTCTACTCTGTCTAACGCCAGACGATTCTACTCTGTCTAACGCCAGACGATTTTACTCTGTCTAACGCCAGACGATTTTACTCTGTCTAACGCCAGACGATTCTACTCTGTCTAACGCCAGACGATTTTATTCGTCTCGGAAAGCCATGCTGCCATGAAAGACTAATGTCTCGATATTATTTCTTCTGAGTTTAATATATAAATCATCTACTTACATTCGCGGATGGAGTGGACAAAATGTCAAAATCTAATGCTGTTCCGATGAATCGTGTTAAGTTCAGCTCACCAGAGTCTGCGGAGAAACTTCAGTATGTATATATCAATAATTACCATCCAAATGCTCAAATACAGAACCTGCGTCCTTGACGAGCAGAAGAAACTGATAAGCTATGGTATCGTGTATCGAGCATACGTAACAAAAACTGACCAATAGGTGCATGTTATTACAAGTACTTTATGAAATATAATCATCATGTATATGATATTAGTCGGGAGTTTCCGGAGCTAAGTAGGGACTTTCCCTCGAATTTTTAGTTAAGCTTGTAAACGCTTGAAAAATGAATAAGACAGAATAATAATGCTATATTATGTTTTCCCATGCTAGTTAAAGAAAATACAGTCAAAATATTCAGAATTAGAAGCGAATGTTAAGAGAAAAAGGGCAGAGAGACATTATACACGTCTGGACAGGTTTTAGTTATTAGCCAATGGCAATACGTGATGGTAACCAAGGTGATAATGACGTGTGGGAGAAGGTCTGATATTTCCGGATTTCATTTCGAGTGACAGAATATAACAATTAATATAATTAAAATATAGTAAGGTTTGATATACTGCCGAAACAGGGAACGTAGGAGTCTAACGTTTCAAGCGAAGACTCTTCGTCAGAGAGAAACGTGGCCCTAACGAAGGGTCTTCGCTTGAAACGTTAGACTCCTACGTTCTCTGTTTCGGCAGTATATCTAACTTTACTATATTTCGATTGTTGTTTCAACACTGCCTACGCAGCACGCTACTTTTATTTCACTGTTTGGATTATATCAATTAAAAGCCGTGTTTCTATAACTCTATGAAAAACATGAAAAGATTGACACGCCATTTAATACGCCATCATGACACCACACAATAATATAACAATTATAACAATTACAATAATAATTACAAATAATAATAATTAACAAAAGAATAATAATAATTACAATTAATTATAATAATAATAATAATAATAATAATAACTAATATTAAATAAATAAATAAATAATTAAATAACGAAGCTATTTGGATGACCAATAAAACACTGAGTAGACTGACTCGAACATGCATACTCAGCACTTCAGCTTGTATATAATATATATATTTCAAAAACTCATTAATAATTCATGAGGAAAACACAAAGGAAATCAGTACCATGTCCGTGGTTTTATACCTGATAAAACTACTATGGATATTAACTAACGTGATATTTTATATAAAGAATACTAATGAACGTGAAATTTTATATAATTGTCATCCTAATTAGCAAATCTATTGTCGGCGTTTTTGAAGCTATTCAAAACACTCGTAGTCGCGTTTTATCAGATCTAAAACACTCGCGCTACGCGCTCGTGTTTTAAATCTGATAAAACACTCCTGCTCGTGTTTTAAATAGTACATATATATGTGTGATGTGGAAATTGTACTCAGGTAATTAATGATGATAAAGGTTGTTACAATTATTATGAGACAGACATTAGTCTTTATACATGTAGATTTAGAACAATTACCGTACTTGACCGGTTAAGCGCCCACGTTTGGGAAAGCGCCCACCCCCCTTTTTGGACTAAAAGTTTGTTTAAGTGAATTATTAAAAATTTGACTTACCCTTTGTACTGGTGTTTTCACAAAGAACTCGTTTGCCTCTCAACAATAAAATTTCCATATTTTTTGTGTTTTAAGCAATTATTTTTGATAATTTTAATGTGTGAGTGGTAAAATTGAAACATTTTAAACAGTCTTCGTTTAGATGTGCGCCATTTTGAATTTCTGTGTTCATTGGTCCCAGTCTCTGTGTGTTCAGCACCCAGATGCCCGCGTAAGCGCCCATTGCTCGCATAAGCACCCACCCCCTTCTTTTGATGAAAATAATGGTCCAGGGGGGTGGGTGCTTACCGGTGAAGTATGGTATTATGGGACAAACATGTGTCCATGGGACAGTGTCCATAATAATTGTTCTAAATCTACATGTATAAAGACTAATGTCTCTATATTGAAGGAACTGGTATCCGTTTCAAAATATCAAATAACCCAAGTACCATCATTCGACCACCAGCTCCCAACTTGACCTGTAGCTCAGTCGGTAGAGTGTTGGATTAGTAAACCGAAGGTTGTAGGTTCGAATCCCAGCTGGGCCAAGTAGAGTTTTCTCTACTTGTCCAGTATGGTTCATCACTCAGAGTAACACCTAATATCATTATTCCTCACCCGAGTTTATTGTCCCATAATAATTGTTCTAAATATATATATATATATACACATGCTCAAAAATTATATATCTCTCTTGATTGTGATGTTTATATATATATATACACAGTGGAGCCTCGCTATAGCGTGCAGTGCATCACTATAACCCGCGACTCGATATAACGCGGTTGATCTTTGGACCCCAAAATTTTTCTTTTCCTTGTTTGTCATTTGATGACTTATACAGATGTTTACCTACAACACTAAAGTTCACCACAAACTGCTAAATTCCACAAAATAGCAACATAATTGATGTGTATATGACGCTGAAACTGAAGTTTCTATTTTGCTCACTGGAGACAATTCAATCTTGATGGGGAGACAATTTGATCTTGACAGCTGACGATCGCTTATCATGCTGAATAATCATGATCATTACGAGATAAAATGACAACACAGCAGTGCGATCATTGTGAGAAATGAAAACCATGCTCAAAAATCTTATTTCAAATCCATTTTGTTGAAGTCTTGAGTGGACTTCGAGCTTCTTCAGTCACAATTGGATTGTTAGAATCGAACAGAAAGTGCTTCTGGCAGTACTCAATCTCGCACACCAGTAATCGGCCCACAATATTGCACCAGAACTGAGTGGGAAGAGTACTACTAACTGGGAACGAGATTTGGCCATACCTCACAATAACGCGCTTCATCTATAAACGTGGTCACCAGGGACGTAGCGAAGGCTTGGAAGTTGGGGGGGTGTATGCGCTTATTTACCTGATTTGAAAAATATTTTTGAAATTTACCTGAATATTTAGCTAGGTACTCCTAGTCTCCCACGCGTCCCCAACACATTATTTCCCATTCCCACCAAGTGCTTTTAACACTGTTACAAAAGCAATGTGAACACGGAACTCCCCACGGCCCACAGTTCTGAACCTGTATGTATTTATGTATCCAAAAACATGTATACCAACAAAAATCTACATTATGCATACATTGAGCTGATCAAGACGTTCTAATATTTACAAGTTCACAATTCTCAAGTCCTAAAGGCTAAAAGTTCAAAGCCTCAAAGGGTTGATAAAACTAACGAATATAGTAATTTTAATTGGTGAATATATAGTATATTTAAATATATATATATATATATTTATTTTCTGATGAACTTATGCATTATAGGTAGTATTGGTATGTTTTAAAAATTAGTTAAAAGCTTCCTCATTCGCTTAACAGTCGTCGGTTTTTCAAGATTGACCATTTTTTTGCCAGCTTATTAACATCGACGGCGTCAGTGATATCCTTTTCTGCAGCAAGGATCATGCAATCATTCAAACGTTCTTCTGATATCTTGTTTCGTGAATAGCTTTTCACAATCTTCAATAGACTGAATGATCGCTCGTTCGTAACAACTGCCGGGGCGGCTGTTAGAAATAACTTGTAAACCTTGGCAGCTAACCTGTAGAGTCCATGATTCCGGGCTGTTTGAAGAGCGATGTTTGCAGCAATTGTGTATGTCATCGGTTTTGCTTCCAAACCTTCCGACTGGCGTTTATCTTGTTCTCGTTTATGTTCCTTTGTTGCGTACTCAAAGAAAACAGCCAATTCGCTGTGAATTGCTGCACTTGAATCCTGTGATAACACTAACGGGAACATAGCTACCAATGTTCGCATGTCCTCGACTGTTCCTGGACTTTCTGGATGCAGCACTTTCAGGAAAGGTTGAAATGTGTCTTTGAGAGAATTCCCTTTCTCCATCAACGTGGTACACAATTGGTCGATTAACTTGAAAAATTCGGTGCGATAAAAGGTAGGGATGCTTGTCAACTCCATAGCTGTTGATTCTGGTTGATTGTCTAGTCGTGTAGAAGGCCTCCTTATTCGATGTAACCTGGAAAAATCTGCAACTGGGTCAGCGCCGATGTTTCGAGCAACTGCCATTGCGGCTTGTACTTGGTCGTCGACTGCTTTATCATCTACTCGCATTTTCTGTAGACAATCTTGTGTCGACTCTATCGCAATGATGGCACCGGCAATATCAACTGTCTCTCCTTGAAGGAAGTCGGCGAGTAGTTTTGTTTTGTACATGACGTTCTTCAGAAACATTATTCCGCAGATGAAGTCGATGTTGACAATGTTGTTGATCAGTGCCAGCGCTTTGGTCTTGGACTCTTTGTCACATGATCTTGAATCTTTAATTGAATCGAGAGCAGACAGAATAGCTTCTAGACTTCTCCAAACAGCTTCAACAGATTCGGGACGGGCTGTCCATCTTGTCTTGGAAAGGTTTCGCAACTGCAGGTAGTTTTCAACTTCATGGGATTTCTGTTGCAATTCTTCATGCCTTTTTGTGCTGCTGGTGAAAAATACGAAAATCTGCTCCAAGACCATGAACACCTTACCAATTAATGGTGAGGCTGTACAACCGTGCTCTACTACCAGATTTACACCATGCGGAGTGCACTTTGTGTAAGGGATCTTTCGCTCTAACAATTCACTAAGCTTCTGTTGGGCGCCATTGAATTTTCCAGACATGCTTGCAGTTGAATCGTAGGTTTGGAACATAACAGTAGACAATGGGATGTCAGATTGTTTCAAACATTTCACAATATCTTCTGCTTGTCCAGCTCCAGTCTTGTCTTTAGTTACTGCGATCCTCACTAAACGCTCTTTTGGCATGCAGGATTCAGTATCGACATAACGGACTGCAACAGAGAGCTGATCACTGTGACTCACGTCTGGTGTGGTGTCTGCCATAACTGAGCAGAAACCAGCATTTTTCACACAAGTGCTTATTCTGCTTCTCACCTCCTCGCTCAGTAGGCTAATGAACTCATTCTGACTTTGTGGGCTTAGGTATGTCGTGTGGTACTTACGCGCAGAACGGTTATCTAGCCAGGCTTTCATCACTGGGTTGTGGCGCGAAAGAAGTTCGACAATCTGCCGGACGTTTCCGTCTTCATCAGTGTTGTTACCACGAAATGCCATCCCATTTCTTGCTAGAGTTTTAGCCACGTCAAAGAGCACCTCGATAACTTCTCTGTTCTTCTCCTTTTCCGTTTCACTGTCGATAATGCCTCTTCGCTGCTGCTTTGTCAACAATGTGTCGATCTGGCCACCTTCGCGGACAAAGTTGGTGTAGTACCGGAGTGCGGAGGTGTGGGCGCCACAGCTAAAGTGCGTCTCGAGCTTTCCGGCTTTGTCTTTTCCTCGACTACCTTTCATCTTTGACCAGTCATCAATCCCTTCAATCCAAGATTTATCTGATCTTTCTCTCTGTATACTCTGATAGCCACCTTTTCCAAACACGCTGCAAACGAAACAGTATGCTTTATTCTCTGTCACACTATACTCCAAGTAAGGGTAATCATGAAACCATGTTTTGGAAAATGAACTTTGTTTTCCCTTCTTGGTAAGGGCAGCATTTCGTGGGTAAATTGATAGTTGCGGTTGGCACGGTCCAAGATGGATTGCATATCTTATTTGGTTACTGGTCAATTTTGATGGTCTTCTAGCAGGATCGTGTTCAAGCAGAGTATTTGACTCAAGAATTTCAAACTCATGGCCCTGTGATTGGTTCTGCACAGCTTTTAGTCCAGCCACCGCCAATCTTTTCGTGTCACTGAGCATTGTGACGACCTTGTCGCAAGTATCGATGAGCTCTGCATACGCAGATTTCAAGTGGACTGGATTTTGATCAGATGCTTCACTGACAAGATTTAATAATTTTTCAGAACTCCATCGCAACTGTCCCAGACAGCGAAGGTATTCTGCTGTGGCCTCTGCCCTCTGGCTCTGTCAAAGAACCAACGTCATCAAGTAGTTCTTCCTCAGCTGGCTCGGCATTTTCATTTTCTGTGTCATCAGTCCACTCTTCAGGCATGGGCACCGTTTCTGGGATGATGATTTCTGGTAATCGCAATTCATTTCCTGTTTCAACATCGTTTCCTTCTTTGGAGGACAAATTGGAGAATTCAGGGACAGTACGCTCTAGTAATTCGTTTCCAGTGTCTATTGGAGTGTGGCTAGTCGATGCTTTCGATGAGCAGACGGAGTCACAGATCATTTGTTGTTGCTCGTCTTCGGCTTCGGTAGAATTGAACGGAACGACAATAATTTGTTCATTCTCTAAATCTTCGTCTTGCGGTTCAATGGCGACTGTGGAGTCTGTGGTGCTTATAGACTACAAAACATTAATATAGAAAAAGTATAAGTTATTAATATATTCAAGTTAAATTGCGCCGCCACAAATAAACAATATACTATATATCCGGTTATAAAAATCATGTTATTGCCCTATTTAACTGAAACTGAACAAATATACATACCATAAGATATAAGGAATATATAAACTAACCTTAGCCGCAGGTTTTGATAGTCCTCCAAAATTAAGAAGCCGCTGCGATTTGTCAGCTATGTCTTGAAACTTTGGCGTCAAACCTTCATGCTTTGATCGCTGATGCTGCGCTACATTATCTCCGTTTAATACCTGGTCGCATCGCAAGCAAACGACGCGATTTCGATTTGATCGTTCAACTTTCCTACGTTTCATTGCATTGCATGGCAGTGATCACTGATCAGTAAAGAAAAATTAACACTTATAACAGAACTTTCCCACAATTATCCGTTCAAATCTCCGTTGAAAAGCGCAATATAAGTGTAACTCTATATACGCGCGCTATATAAATATGTGAGTCATATTTCAAAAATTCGTGAGCGCACATGGTAATTGTCATTGTGTTTCCTGTGATAATATGATATACATGTCATTTGACCCGCGGCCGCTGCATATATACGCAAGATAATGAGTAGAGAAAGAAAATTTCTCTAACCTTTCACATTTTAGCACATAAATCTACCTGATTTTTTACCTGATTTTTTTTTACCTGATCGTCACAATTTTACCTGATTTTTAAGAAACGTCTCCATTGGGGGGGTGTAGCACCCCCCCACACCCCCCCGGTCGCTACGTCCCTGGTGGTCACCACTAAGGAGCCCAACCACCGTGTTATAGCGAGGCTCCACTGTATATATATATATTTATACAATATCCTTGTTGCTACGCGTGTTTTCATTGGTTGTTGCCCATGATCTATTAGAGGACAGACACATGGTCACGTCAGATCACGTCAGCTGACTTGCTTTTTTCTTTCTTCATGCCCCAAAACCCGACAGGGTTTTTTTAAAAACCTTTTAAGTTTTTGTATTGTATAAAACAAATAGATTCCATTTTTTGTTGTCTGTTCAGTTATAGATGCACAGAGGACGTCACAACGTGGTAAGAACATCAGTGACCCACTCGACTGCGTCTCGTGGGCCACTTTTTTGTTCTTACCACGTTGTGACGTCATCTGTGCATCTATACCGTAATTATTCGAATAAACGCCGCGGCGTTTATTAAATTTTTGGCGCTTCAGGTGCGGCGTTTATTCGAGGGCGCGTTTATTCGAGGGCGGCGTTTATTGCAAATTTTGTAACAACAACTGTGAATTTATTAAAAAACTAAGAATAAAATTCATATGTCTTTTAAATATATATAAATATATATGAAAATTGAACTGTTCACTGTCTTATATAATGACTAAGTTTCATTCTATTTCAATGTCACTGTCTCCTTCGTGGTCCGAGTCTAACAGCTGAATAATAGGGCATGCCTCTTCAACATCGGAAGACGTGTATTCTTCAGTACATAAGTACCGAATAAACGCCGCGGCGTTTATTAAATTTTTGGCACTTGAGGTGCGGCGTTTATTCGAGGGCGGCGTTTAATAATATTTTTGCTTGTCCCTGCGGCGTTTATTCGAGGGCGGCGTTTGTTCGAGGGAGGCGTTTATTCGAATAATTACGGTAACTGAACAGACAACGGCAAAATGGAATCTATTTGTTAAATGGTCGCTACTGTCATCAGTTTCACGCTGGGCGATCTTCAGTAGCGACCATCAACATTCGAGGTAAGCCCACTTATAGTATATATTTATATTTATACAATACCCTAGTTGCTATGCGTGTTTTCATTGGTTGTTGGCCATGATCTATTAGAGGACAGACACATGGTCACGTCAGATCACGTTAGCTGACTTGCCTTTTTCCCTCTTCATGCCCCAAAATCCGGCACGAGTTTCGACAAAGACCTTTTAAATTTTTATTGTATAAAACAAATAGATTCCATTTTTTTGTTGTCTGTTCAGTTATAGATGCACAGAGGACGTCACAACGTGGTAAGAACATCAGTGACCCACTCGACTGCGTCTCGTGGGCCACTTTTTTGTTCTTACCACGTTGTGACGTCATCTGTCCATCTATAACTGAACAGACAAAGGCAAAATGGAATCTATTTGTTAAATATATATATATATATATATATATGTATATACATAATTATACACATTAAAATTATATATATATATATATATATATACACATGCCCAAAAATTGTGTATTCGTATGTGTATATATATATATATATTGATGGTAAGCATTGAGCAGTCTGTTGCCAAACACTACTACATTTAGTGTATATATATAACTCATCAATCAAAAAACCTCCTTCCACCTAAGCTTAACATCTGTAATATAAGTCTTTCTACTTCATTCTTTTATTTGCCTATATTAGAAATCTGGACAAACTCATATTATATAAATCATATCAAAAAATCATATTATATAAACTTACCTTCAGTCAGTCAGGCCTTCTGTATACTGTACTATCATGATTTTGAAAACAATTTAGAAAAGACAAATACTTTTTTCCAAATTACACGAGAAATCATGCTTATTCCAAAAGTTTGAAGCAAATGTGTTTCCAACTATGAACAATACACAACACTCAGTGTCCAACTTCTAAAAGCTTGGATAGTTTGAAAAACATTTCATTCAACGAATACATCAAAACATTCACTCATAACATCTTCTAAACGTCTTTCTGGTACTTTAGTGGCAAATATTAAAACACAATTCATTTTATAATTCAACAAAATGCTTTTGACAGTCATGGTCGCCATATTGGATTTTGTCTTGAGGTAAACCACAGCTACCCCAAGCTACATATTTGAAATTGGTAATTTGAACTGCTAAAATGTAAAAATGCTTACTTATATATAATCTTTCCATGTTGATTCGTTGTTTAATAGACATCAAAAAGCTGATATAAACGTTTCAGCTTTGAAGTTTCTACTTTGCTTTTTTTACAGACTAGAGACTTCAAAGTCGTTTAATTGTTTATATCAATTCTCTGAAGCAAATCAAGCAACAAATCAAGACAAAAAAACTGAAAAGTAGAAATTTCCAATTCTAGTTTTAATATAATTACCAATTTTCCATATGTTTTAACAATTAATAGTATTATAAAAGCAGTTATAATCGAATACTGATAAAAGTCATGTAGTACATGAGCTTGAAGAACTGTGGAAAACTTCAATGAATATCTTTCAAAATCCGTATAAGCATTTGATTTGCTCTCTTTGACTTTTGTTAGCCAATCAGAATAAATGCTTGATATATAGACCTTATTCATAAACGGCCGACGATTTAAAATCCTTTTATGTGCATATAAATTAGCCCCCCCCCCCCCCCCCGACCTCGTTTTAGAGTAAAGATTCTTTTGAATTTCGCGCATGAAAACGAGTTCAGAGCAGCTAATTTATATGCACATAAAAGAATATTAATTCCACGGCCATTTATGAATATGGTCTATGACAAAATTTGCACAGTATTACATCTTTTCTGCATTTGCCAGGGCCTTTTTTAACGTACAAGTTGAAGGAGGCAAGTCCCTCCCCCCTTGAGCCCCCCCCCTACGAATTGCTTTTCCTCCCCTCCCCCCTGAGAAAGTCCCTTTTTGCTGAAGAACAAACAAATGAACAAATAATTAAGCGATAAGAATGTAAAAGGAAAATTTCGGACTTAGCTTTGAAGAAGGAATACCTATATAATTAACTCACCCCCACTTTTTGTTTCAAATATTTGAAATTAAAATGCTTAAATAAGTAACAATCTTGTCCAGCATTTCTATTGATGATATTAACTGTTCTTTCACTAAAATTAATGTACCTAATAAATGTTTTCATGGGACAGTCCTAACCCACTAGGCAGTACTGTAACAGCAGCATTAATATGCTTGGCATGCTGATGAGTTCTGACACAGCAAAGCAGTCAGAAATGTGTTGTATTTTAACTAGTTTTGATGACATTTTATAACCTTCAGTGTTCCTAAAAATCACCTTTCAGAATGCAGGAAATGGCAATTCCGAGACACTAAATTTTAAATTTTCACCGGGGGCATTCCTCCAGACCCCCCTAAAAGTGTTCTTTTTAGTGAATGCCCCCCTCCCCCCCTCCCCACGAGATAATCCTTAAAAAAGGCCTTGATTTTCAAAATGTTTCAACAATTAACAGTATTATAAAAACCGTGATAATCGAATACTGATAAAAGTCATATAGTGCATGCGCTTGAGGAACTTTGAGGAAACTGAGAACCTTCAAAATCCGTATAAGCATTTGATTTGCTCTCTTGCGTTTTATTAGCCAATCAGAATAAATGCTTACCGGTAATACTCAACCTGATAAAATTTGCATTGTATTACATCTTTTCTGCATTTAGATTAAAATTGCACTTTTCTTAGCCAATCAAAGTTGTCAAGTTTTTCCATGTATTTTATTATGCAGCAAATGTCACACTTTTAAGTGTTTATATTTTGCACCATTTTATTATGAATACATTTAAAAAAGTTTAAGACTAATACAAGACTATCTCTATCTAATAATATAAAAGAAAACTCAATGTTTTTAATCCTAATTGTATTAATGTAAATCTACAGTTGTTGCCAGTTCAAGTTATAATAAAGAATTAAATTTCAGAGCTACAGTTACTTACATAAGATTAATTTAAACTATACAATACATCAGCATTACATCACATTAACTCACACTTAGTAACTGTACCGAAAAAGATGGCGACTTGTAAATTTAACCATAATTTGTTTTCGCATAGTAAACTTTGTTTCTTCGGGGAATTATTGAAAAATATTGCTTGAGAAAAATAAATTTTAATGGAAAACGAGATCTATGTTAACATAATAAACATTATAATAGAATCAAGAATGATCAAGTTTATTATTTATTGCTGATCTTTCGACCTGTGACTCAGACCTTCATCGGAGCAAATGCCAACATCGTGTTGACTCACGTAATATAAACAAAACAACTAAACAACCAGAATGACGTAAGAACACAATGGCGTAGTTACGTGCTTATACGTTTATTCTAAAATTAATTAAATGACATAATGGAATCAGGATTGTTGATCGAAGAGAGCTAACCAAGTGCTATTCAATGGCTGACTCTCCTGTGAAATCGTAGGATTTTTTAAAACTTTAATAGATTTGCTCTGATAAAGGTCTGAATCCACAGATCAAAAGCTAATCAATAAATAATAGACTTGTGTTACCACAAATCGTTACGCTTCTGTTAAAATTTGTCACCATGTAAACAATCAAATAATTAATAGTAAATATTGTTTATTTGGTTTTTTTTGAGATGCTCTAAGTTTACGAAGTATTATGGTTAAATTACAGCCGCCATTTTCTGGTATATTTTCGATTAAAGAAACATAATAGTCAGAACTACATACATAAAAACGCACAAGATTTTACAGAGCTGTAACCTTGTTGATATGTTGTGCAATTTTTGTTTGGGTGACTGACAGAATGTTTGTGTTTAATTATTCAGTCTATTCAGAGGTTGGCTTTTTGCAAAAAATAACGGGTAAAGGTTTTGAATGTTAATAAAATCCACTCAAATTGATACAAAATCATTTTACTTTGTGGAAAAGAAATAATTTGACCGCAAAAGATATCCACAACTAAATTTTTAAGCAAGATGAAGCTGGGTGTTTATTTAGGTTTGCTAAAAGTTCAGAGCTGTTTCTCTAGTATAAACCAAAACCATGCTGTCGCTTTGCAAACCAGACTTTAGTCTTGATATATAGCGTTGTCGTTCTTTCATGTTTAACATTCAGTTTTCTGACGAGCGGCAGGCTTAGAGTAAAACTGTACATAATCCAATATCTGAAATAGAGTAAACTGAAGGTTGACAGTCAGAGTTTAAAATGGTTCCAGGACAACTTTCGTCAAAATAGAACTTCTCAAAGTGTTGTTGTTTGACGGTTAATGTTAGTGGAGTTCAGGTATATGAAGGACCATGAGTTAAACATTCTTGAGATAATCTGTAGACAGTCAGAGTTAAGATAGTTCCAGATAAGTTTTGTTTAGATATTCATCCTTAGTATAATACCATGAATCAATGATGATAAACTACAGGTGCGAACCAGATAAAGAATGTCTGAAAATATATTCCTGGTTGAACATTTCAGTGCTGGTAACATAGAGATCAAAGTTTAATGCTCGTAGTTGTGAGATTCAATTGTCAGTTTAGCAAATGCCAGTATTCGAGGTTTTCCAAATTAACATATTTCAAACAGATCAACCTTTCGCAATTCTTTATGTACTTTATTTGTTGTCGTAGCCAAGGATTTGAAACTCGGCGATATAACAATTTGGGTTTCCTTGAAGGCGTCAACAAAGCAACAGAAAGCACAGATTTAATTATTACCCCAAGTGTCTCAAATAAGCGTTGTCTTCCTGGACCAATGGTGTTAGTTTGACTTTCTCTGTATTCAAGTACCACATAGTTTGTTTTATCTTTGGTGAAGTAACCACTGGAAGATTTCAGAATCCCAAGAATAATTTCCAAAGTTTAAGCAGCCGTGATTTGACTAGACAAACAGCTCGAATTATCTTTACCACTCAAATGGGAACATTGTATTGTACAATTGCTTAAAACATTAGACGCAGATATCTCAGTTCATGAAGTAATATTTAAAACATGAGCAGCAGTGTTTTCTTATCAGATTTAAAACACGAGGCGATAGCTGAGTATTTTAGATCTCATAAAACACATACTGCGAATGTTTTGAATAGCTTTAGAAACGACCCATTTGGTAAGTTCATTGGCGTAGTAATTTTGAAAAATAATGTTGTCTAAGACGAGAAAATCAAGGCTAAAGTCTATGTAAATCAGGAGGATTTTTTTTCCAGAAATAAAGCTACGGACTTAGTTAGATTTCTTTTGTGCTTTCTTCATGAATTATTAATGAGTTTTTAAAGAGAATGTAACATCATACTTGAAACAAAATATGGGCAGAGAAAAATTTCTGAAATTTTATCAAGTTAACCCTTTACAGCCAAGACCATATGTTGTATTGTATAAAATCGTCCGGTTTTAGCCAGAAAAAATCCTAAAGTTTTCAAGAAGCTGTAAATGGTCAAGAATATAGTTTCTCAATCATTTACAATCATTGCAGAAGATCCTTTTCTGCGCTAAAGACAATGCAACTGGTGTTAACCAGAAAAGATAAATAGGATTTTTAAAATGGCTAACAGGCTGCAAAAGGTTAAGTATCCCACCACAATATTTTTAACAAAAAGCCAACCTCTGAATTTGATTTTCACAGTGACTAACATGCATCTATTACTTGAGTTTACTTTTAACAAAGTTACATCACAAGAAATGTTTTCTTACAACCAGGAAACTTAGCTTAGAGTTTTCTATATAAGATAGATACAACTAGTTTTGTCCTTATAATAATAAAGCGTGTAAACGTTATATAATAATGGTAAATATATGACCATTAAAATTACAGTGGCCTACATAGTTCTGAACAATTAAAAACATTTAAACACAAAACAGTATTTACAGTATTTTTCATGCAGTTGAGTACATTGTTGATGTTTACCCGACTAATAACATTATTAATTTCACATATGGATTATAAAACACATTCTTTTGTTCGTCTACACAACGTCTTCAAACCATTTATTTTATAACGTTAGTCACCACCACTACCAACACTCTTTCTCAAGACTACATTAACCTAGACGAACAACTTTCACAAACATGTACTATAATAATACTATTAGGATCAAACGCATTTACCGTTATGTAATTGTGTACATCAGAATTGTATAATTGTGATAAAATATTCTATTAACAAATTAGTTTTACAAAGTAACTAAATAAGATATACCGTTGACACACACTTTCAAAACATCCTCGTTTACACTTATAACGGAGAAAACTCAAAACTAAACTATTTGACTTTGCTAAATTACAATTTTGTTTTGATATGTTAACACTTTCACTGCCACAGTCAACTTTTATTATCTTACTGGAATTCTAGTTTACTACCTTTTCACTTTGCTCTATCTAAAACACTGCACTTTACTTTTTTACACTCACCGAAAGAGTTAAGCCTTGCCAATTTTAATTATCAAAACTAAGTATTACTAAAGTATTTTATAACCAAACAATTAGATAGTACCATTTAAACTGGAGTGATCTATTTGTGTTCCCCTCAGCTGTACATATATACAAGATATATCTAGATTACAACTATATCACCTTTATTCATAGCTATAGGGTAACTCAAGTGTAATGCAAGTCCTCTTCGGACTTCTGCGTTGCCTGAAGATCGCAAGAGGCGTGAAACTCTGAGAAGCAACTATTCTCAAAGTTAACTAACTATTACCTGCTCTACGTATAAGTATTGAGCACTCTTGGAAAACCTTACAAACACTCATATATATATATATATATATATATATATATATATATATAAGTTTTTGGAAATTTGGGGAAAGCTGCATCATTGCTGTACCATTTAGTGCATGTCGAGCTACTGTAAATAACAAAATTATTTGAAGATCCTGTATAAGTGAAGGTCCAATGAGAGAAATGCTCATAGTGTTTAACTATTAACTAATAAACAAACAAACATGATATCAAAAACAAACTATTGTTATTCAACATATCTGCAAATTATCAAAAATTCTAATTATTTTATATTATATTATGCAAAACTTGTGATCATATTGTAGACGCATCTTTGCCTGCTTGGATAGATTTGCCTGTAAACATTTTGAAAACAACTTCAAGCTAAACGACCAGAGTATAGGTGCGTGGAATGCTTCTTGTTAGATTCAACTGCCTAAGATATACCCCCTGAACATGCTAGAAACCTGTATTATTATATAAGTGCTAATATCTATAATAAATTTCCTATTAAAATTAGAAAAACTTTGAATCTTAATTATTTAGGCAGATTAGTAAAGAACCATTATTTAGTATTAATTAGATTATATTGTATGTAACTTATTTTATATCACGAGAAACATAACCAACAGGATATTGTAAATTCCGAAGTGTTCTATCCGGAATAAGTATTACTTAATCTATATGTATAAATACACTCTATATAAACACAATGGGCCGATGGCGAAGACGCCATTTAACCGTTGTTTACGATAATCATGGTTTAAACGAGTTTTAAAATACCTAGATAAGCTGCGAAAATGCTGACTGTGTTAATCGACAATTAACTATTGTCTTTGGTTTTGCAATAATGTTGTGGTCGACGATGGTTCAATCCAAGGTTATATCTTGTTTAGCTACTCACGATCTAATCCTTAAACACTGTCTAAGGCCATGTCAACACGTATGCGTTTTCATACCGTTTTTATATTGTTCTCGGTCCTCAGCGGAGCAGAAAACAATGGTCTCATTACCTGAAACAATATGAAAACGCTAGGAAAACGTATACGTGTGGATGGGGTCTAACGAAATCACCGTTTCTGCAAATGACCTAATTATGGATGCCTAAACTAACATTTTTATATTTATTGACAATTACACGTCTTCTGTCTTCTAATGTTGAAGAAGACTTGTTTTCTGTTGCATTACATATCAAATTGTTATCAGTTGATCTTATGTTTAGCTTTGCCATGTAATTCTTTTCAGACCTAATTGTCGTTTCAAAGCCACTTTAACTTTACCTTGTTCGAAAGAAAAACGTTCTGAGAAACCAACACTCAATACAATCACAATGTCATTTCGCGAGATTTTGTTTTTATTTCTTCAATATCGTGCTTGGAAAACTTAACGTCTTCGCCGTAGATAGTAAATGGTACCCAAATCTGTAGATCTCGAAAAATATGGTTTTCATGTTGTTGAAATATGTTCATTGTCCTTCTCAAAGCCTCACAAACCGACGTTTCGTTGCAAATTTCATTATAGAAATTTTCCATGAACAATTGTGTACCTTCATCGTCAATAGGCCAGAGTGTGGCAAGAACGGAGCGAGCACCGGCTGCAAGAAATGCGCGTGCTAGACCAACGACTCCTTCTGAAGAGACATTCCCTCTTCCTGTATGACAACAACATAGAACAACTAACCGGGCACTTATGGGAATTTCAATAATATCTTTTTCTCTTACAAGATACGATTGTTCTTTGGGTAAGCCTTGGCTAGTTGAATTAGGATTAGGAGCAAGAAAAATTTCACCATGCTCTCCATCCCCATGTGCGGCAATGTGAATTATGCCAGCGTTTTGAATTAATTGCAAAACTAGTTGCTTTATCGCCTTGTCTTCTACTAAGGGTTTAGCGTTAAAACGCGGTGCAAGACATTTCGCTTCAGCTGTGGCGGATGGGAGCGGTTCTGGTTCAATTTCTAGGCCACGAAAACTAACTTTTCCAATAGTTGGATTACCAACAAACAATGCAAAACCTAGACTAGCTTCATCTGATTGCTTCATGCTGGCATAAAGAGTGTGCAGAGATGGTGTTATTTGAATACTGTAATTTTGTGAGATCGAGGAACCGTTTTCATCTTTCAAAGCACAAAATGGCACAAAAAACAAAAATTTGTCAGGAACAATAATCAATTTGTTTCCTTTAATAAAATTCTTAACAGGATTGATGAGTTTCTGAAACAATTCCTGTAAAATACGAGTATGTTGTTCAATAGAAGGAGGTCTAACCGGAGACCTCAGTTTGGCAACGTCAACAGCCAGATCATAACGTTGCACTACTTGCAGTACATTCTTGATTTTCGACTCAGAATCTTGGCGTGTGTTGGGAAGAAATATGCTTTCGCAAGTCTGGGCCTTTTCGGAATGTTTATTTTCGGAGATCTCTAATTTACAATCTTCTGATCCTTCATTAGAATCAATAAAATTCTCATTCAGTAACACCTGGCTCCATGGTATTTCCGCAATGTTGTGACGATCAGAAGTAGAATTTGAACTTAGTTTAACCAAGGAGGAATCACGATTTAAATTAACGGAATAAGTCTGAAGCAACATTTTCAAAATATCAAAAATAGAATTCTCAGGTAAAGTCAGGTCATTATTTCGTTCCAAAACAATGTATTTAATGTCATCCACGCCATTTAAAACCCATATATGGAGAAAGTTCCGATGATCAAAAGAGTAGAATAAAACAGTGGAACTATTTTTCTTGAGCAGGATACCCTTCTCAATATTGTCTATTTCTAATTTCTCTTCATTTTGGCGATATTTTTCCAGGTCTCACGTGTATAATTGATCATGTCATCAATCTCTGATTTCTTTGGTTTCTCGATAAAAGCATGCAGTGCCTTGGCCTTTCCAAGATCAATAACTAACAATGCGGCTTCAATGCGTGTTAACAAAAGAAAACAATGCATTAGAGTCACATATCGTGGAAAGTATTCACCAGTGAATGATATCTTATTTTTGTCAACGCTCAAGTCGAATAAAATCTTATCACCACAGATAACAGATCTCTTAAGAAATGGCACAGCGTTTTTTAAGTTGCTCACATCTTCCGTTTCGCGAGCTACAAACAAATACATTGACAAGTAAGAGGTCCCTATGTTTCCTAAAGAAATGCATTCCGAACTTCGATCACCAATTTCTGAACTAATTTTTAATGTTTCTTCAAAACATTTAAGAGATTTTTGAAACTGCCCCATCTTAGAATATGCATTCCCTAAATTTCCATTGTTATTTGCTATTCCTGACCGATCTCCTATTTCAGTGCTGATTTCTAGACCTTTATTGTAATAGAAAATGGCTTTTTCATACTGCCCCAAACTAAGATAAGCAGTCCCTAAATTTCCATTGTTACTTGCTATTCCTGACCGATCTCCTAATTCAGCGCTGATTTCTAGACTTTTATTGTAATAGTAAATAGCTTTTTCATACTGCCCCAAACAACGATAGGCAGTCCCTAAATTTCCATTGTCACTTGCTATTCCTGACCGATCTCCTATTTCAGTGCTGATTGCTAGACCTTTATTATAATACTGAATAGCTTTTTCATACTGCCCCAAACAATCATAGGCAGTCCCTAAATTTCCATTATTATTGGCTATTCCTGACCGATCTCCTATTTCAATGCTGATTTCTAGACCTTTATTATAATACTGAATAGCTTTTTCATACTGCCCCAAACAACGATAGGCAGTCCCTAAATTTCCATTGTCACTTGCTATTCCTGACCGATCACCTATTTCAATGCTGATTTCTAGACCTTTATTATAATACTGAATAGCTTTTTCATACTGCCCCAAACAACGATAGGCATTCCCCAAATTTCCATTGTTCCTTGCTATTCCTGACCGATCTCCTATTTCAGTGCTGATTGCTAGACCTTTATTGAAATAGTAAATGGCTTTTTCATACTGCCCCATACTCAAATAGACTTTCCCTAAATTTCCACTGTTACTTGCAATTCCTGACCGATCTCCTATTTCAGTGCTGATTGCTAGACCTTTATTGAAATAGTAAATGGCTTTCTCATACTGCCCCATACTCAAATAGACATTCCCTAAATTTCCATTGTTCCTTGCTATTCCGGACCGATCTCCTATTTCAGTGCTGATTGCTAGACCTTTATTGAAATAGTAAATGGCTTTTTCATACTGATCCATACTCAAATAGACATTCCCTAAATTTCCATTGTTACCTGCTATTCCCGACCGATCTCCTATTTCAGTGCTGATCGCTAGACCTTTATTGGAATAGTCAATAGCTTTCTCATACTGCCCCAAACAATGATAGACAGTCCCTAAACTTCCATTGTTACTTGCTATTCCTGACCGATCTCCTATTTCAGTGCTGATTGCCAGACTTTTATTGAAATAGTAACTGGCTTTTTTATACTGCCCCATACGCAAATAGACACTCCCTAAATTTCCATTGTTGCATGCTATTCCTGACCGATCTCCTATTTCAATGCTGATTTCTAGACTTTTATTACAATACTGAATAGCTTTTTCATACTGCCCCAAACAACGATAGGCAGTCCCTAAATTTCCATTGTTACCTGCTATTCCCGACCGATCTCCTATTTCAGTGCTGATCGCTAGACCTTTATTGCAATAGTCAATAGCTTTCTCATACTGCCCCAAACAACGATAGACAGTCCCTAAATTTCCATTCTTATTTGCTATTCCTGACCGATCTCCTATTTCAGTGCCGATTGCGAGACCTTTATTGAAATAGTAAATGGCTTTTTCATACTGCCCCATACTCAAATAGACATTCCCTAAATTTCCATTGTTACTTGCTATTCCTGACCGATCTCCTATTTCAGTGCTGATTGCTAGATCTTTATTGAAATAGTAAATGGCTTTTTCATACTGCCCCATACAGAAATAGACATTCCCTAAATTTCCATTGTTCCTTGCTATTCCTGACCGATCTCCTATTTCAGTGGTGATCGCTAGACCTTTATTGTAATAGTCAATAGCTTTCTCATACCGCCCCAAACAACGATAGACAATCCCTAAATTTCCATTGTTACTTGCTATTCCTGACCGATCTCCTATTTCAGTGCTGATTGCTAGACCTTTATTGAAATAGTAAATGGCTTTTTCATACTGATCCATACTCAAATAGACATTCCCTAAATTTCCATTGTTACTTGCTATTCCTGACCGATCTCCTATTTCAGTGCTGATTGCTAGACCTTTATTGAAATAGTAAATGGCTTTTTCATACTGCCCCATACTCAAATAGACTTTCCCTAAATTTCCAATGTTACTTGCTATTCCTGACCGATCTCCTATTTCAGTGCTGATTTCTAGACTTTTATTGTAATAGTAAATAGCTTTTTCATACTGCCCCAAACAACGATAGGCAGTGCCTAAATTTCCATTGTTACTTGCTATTCCTGGCCGATCTCTTAATTCAGTACTGATTTCTACACTTTTATTGTAATAGTAAATAGCTTTTTCATACTGCCCCAAACAACGATAGGCAGTCCCTAAATTTCCATTGTTACTTGCTATTCCTGGCCGATCTCTTAATTCAGTACTGATTTCTAGACTTTTATTGTAATAGTAAATAGCTTTTTCATACTGCCCCAAACAACGATAGGCAGTCCCTAAATTTCCATTGTTACCTGCTATTCCTGACCGATCTCCTATTTCAGTGCTGATTTCTAGACCTTTATTGTAATAGTGAATGGCTTCTTTATACTCTGCCAAACCTAGATGCGCATTTCCTAATATTTCGCAACAGTTTGCTTTGCCTGATTTGTGTTTAAGTTCATCTGCAATCTTTTCAGCTCTTAGGGTATATTCTATTGCTTTACTATAATGTGAAGTATTAAGACATATTTCTGCAATTCTAAGAAGAAGATGCATTCTCGCACTCTTTTCCTCAACTAAATTACTAAATAATTTTTCAAACTCAAGATAGTACTTCAACATTTCCCTACATTCCCCTTTTTCATCACATTTTCGAGTAACGTGCCATAACATTAGCGCTTTTAACCCTAAGTTACCTTGAAGAAGTTCAATGGATCTATCTACTATATACACCAAGTCATTCTTTCTTCCTTTGTCTTGTAGAATTTTTGCCGTCTCAGCAACAAACTCAATCACCATTTTAATGTTTCTGTTTCTTGCTTGAAAAATCTGTTTTCAGTTTAAAAATATAAAAGGGTGGGGTGAGGAGTCAAACTGAGCTAGTGTCACAAAAAAATTGTCCCCTCCTAAACTACACGCTAAAACGCCATGCAAGCAAGTTGCTACAAGGCCGTTTTAACATGCCGTTACCGGGATTCATTTAAAGGATAAAGGACTGGGGGCTAATCTTCCTTACTTGCAGCCAGTGGCTGAATTACGAAGGACGCAGATCAACGTGGGCGTGTCGAGGCATATCAAAGGCGCTCCAAGCAGTGGCCAACGACACAGTTCAGACCACGGATCACAGCTAAGATGTTACGTGTTGATTTTATGGACTGGTTGTTTCCATTTGCACTGGTTGTTTCCAGTTTAAGTACTGTTTAATAAACGAGCAGGAGTGTTTTATCAGATATAAAGACACGAGGCGAAGCCGAGTGTTTTTATATCTGATGAAACACGAACTGCGAGTTTATTGAACGGCTTCAAAAACGAACCACTTGGTAAGTTCATTGGCGTAGTAAGTTTGAAAAATAACCTTGTCTAAGCCGAGAAAATCAAAGCTAAAGTTTATGTAAATCAGGAGGTATCTTTATCACATATAAAGACACTGATTAAACTTTAATTTCTTTTGAATTTTCCTCATGAATTATCAATGAGGTTTTGAACATGTCTGTAATAGGTTGTTGACAACTTGCAACAAAGTTGATGACTTCAACGGACTTAATTGTGACAAATTGTTGCAACAACTTGTTACTGCTTTGCACTTACGAAATTGCTACAAGATTGACAACAAGAAGCTTGCATTGGCTTGATAAAATCACAACTTCTTAACAACTTGTGAACAGGCGTGCTACAAGCTTGTTGCAAGCTCATCTTGTCAACACTGAAGCTGTGGGATTTTTATGGGTGTAGATTTGCCGAAATGAAACGACTATATAGGAAAGAAGGAAAAAAGGAAGGAGGAAAGAAAAGAAATAAATGAATGAATGAATAAAAGAATAAACTGAAATGAATAAATGAAAATAAAAAACTAAAATAGATTCTTCGTCTTTTTTTGAAATAGTTCTAAAAACAGTACTGATATTTAAGTTACTTACATCACGGCGCATTTTGCCCACATCAAAACTTTCTTGAGCGGATGCCATTTTTGTATACTGGCAAGACCGTTTTTAGCTGCAAAAGAACGAGAAACAGGTGAACAAAACTGATAAAACCTATCTACTTCAGAAAAAATACAAATAGGGATCGAATTTTGGAAAAAGTATACTAATGAACATAGAACTTTATATATAGAATTATCATTCTTATTTGAAATTAAAGGAATCAAAGCAAAAACGATCAATAACGGAGCGTTTTTTAAGCTGTTCAAAACACTCACAGCACGTTAGATTACGAATTGGTACTTCTAGAATACTAGTTAAATTTGTTAAAGAACGATCGGGATATCATCTATACCATGAATGAACTAGATTAAGGATATGTTCATATGGTCCTGGTAAGCTAGCTGGTCCGGTAAGCGAGACGAAGTCTGTCTTGTGTTCATATGGTAGTTTTCATCCCGCCTAGGGAAGAGAAAGCATGAATAAAATTTGCTTGTCTGACGATCCGTGACAAGACATCAGCCATCAGAGAACACAATTTTGTCGTATTGCACAGGTTTGTCCGCTTCAAAATCAATCCTTTTATTATATAACTATGATTTATATTCTAATAAACAATAAAATCTTCAACTATTCTTAAATCTCATCGGAAAAGATAACTTTTTGTCCTTAATGACTTCATCCCGGTAAGCGGGAGGAAGTGTTCATATGGGAAAATTTCATCACCCTTACCGAGATCTCGGCACGCGCTACCGAGCTCTCGGCAGTTTCTCATATGAACGCAACGACATTTTAATAGAGAAACAAGACGCCTGGTCAGGCGTTCTCTCGAGCTACTGCAAAATCACAGTGCTATATATAGTAGGTGAAGCCGTAAAGGTGTTTTGGGTAAAAGGTACTGAAGTGTTATCGAAGCTGCAATCATATACTGTACATGCGCAGGTTGTCAATTTATAGTCTATTAAACACATTGGTCACAGACAAAAGTCAAAACACAATCCAATTCTCCGATAGAAAACACAATTTGCAATAACAAGACACGATTGCCTGTATTTAACGTATTTCCACACATGTACACAGCGTTCATATGTCGAGTCTCTTCGGGTATTAAATATCAACAACACAACCGTGTGCGATTGTAAGCGTATATAATATCAAGATACTTGCCAGCGACATTACTGACCAATAACTATGTCTGTGAACACACAGAACACATCCAAGACGAGTGATCAGGCATCAGGAAAGCAAAGAAAGAAAGTATTATTTCCACACATGCACAGTACGACGTTCAATATGTCAAGTCTTTTCGCCTTATTACACAGCTTCATGTTTGCCTAGAAAATGAACTGTCACTTAATGAACTGTGTGCGCGATTGTAAGCGTATATCATATCAAGATACTTGCCAGCGACATTACTGCCCAATAACTATATCTGTGAACACACAAAACATCCGAGACGAGAAAGAGCACTCATCAGTCGAAAAGAAAGGAGGCACATGCAGTCACGCACTGGTCACATGCATAGATATAGTCACATGCCTCAGCTTCGCAAAGCTTATTGGTCAATATCGCCAGCGGCCGCGCAGAGGACTAATAACGCGTCGCAAAAAAATAAAAATAATCTCGAAACCTAGACTCGTCTACCTCAATCTCGTTCCCAGAGCCAAATATGCCTGGCCGCGCGGGCAAATCAAATGGCTCTGGGACAATCCATTTGAAATACCATAAAAAGTGTGTATTTTGGGGCATGCGCAGTTGGTATTTTTGTACCCAGACCCACGAAAACCTTCAGCACGGCCGTTCAATATTCTGCAAAATACATCGACATGTTGTGGCTGATTCTGGAATTTAATAGTAACAAATAGCAGTAGAAATGTTGTAAGAATATAATCGTGGCTGGTTTGTGATGCGATAAAGTATTACTTGGCAGAAATTTCTGGATAAGAGACTGATAAATGGAAAATAAAGCACCAGGCGTGATAGGGATCGGAGTTTGAATTCTTTGTTTATATTTCAAACTTATGAACACAAGAATATCGTATTTATATTGTTCTGAATATTATTCGAATTTTCGTAGACAGCTACAAGGTAAATTACAACGAAATCTGGAATTTTAAAAACTTATTTCATGTATATAGTACTGGTATGTCTTTCAAATAAAACGTGACCTTGGTGGTATATTTGTCATTTGTTGATTTGCAACATTTAATTTGTTACATGTTTTAATCCACTTGTTTGTGTGTAACCGAAATAATCGACACTGTAGCTTTCTGAGGTTTAATAATTTATTCATTCATATTACATCTGTTTATACTGATCTATGTGATTGAAGATTCAAACACCAGTAGCTGAACCTCACTATGAACCAGCCATATTTGTACGGCTGTTTATATTGCCCATTTGAGTATGGCGAAAATATTCTATGCATAAAAAAATAACAAAGTGAGAGGTTATTCTTTTACTTATTTTTTTAAACATTAACTTTAAAGTACTTAACACCAAATATGCGAGGGGCAGGTGGCACACATGCTCACATTTAGCTAATATATGATTTATAATGATATTGGATTTTGGTTTCATTTGTCACAGTCTAGTTCAGTTGTAAAATTTACTAAAGTTTGTGGAGCCCTTCATCAAAGTAAAACCAAGGGCAGCACCTTTTTAACTTTATACCTAAAACACTGCTTAATTATATCAACTTTACTCTTAAAAACATTACAATTATATTATTACAGTACTGGTACATGTATATATACTGTAATAAAGCAGCTTCTAGTACAAAAAATACCCTTTAGACTTGGCATCTTGTGCAGTCTGGTAACTGATAAGGGTGTAACAATAGAGGGACTAGGGGGAGGGATACAGGCTGCCCACTTAATATTTTTCCTAAGCTCCTTTGGTAACTCTGAAAATGGGCTAAAATGTGACTAAAGCCTGGTTTCCATTTGGTCACTAGTGGTCATTGACAGAGTTGCTGCTGGGATAGGATTTATTCTATCCCAGCAACTGCAATTGACTGCTTGTGACCCACCAATGTCCAAATGTCAGTCAGGATTAAAATTTCCAAGGGAAAGCACAATGCTCCCCACCTTACTATTAATTTTGACGAATTAGGCTAACCCGAAGTATATGCCAGCACTAGGTAGATAATGCTGGCATGCGTGTAGTGCCCATTTATAACAAGGGTGTCCACAGTTAGCAAGGCTCTCATTTGTACTGTATACTTACTGATAAATTTACTTTTGGATAAAGTGCCAACTGAAGATAAGATGAGTAAAGTCATAGTCAGCAATAAATTATGAGTTTTAAGAAATCATTTTATTAACCTTTTCACCACCAGGTTAAGCTAGCTATTTAGAATTTTATTCTGGTTAACATGCCAGATGATTTTATTCTACTACAAAGGGAATGCATTAGCTGGTTGGGGTGGCCTTGCAAGCTCACATTGAATGGGTCAACTCACTGTTGCTTAGGTTTGCTGAGGATCCCTGTTAATCAGCTAATTAAGTTACAGTAGCTGGTATAGGCAGGAATGGGTTACGGTCCAAATCAAAATGTGAAACACAGTAAATGTAATATTAATTTTATTGTGTAAACAACCAGAGTTGGAAAATTGGAAAGTGGAAAATTGTTCTCTCGAGGTGAGAATTCTTAACTTCTGGCTTTTAAATACATCCTGAATGCAGCTGTTCAGTAAGAAATAATACAGAGATTGTTGTTTGCAAAAGTAAAACTACAGTTGGTGACTACTATGAAAAGACCTTTGGCTGAACTGATTTTCAAAGTAATTTTCTTTAATTTAGAAAGCAGACTTTGGATATACAGTGTGTACTAAAACATTAACCATAATTAATTGTAACCATCAATCACTGTCTGTTTATGATCAAGGGATGCCAGGAGGGGCACAGGGGTGTAGGAACTGGAGGGAAAACGTGGCATGTGCCCCCCCCCCCCAACTTTGTCATGAAGTGCCCTTTTTGCAACAGGAAAGTGCCCTTTTTATGTTAAAACATGTCTGTCCTTTTGAAGTCCTACCCCCTGAATAAAGTGCCCTTTTGAAGCTGTGCCTCCAAGATCAAATTGCTTCCTACACCACTGGAGGGGCAGCTTCCACTCTTGCCTTTCAGTGCTTGGAGGGGCAGGGGGGTTATCACTTCATATGGATATCACTTAAAACAAGATATTAAAAAGGAAACTATATGGGGTCACTACATAGAGTGGGTATCTCCTTGTATTTAAATTATAATTAAATAGAAAAATAAGTTCACCATTTATTATTTTATTACCATATATTTTATTTATTAACATTTTTACCTAACTGATACTGGAGAAACAACAATAGGACTCAAGGTCCCTTACAAGGTTGTTCTCCTAAGATTGAATTGTTGATTTTATGGAGGGGGGGAAACCAGAGAACCTGGAACAACCCTTGAAGCACAGGAGAGATCAACTACAATAACTCTACTCACACGAGTTCCAAGCTCAAGCCTGTGACAAGGTGTCCAAAGTGGTCACCAATCCAAGTACTAACGCCATCCAATCAAGCTTAACTTTGGATCACAGTGGTCAGGCAACTCTTCACCACCCATGCTTCCAATATGGTCACATAGGTATAGTACCAGTTTAAAACTGGTGTAAATTGTATAAATCAGCCACTAATGCTTACCCCATATGGATATAATACTTCAAACCAATGTATATTACTTGTAGATACAAATTTTAAAAAAACAATGCCTTTATATTGCCTTGTAGTACATTGTACAGCTATAAGAATATTATGTCACATATAACATATATAAAAAGTAATAAACACAGTGTCACCAGCCATAAGACAATATATTTTTTCGTTAAAAATATGAGGAGATACATACATGTTGATATAAACTTGATCAGTCACTCAGCTAATTATGAATATTTGAGGTGATTGAAATTTGAAAAATGTAGACAATTATTTATTACTCAAATAGCCATCATTCATACGTTCCAATGATACTTCTTGAAGTCAAATCCAGTGTCCATATGACGATATACCATAAATATTTAATTATTTTACATACAAGTACGGAAAACTATGAAATCTGAAAAGTGAACTCGTCACGAAGCACGGCCACGATGCATGGGCCACGATGAATCTGTTATCTGTCATACTTTAAACTCGAACCAGAGTTCCAAAAACACCACAAAGGCAAGTAAGTATTTCTTGTCTCCTTGAAATGACTTTTGCAAAGGAATAACTCTCAATTTCTCAGATTAAGTCCCAATAAACATATTATTTCACTTCACTCCTTCTCGAAAAGAACCCATATTACATGAAGACCACGATAGGAGAATGGGTGTGAAATTATCTGCGCAGCGCAGTAGGCGTCAACGCGTTAAGCCAATCAGAGTCGATTTTCAAATGGATTGTCCCAGAGCCATTCGCTTCCCGCGTGCGTATGGGTCTGGGGACGAGATTGCGTCTACCTGCGGTAGCCCGAGTAATAAGTATGATGCGAGATTTCGCTAAGTGGGCCAGCTCGCTTACCGGGAGCATAAGAAGAGACCCTGAGCATGTTAGTTACCTCGAAGTCGTTAACTCGCTAGTTATAGTTATCTCCGTCTCGGTAAATAGCCTATAAGCTGTTGTTACACGATACAGGGATTTGTAAAACCTGTGTCGCAACGCTATTGCGAGACAAGTTTCAAGACAGATTGCAACGTGTAACACGCGTCTTGAAACCTGTCAGTCGCAATAGACCATTTGCATGATGACGTGAGATGGAGTTGGATGACTACAACTACCAGAATGCTTTGCCAGTATTCTAAGGCTTCGCCTAAAAGGGATCACTCAAAAGGACCCGTCCAATCCTTTTGCGACTTTTCCAAAATATGTCGTCAAATTTGTTTTTTCCAAATTTGTCGTCAAGTTTCAGTGAGTCTCAAGATTTTAGCAAATACCCTAACCACAACATAAACTCTAACCCTAATCAGAAATCTGGTTTACCGGCTAGCTTTTTGGGAAAACATATTTGTTGACACATTTTAGAAAAGCCGCGAAGGGATTGGACAGGTTCCTTGGAGTCATCCGTTTTAGCCAAAACCCTAGAATACTGGCAAAGCATTCTGGTATAGTTGTAGTCACCCAACGTCATCTTACGTCATCGTGCAAATGACTTTTTGAGTGACGTCTTGTACATTTAACCACAATCCTTTGCACACATTAAATACTGTTTCTTGCAGAGTAATTAACAGATTTTGAAAGGGTAAACTTTGGTATATAGGAATGAAGCTCTTGCTTACTTAATCCATTTTAACATGATAAACAATGTTTAGTTGTTATTCGTGATTTGAGGTCACAAAGCATTATGGTTAAATGTACTGCCGCCATCGTTTGCGGTACCGTCAATAGTGTTGCGACACAGGTTTCACAAATCATTGCATCATCGTGTAACAGCGACTATACGTATTATGGCAAATATTGCTACTTGCCAAACTGTACTATTCTGCAAACACGCACTTTTACAAAGTTCGTTCCCAGAGTCTTTTTGAAATTGGTAGGGCGGGAAAAGGCCCTGGCATCGGCTGGTGGGCTTTGCGTTTTCATTGGTTGATTGCTTTTCTTAAACATTCCTTGGAAAACATAATTATTCATAGTTTTGTGCCAGTTGTGATCACAAAGCTTCAACGGGACCGCCAACGGGACAACCATTACAATGAACTTCTTCCACGAGACTGCATTACTCAAAATGATTTTGCATGCTAAATTAAATTGCTAATTTATTACACCTGGGCCTTTTCCCGCCCTCCCGTTTTCAAAAAGGCCCTGAGAACGAAGATTGGCGATTTTACATCAAAAGGAGCGTTGTGTATTTGAAAAGAAATTTGCCATCATTCAAACACCGTACCTTCACAAAGAGAGCATTGCTTGGATTTAATTAAAGAGCAACATTCGTGTTGGATATTATATGATTTAGTGTGGAAACACTTGCCCTGCGGAATCTCTGTTCCCACTGTAACTTTTCGTTTCCCCAAACTTCCTCTCGTGTTTCTATAATTCTATAGAAACACGGAAAATTTTTTCTGTGAAAAAAAAAAAATGGATTAAAGCGTATAATAGCATATATTATGTGGCGTAATGGTTGGCGTATTGGATGGCGTATATAATCTTTCCCTGTTTTCCATAGAGTTATAAAACACCGCTTTTAACCAATCACCACTTGCGTTTTCGAAAATGCGATTTTTTTACTAAATTCAGTAGCATAGTAGCGTGACATGTTTTACAACTGTCTTTCTTCACGTGTCTTGTAGACCTTAAGGTTGTCTGCTTACTGTGCTCACACAAACGTTTCACTTTGACCTTTTAGAAATGTTACTGCAGTCATGTCAGTAGCCTTTTTAAATATGAAATTACAATAATATTATCGTGAAATCAAATGATATTCCAAGAAGACAAATTCTCTATAAACTAATCGGAAACACACATATTTCATCTTTATCGTCATTGCAAAGCAAAATAAAATAGTCTATAGTATCATTGTCAGTTTAATAATATGTTCTTGACATGTAAGATATTTTTCTGCGTGTATAAATATCTATTTCAGACTACTGAAACGTGAGATCTTGTTTACCACAAAATGCTCTTCTTCTGCTCCTCTTCGGGGGTCATGCACACCAGTCTTGAATAGATGTATAAATTAAATGTTACCAAACGATTCTTAATGTAAATATTACTCCCATTAATTTACTAACTTTTGTTGTTTATGTTGGTTCAAGAACTGAATCTGTTTAAAATATTTATGCATCTTCTGACAGACTGACACATTATATTGCCGAGAGATTTCTTCTAGTATAAATTTGCGTCAAATTAAACTTCTTTACAAGCGCGCTCTCGCCACATAAATTAAACTTGTCGATATATCGTGCGTGCTAGCCATCTCCTTCGCAGGCAACTCTGTGTGGCTTCCCAGAACTGTGACTTCTGCTGTAGAGGCAGTGATTTTTGACCAAGATCTTTACTTGATTTCAACTGTACGGGCAATATTTTGGTCGGGATATTCAAATTTTCCGCTCCCTTTCGTGTTCGGCCAAATTGAATATCTCGACAAAAATATTGCCCGTACAGTTGAAATAAAGTCAACATCTTGATCAAAACATCACTGGCCGTACAGCAGAAGTCACAGTTCTGGGAAACCACACAGAGTTGCTTGCCGAAGAGGCTACGTGCGTGCAATCATGTCTGGTCGAACCATCTTTCAAAGCACATCTTGTCCAACAGCTTTACATCAGTTAAATATTTATTACACGTTAGGAAACTGAGAAGGGTTGGCGAAAATCATAGAAACAAAGTAGTAAAGTAAATCTTGTTTACCACAATGTCGCGAGCACTCACGGTCGGAAAAACTGCGTAGGACACAATGTTACTCGTCAAGAAGAGACGTCTCGGAAAGCCATGCATGGATGGGTTAAAGACACTGTTGATTAACCTTTTCATTCGCATTGTTGTTGTAGAAGAACTTTATCTTTTTACTCTGTCTAATACCAGACGATTTTACTTGTCAAGAAGAGACGTCTCGGAAAGCCATGCACGTTACTGATAACAAAAGGACTCAAACGCGCAGTTTCGATTTAATATAACTGCGTCACACGGCCAGTGCGCTTATTAATCTTACAGAGTATGCGTTCTGCCGTTCAAAATATCGCTATGTAATGTTCAATCATAAACACAAAAAACAAAACGTACACTAGACTGAGGTTCGGATTTGTTTGCGCGGATTTAATTAAAACTGAGTCACAGCGTGCTTGCTTGGCTTTGCTTTGCTATGCTGTCCTTTGACTTGCTGTGCTTTACTTAGCTTTGTTTTGCTTTGCTCTACTTTGCTTTGCTTTGCTGTGCTGTGCTTTGCTATGCTGTGCTGTCCTTTGACTCGCTGTGCTTTACTTTGCTGTCCTTTGCATTGCTTTGCTTTGCTTTGCTTTACTTTGCTGTCCTTTGCTTTGCTTTGCTGTCCTTTGCTTTGCTTTGTTGTGCTTTGCTTTTCTTTGCTGCAGTGCTGTCCTTTGCTTTTCTTTGCCTTGTTTTGCGGCTTCGCTGTGCTGTGCTGTGCTTCGCTTTGCTTTGTTTTGCTTCGCTTTGCCTTGTTTGCTTTACCATACAGAGTATAGACGCAACAATTTTAGGTTCAGTGGTAAAAAGCAACATCGCCAGAACTGTCCCATTCCTTTTATACTTAGCAATAATCTTAGATAATAACCACATTCAAAATCATTTATCTCTATCAGTGACAGTCACCACATTAACCTTTTCAATTGTGGAACAACTTGATCTTTTTACTCTGTCTAACGCCAGACGATTCTACCCTGTCTGATGCCATGCATGAAAGACTAATGTCTCGATATTACTTCGTCTGAGTTTAACACAAATTATCTACTTACATTCGGGGAAACACAGATCTCACAGAACCTGCTCTGTCCGGAGTGGACAAAATGTCAAAATCTAATGCTGTTCCAATGAATCGTGTTAAGTTCAGCTCACCAGAGTCTGTGAAGAAACTTCAGTATGTATATATCAATAATTACCATCCAAATGCTCAAATACAAAATCTGCGTCCTTGAGGAGCAGAAGAAACTGATAAGCTATGGTATCGTGTGTCGAGCATACGTAACAAAAACTGACCAATAACTGCATGTTATTACAAGTACATTATGAAATATAATCATCATGTATATGATATTAGTCGGGAGTTTCCCGAGCTAAGTAGGGACTTTCCCTTGAATTTTTAGTTAGGCTTGCAAACGCTTGGAAAATGAATAAAACGGAATAATAATGCTATATTATGTTTTTCCCATGCTAGTTAAAGAAAATACAGTAAAAATATTTAGAATTAGAAGCGAATGATAAGAGAAAAAGGGCAGAGAGATATTATACACCTTTGGACAGGTTTTAGTTATTAGCCAATGGCAATACGTGATGGTAACCAAGGTGATAATGACGTGTGAGAGAACGTCTGATATTTCCGGATTTCATTTCGAGTGACAGAATATAACAATTAATATAATCAAAATATAGTAAGGTTTGATATACTGCCGAAACAGGGAACGTAGGAGTCTAACGTTTCAAGCGAAGGCTCTTCCTCAGAGAGAAACGTGGCCCTAACGAAGGGCCTTCGCCCGAAACGTTAGACTCCTACGTTCTCTGTTTCGGCAGTATATCAGTCAAACCTCACTATATTTCGAAATATAGTAACTTAGGTTAGATATACTGCCGAAACAGAGAACGTAGGAATCTAACGTTTCGAGCGAAGGCCCTTCGTCAGAGGGCCTGTTTCTCTCTAACGAAGAGTCTTCGCTCTAAACGTTAGATTCCTACGTTCTCTGTTTCGGCAGTATATCTAACCTTACTATATTTCGATTGTTGTTTCAACACTGCCTACGCAGCACGCTACTTTTATTTCACTATTTGGATTATAACAATTAAAAGACGTGTTTCTATAACTCTATGAAAAACATGAAAAGATTGACACGCCATTTAATACGCCATCATCAGGCTACACAATAATATAACAATTATAACAATTACAATAATAACAATTAATAATAATAATTACAATTAATAATTAACAATTATTCACCAAGCGGAGGTGAATAGTGCTGGATATTCACTGACACTGAGGTGAATAATTGTTTTAGCATATATACCTCATAAATTAAATAACAAGTTTGACATTCTTATTTTTTGGTATTATTATACAAGACACGGCCAATAGCAACTTGGCGTACTTGATATTTGTCGACAAAACAGTTTTTACAACTTTTGAATATATTAATGGTTTGAAAATTATAAAGAAACATACCTGTGGACACTTTTCTACTTAATTTTGTTGACTTTTCTCGTTATTCTACAACATCAGCCTTGTTTATCAACAAAATCTCCTGCTTCGGTAAACAAAGCAAAACTGGCCGCCATTTCGTTTTGCCCGCAGGAGAAGAGTGCAGGATATCCCGAGCTAGAGGAACCAATGAGATCGCGTAAAAAGCACTATTCACCAGTGAGGTATATGCTAATAATAATAATTAATAAAAGAATAATAATAATAATAATAATTACAATTATTATTATTAATAATAATAAATAAATAAATCAATAAAACAATAAAACACTGGATATATCTTCATTTTCTCACTTCAGATGAAGACTGACTTGAAGATACATACTCAGCACCTCAGCTTGTACTTGCATATATATTTATAAAATAAGGTGTCCTCTATGCACGCTCTGATTGGCTGGGCTCCATGCATTTATAAGAGAACCGAATGGTGTCAGCTGGCAAGAAAAGCCTGCCAAGTTCCAAAACTACGTCACTTTCAGCTAGATTTTACTTCTTATTTTATAAAACAAATAAAACATACTGCTCCTGTGCATATGTACTCTTATAAAGGCACATTTGATGTCATTTGAACACAAAAGAAGTGTAAAGGCACTCAGCTATCACCTCGTGCTTCCACTCAACTTCTTTCATGTTCAAATGATGTCGTGGCATGTGTGATTTTGTCAGAAAGTGCTCAATACCATAAAGGTAGAGCGAATAGTATAGTTTAAGTGGGCTTACCTCAAAATGTTGAGTGTTACAACTGTCAGTTTCACGCGGGGTGATCTTCAGGTGTGAAACTGACAGTTGCAAAACTCAACATTTTGAGGTAAGCCCATTTAAACTATATATACTCACATGAAGAATCCCTGAGTCAGTCAAATGACGAAAATTGAGAATCATATTTGTTTATTAGAGCAGTGTGGTACAGTATATCCCACATCTCGTCCTTGAGACTGTTGTGCATATATACCTTATTCTGGATGTGCTGGGTTATTTGGCTTCACCATGCTGATGAGCAAAACAGCTGTCTACACTTACCAAATGACCAAGACACTGCTCAACATAGTTGTCAGTCTGTACCCAGTAAGACACATGAAGAATCACTGAGTGAGTCAAATGACAAAGATTTATATATATATATATATATATATATATATATATATAACTCGTTAATAATTCATGAAGAACACACAAAGGAAATCAGTAACGTGTCTGGTTTGGATATCAGAGCAAAGATATTACATAAATTAAGCAAACTTTTATCACAATTTTCTCTTAAAATACTAAGTTGTTTCAGATGCTATATCAAACACTCGGAAGAGCGTTTCATCACGATATCCAAACACCTCGAAATTTGTTCAAACACCTCCACCTCAGTTTTCAACAAACATCTCAGTGTTTGGATATCCTGATGAAACACTCCTCCACGTGTATAATATATTACATACTATATATATACACACATACATACATTAAAATTGAAAAAACTATTAAGATTCATTCATATATTATTTATAACTTACCTTCAGTCAATCAGTCCTTTTGTATACTGTAATATCATCATTTTGAGAGAAAAGACAAATACTTTTTTCCAAAATTACACGAGATATCATGCTTATTCCAAAAGTTTGAAGCAAATGTGTTTGCAACTATGAACAATACACAACACTCAGTGCCCAACTTCTCAAAGCTTGGATAGTTTGAAAAACATTTCATTCAACGAATACATCAAAACATTCACTCATAACATCTTCTAAACGTCTTGCAGGTACTTTAGTGGCAAATATTAAAACACAATTCATTTTATAATTCAACAAAATGCTTTTGATAGTCTTGGTCGCCATATTGGATTTTGTCTTGAAGTAAAACACAGCTTCCCCAAGCTACATATTTGAAATTGGTAATTCAATGCTTACTTATAATGCAAGCTTATAATGTTGATTTGTTGCTAATAGACGTCAAAAAGCTGATATAAACGTTTCAGCTTTGAAGTTTCTACTTTGTTTTTTTACAGACTAGAGACTTCAAAGTCGTTTAATTGTTTATATCAATTCTCTGAAGCAAATCAAGCCGAACAAATCAAGACAAAAAAACTGAAAATTAGGAATTTCCAATTCTAGTTTTAATTTAATTACCAATTTTCCATATGTTTTAACAATTAATAGTATTATAAAAGCAGTTCTAATCGAATACTGATAAAAGTCATGTAGTACATGAGCTTGAAGAACTGCGGAAAACTTGAATGAATATCTTTCAAAATCCGTATAAGCATTTGATTTGCTCTCTTTCAGTTTTCTTAGCCAATCAGAATAAATGCTTAATATATAGACCTTATTCATAAACGGCCGACGATTTAAAATCTTCTATGTGTATACAAATTAGCCCCCCCCCCCCCCCCCGACCTCGATTTAGAGTAAAGAGTAAATTTTAAATTTTCACCGGGGGCATTCGTCCTGACCCCCCTAAAAGTGTTCTTTTTAGTGAATGCCCCCCCTCCCCCCTCGAGATAATCCCTAAAAAAGGCCTTGATTTTCAAAATGTTTCAACAATTAACAGTATTATAAAAGCCGTGATAATCGAATACTGATAAAAGTCATATAGTGCATGCGCTTGAGGAACTTTGAGGAAACTGAGAACCTTCAAAATCCGTATAAGCATTTGATTTGCTTTCTTTGCGTTTTATTAGCCAATCAGAATAAATGCTTTATACTCAACCTGATAAAATTTGCATTGTATTACATCTTTTCTGCATTTACATTAAAATTCCACTTTTCTTAGCCAATCAAAGTTGCGATGTTTTTCCATGTATTTTATCATGCAGCAAATGTCACACTTTTAAGTGTTTATAGTTTGCACCATTTTATTATGAATACATTTAAAAACGTTTAAGACTAATACAAGACTATCTCTATCTAATAATATAAAAGAAAACTCAATGTTTTTAATCCTAATTGTATTAATGTAAATCTACAGTTGTTGCCAGTTCAAGTTATAATAAAGAATTAAATTTCAGTGCTACAGTTACTTACATAAGATTAATTTAAACTATACAATACATCAGCATTACATCACATTAACTCACACTTAGTAACTGTACCGAAAAAGATGGCGACTTGTAAATGTAACCATAATTTTTTTTCGCATAGTAAACTTTGTTTCTTCGGGGAATTATTGAAAAATACGACTTGACAAAAATAAATTTTAATGGAAAACGAGATCTATGTTAACATAATAAACATTATAATAGAATCAAGAATTACCAAGTTTATTATTTATTGCTGATCTTTCAACCTGTTGACTCAGACCTTCATCAGAGCAAATGCCAACATCGTGTTGACTCACGTAATATAAACAAAACAACTAAACAACCAGAATGACGTAGGAACACAATGGCGTAGTTACGTGCTTATACGTTTATTCTAAAATTAATTAAATGACATAATGGAATCAGGATTGTTGATCGAAGAGAGCTAACCAAGTGCTATTCAATGGCTGACTCTCTTGTGAAATCGTAGGATTTTTTTAAAACTTTAATAGATTTGCTCTGATAAAGGTCTGAATCCACAGATCAAAAGCTAATCAATAAATAATAGACTTGTGTTACCACAAATCGTTACGCTTCTGTTAAAATTTGTCACCATGTAAACATTCAAATAATTAATAGTAAATATTGTTTATTTGTTTTTTGAGATGCTCTAAGTTTACGAAGTATTATGGTTAAATTACAGCCGCCATTTTCTGGTATATTTTCGATTAAAGAAACATAATAGTCAGAACTACATACATAAAAACGCACAAGATTTTACAGATCTGTAATCTTGTTGATATCTTGTGCAATTTTTGTTTGGGTGACTGACAGAATGTTTGTGTTTAATTATTCAGTCTATTCAGAGGTTGGCTTTTTGCAAAAAATAACGGGTAAAGGTTTTGATTCTTAATAAAATCCACTCAAATTGATACAAAATCATTTTACTTTGTGGAAAAGAAATAATTTGACCGCAAAAGATATCCACAACTAAATTTTTAAGCAAGATGAAGCTGGGTGTTTATTTAGGTTTGCTAAAAGTTCAGAGCTGTTTCTCTAGTATAAACCAAAACCATGCTGTCGCTTTGCAAACCAGACTTTAGTCTTGATATATAGCGTTGTCGTTCTTTCATGTTTAATATTCAGTTTTCTGACGAGCGGCAGGCTTAGAGTAAAACTGTACATAATCCAATATCTGAAATAGAGTAAACTGAAGGTTGACAGTCAGAGTTTAAAATGGTTCCAGGACAGCTTTCGTCAAAATAGAACTTCTCAAAGTGTTGTTGTTTGACGATTAATGTTAGTGGAGTTCAGGTATATGAAGGACCATGAGTTGAACATTCTTGAGATAATCTGTAGACAGTCAGAGTTAAGATAGTTCCAGATAAGTTTTGTTTAGATATTCATCCTTAGTATAATATCATGAATCAATGATGATAAACTACAGGTGCGAACCAGATAAAGAATGTCTGAAAATATATTCCTGGTTGAACATTTCAGTGCTGGTAAAATAGAGATCAAAGTTTAATGCTCGTAGTTGATATTCAGTTGTCAGTTGCCAAATGCCAGTATTCGAGGTTTTCCAAATTAAAAAGATACACTTTGAAAAGTTCACGACGTTTGATTTCACTAGTAAAATAGTTCCAGTTATAATTCAAAGAATTGGGCTCAAATTTTCAGTCATTATTCCAACCATTTAGCATGTTAATAATATAGATAAATAAAGCAACTGACAAGGCTGAAAACCAAAGTATGCAGAGGAACCAATCAGATACCATTATACCAACTTGTGGAAGCGGAATCTTTAACTTCAGTTTCAAACAGATCAATCTTTAGCTTCATCAAGAATAATTGTCATGGTTCAAGTGTCTCAAATAAGCGTTGTCTTCCTGGACCAATGCTGTTAGTTTGACTTTCTCTGTATTCAAGCACCACACAGTTTGTTTTATCTTTGGTGAAGTAACCACTGGAAGATTCCAGAATCGCAAGAATAATTTCCAAAGTTTAAGCAGCCTTGATTTGACTAGACAAACAGCTCGAATTATCTTTATCACTCAAATGGAAACATTGTATTGTACAATTGCTTAAAACATTAGACGCAGATATCTCAGTTCATGAAGTAATATTTAAAACATGAGCAGCAGTGTTTTCTTATCAGATTTAAAACACGAGGCGATAGCTGAGTATTTTAGATCTCATAAAACACATACTGCGAATGTTTTGAATAGCTTTAGAAACGACCCATTTGGTAAGTTCATTGGCGCAGTAATTTTGAAAAATAATGTTGTCCAAGACGAGAAAATCAAGGCTAAAGTCTATGTAAATCAGGAGGATTTTTTATCAGAAATAAAGCTATAGGGACTTCGTTAGATTTCTTTTCTGCTTTCTTCATGAATTATTAATGAGTTTTTTAAAGAGAATGTAACATCATACTTGAAACAAAATATGGGCAAGGAAAATTTCTGAAATTTTACCAAGTTAACCCTTCACAGCCAAGACCATATGTTGTATTGTATAAAATCGTCTGGTTTTAGCCAGAAAAAACGACTAAGGTTTTCAACAAGCTGTAAAGGGTCAAGAATATAGTTTCTCAATCATTTACAATCATTGCAGAAGATCTTTTTCTGCGCTAAAGACAATTCAACTGGTGTTAACCAGAAAAGATAAAAATAGGATTTTTAAAATGGCTAACAGGCTGCAAAAGATTAAGTATCCCATAACATGCAGTTATTACTTGAGTTTACTTTTAACAAAGTTACATCACAAAAAATGTTTTCTTACAACCAGCAAACTTAGTTTAGAGTTTTCTATATAACATAGATACAACTAGTTTTGTCCTTATAATAATAAAGCGTGTAAACGTTATATAATAATGGTAAATATATGACCATTAAAATTACAGTGGCATAGATAGTTCTGAACAATTAAAAACATTTAAACACAAAACAGTATTTACAGTATTTTTCATGCAGTTGAGTACATTGTTGATGTTTACCCGACTAATAACATTAATTTCACATATGGATTATAAAACACATTCTTTTGTTCGTCTACACAACGTCTTCAAACCATTTAGTTTATAACGTTAGTCACCACCACTACCAACACTCTTTCTCAAGACTACATTAACCTAGACGAACAACTTTCACAAACATGTACTATAATAATACTATTAGATTCAAACTATTTACCGTTATGTAATTGTGTACATCAGAATTGTATAATTGTGATAAAATATTTTATTAACAAATTAGTTTTACAAAGTAACTAAATAAGATATACCGTTGACACACACTTTCAAAACATTCTCACTTTACACTTATACTGGAGAAAACTCAAAACTAAACTATTTGACTTTGCTAAATTACAATTTTGTTTCTACATGTTAACACTTTCCTGCCACAGTCAACTTTTATTATCTTACTGGAATTCTAGTTTACTACCTTTTCACTTTGCTCTATCTAAAACACTGCACTTTACTTTTTTACACTCACCGAAAGAGTTAAGCCTTGCCAATTTTAATTATGAAAACTAAGTATTACCAAGGATTTTATAACCAAAACAATTAGATAGTACCATTTAAACTGCAGTGAGCTATTTGTGTTAGCCTCAGCTGTAAATATATACAAGATATATCTAGATTACAACTATATCTCCTTTATTCATAGCTACAGGTAACTCAAGTGGAAGGCAAGTCCTCTCATATATACAAAAAAGCTAATTATAAATTCCAATGCTAATACTATATATAACTAAACTATTTGAGGATCCTGTATAAGTGAAGGTATAATCAGAGAGATGCTCATAGTGTTTAACTAACAATGACAAACATGATATCAAAGACAAACTATTGTTATGCAACATATCTGCAAATGATCAAAAATTCTAATTATATTATGCAAAACGTGTAATAATATTATACAAAGAAAGAGCTTGTGTCTTTGTCTGCAAATGCTTAGATAACTCGCCTGTAAATTTTGAAAACTACTTTAAGTTAAACGACCAGAGTATGGGTGTACGTGGAATGCTTCTTGTTAGATTCAACTACCTAAGATATATCTCCTGAATATGCTAGAAACTTGTATTATTAAGTGCTAAAATCTATAATAACTTTCCTATTAAAATTAGAAAAACTTTGAATTTTAATTATTTTATAGGCAGATTAGTAAAGAACCATTATTGTTAATTATTAGCCAACAAAGTCGGTTTTCTTTGATCTACCGCGGAAGATATATCACGAATATACCGGAAATCGGTGCTATAACCTATATACAGCGCTCTTGCCGGTTAATTACGTCAAATTAATATCCCAAGAGAAACCCGACTTTGTTGGCTAATAAGAAAGTTATACGTCCTCGGTTTATAAAACAACTAATTGACCAAGGTCGGTTCAATAACCCTTACTTATAATATTAATTACATTATATTGTATTGTATGTAACTTAGTATATCTTAAGACACACATATACCAACAAGATATTCTAAACTCTAAAGTGTTTTATCCTGAGTAAGTATTTACTTTATCTATTGTATAAATAAGCTGTATAAACACAATGGGCCGATGGCAGAAACGCTGTTTAACTTTTGTTTAGGATAATCCGGGTTTGAACGAGTTTTAAAATACATAGATATTAAGCTGCGAAAATACTGACTATGTTAATCGACAATGAACTATTGTGGTCGACGACGGTTAAATCCAAGGTTACATCTTGTTTAGCTACTCACTAAATCGCCGTTTTTTGAAATGGCCTAATTATGGGCGCCTAAACTAATATTGTTATATTTATAGACAATTACATTTATAACATAGCTTTGATATAGCAACGTTTTTGATTGGCTGTCGTGCGTGCTCCATAACTCGATGGATTTCCATCCATCCATCCATCCATCCATCCATCCATCCATCCATCCATCCATCCATCCATCCATCCATCCATCCATCCATCCATCCATCCATCCATCCATCCATCCATCCATCCATCCATCCATCCATCCATCCATCCATCCATCCATCCATCCATCCATCCATCCATCCATCCATCCATCCATCCATCCATCCATCCATCCATCCATCCATCCATCCATCCATCCATCCATCCATCCATCCATCCATCCATCCATCCATCCATCCATCCATCCATCCATCCATCCATCCATCCATCCATCCATCCATCCATCCATCCATCCATCCATCCATCCATCCATCCATCCATCCATCCATCCATCTATCTATCTATCTATCTATCTATCTATCTATCTATCTATCTATCTATCTATCTATCTATCTATCTATCTATCTATCTATCTATCTATCTATCTATCTATCTAAAGATAGATAGATAGATAGAGTAAAAATTTGTTCTCAAGCTTTATACTCAGAAAAATGTCTGAGTATCCCTGACGGGATTCGAACCCGCGACCTTCTGATATCTAGACAGACGCTCTGCCGATTGAGCTACTGGGACTCAGACGGTAGTGAGAAGGATAAATCGTGATCTGGTTCGTTTTCATGACATGCGAACTTCATACTCGAAGTCACAACATTTTACTCATATTACACCAAGCTACAAACTTCACTTCTATTACATCCTTTCTGCATTTGCCAGGGTCTTTTTTAACATACAAGTTGAAGGAGGCAAGTCCCTCCCCCCAGCCTCTCTCCCCCTTGAGCCCCCCCCTACGAACTGCTTTTCCTCCCCTCCCCCCAGAGAAAGTCCCCTTTTGGCTGAAGAACAAACAAATGAACAAAGAATTAAGCGATAAGAATGTAAAAGGAAAATTTCGGACTTAGCTTTGAAGAAGGAATACCTATATAATTAACTCACCCCCACTTTTTGTTTCAAATATTTGAAATTAAAATGCTTAAATAAGTAACAATCTTGTCCAGTATTTCTATTGATGATATTAACTGTTCTTTCACTAAAATTAATGTACCTAATAAATGTTTTCATGGGACAGTCCTAACCCACTAGGCAGTACTGTAACAGCAGCATTAATATGCTTGGCATGCTGATGAGTTCTGACACAGCAAAGCAGTCAGAAATGTGTTGTATTTTAACTAGTTTTGATGACATTTTATAACCTTCAGTGTTCCTAAAAATCACCTTTCAGAATGCAGGAAATGGCAATTCCGAGACTCTAAATTTTACATTTTCACCGGGGGCATTGTGAATGCCCCCCTCCCCCCCCTCCCCACGAGATAATCCTTAAAAAAGGCCTTGATTTTCAAAATGTTTCAATAATTAACAGTATTATAAAAACCGTGATAATCGAATACTGATAAAAGTCATATAGTGCATGCGCTTGAGGAACTTTGAGGAAACTGAGGACCTTCAAAATCCGTATAAGCATTTGATTTGCTCTCTTTGAGTTTTATTAGCCAATCAGAATAAATGCTTAATACTCAACCTGATAAAATTTGCATTGTATTACATCTTTTCTGCATTTACATTAAAATTCCACTTTTCTTAGCCAATCAAAGTTGTGATGTTTTTCCATGTATTTTATTATGCAGCAAATGTCACACTTTTTAAGTGTTTATATTTTGCACCATTTTATTATGAATACATTTAAAAAAGTTTAAGACTAATACAAGACTATCTCTATCTAATAATATAAAAGAAAACTCAATGTTTTTAATCCTAATTGTATTAATGTTAATCTACAGTTATTGCCAGTTCAAGTTATAATAAAGAATTAAATTTCAGAGCTACAGTTACTTACATAAGATTAATTTAAACTATACAATACATCAGCATTACATCACATTAACTCACACTTAGTAACTGTACCGAAAAAGATGGCGACTTGTAAATTTAACCATAATTTTTTTTTCGCATAGTAAACTTTGTTTCTTCGGGGAATTATTGAAAAATACGGCTTGACAAAAATAAATTTTAATGGAAAACGAGATCTATGTTAACATAATAAACATTATAATAGAATCAAGAATTACCAAGTTTATTATTTATTGCTGATCTTTCGACCTGTTGACTCAGACCTTCATCAGAGCAAATGCCAACATCGTGTTGACTCACGTAATATAAACAAAACAACTAAACAACCAGAATGACGTAGGAACACAATGGCGTAGTTACGTGCTTATACGTTTATTCTAAAATTAATTAAATGACATAATGGAATCAGGATTGTTGATCGAAGAGAGCTAACCAAGTGCTATTCAATGGCTGACTCTCTTGTGAAATCGTAGGATTTTTTTAAAACTTTAATAGATTTGCTCTGATAAAGGTCTGAATCCACAGATCAAAAGCTAATCAATAAATAATAGACTTGTGTTACCACAAATCGTTACGCTTCTGTTAAAATTTGTCACCATGTAAACATTCAAATAATTAATAGTAAATATTGTTTATTTGTTTTTTGAGATGCTCTAAGTTTACGAAGTATTATGGTTAAATTACAGCCGCCATTTTCTGGTATATTTTCGATTAAAGAAACATAATAGTCAGAACTACATACATAAAAACGCACAAGATTTTACAGATCTGTAATCTTGTTGATATCTTGTGCAATTTTTGTTTGGGTGACTGACAGAATGTTTGTGTTTAATTATTCAGTCTATTCAGAGGTTGGCTTTTTGCAAAAAATAACGGGTAAAGGTTTTGATTCTTAATAAAATCCACTCAAATTGATACAAAATCATTTTACTTTGTGGAAAAGAAATAATTTGACCGCAAAAGATATCCACAACTAAATTTTTAAGCAAGATGAAGCTGGGTGTTTATTTAGGTTTGCTAAAAGTTCAGAGCTGTTTCTCTAGTATAAACCAAAACCATGCTGTCGCTTTGCAAACCAGACTTTAGTCTTGATATATAGCGTTGTCGTTCTTTCATGTTTAATATTCAGTTTTCTGACGAGCGGCAGGCTTAGAGTAAAACTGTACATAATCCAATATCTGAAATAGAGTAAACTGAAGGTTGACAGTCAGAGTTTAAAATGGTTCCAGGACAGCTTTCGTCAAAATAGAACTTCTCAAAGTGTTGTTGTTTGACGATTAATGTTAGTGGAGTTCAGGTATATGAAGGATCATGAGTTGAACATTCTTGAGATAATCTGTAGACAGTCAGAGTTAAGATAGTTCCAGATAAGTTTTGTTTAGATATTCATCCTTAGTATAATATCATGAATCAATGATGATAAACTACGGGTGCGAACCAGATAAAGAATGTCTGAAAATATATTCCTGGTTGAACATTTCAGTGCTGGTAAAATAGAGATCAAAGTTTAATGCTCGTAGTTGATATTCAGTTGTCAGTTGCCAAATGCCAGTATTCGAGGTTTTCCAAATTAAAAAGATACACTTTGAAAAGTTCACGACGTTTGATTTCACTAGTAAAATAGTTCCAGTTATAATTCAAAGAATTGGGCTCAAATTTTCAGTCATTATTCCAACCATTTAGCATGTTAATAATATAGATAAATAAAGCAACTGACAAGGCTGAAAACCAAAGTATGCAGAGGAACCAATCAGATACCATTATACCAACTTGTGGAAGCGGAATCTTTAACTTCAGTTTCAAACAGATCAGTCTTTAGCTTCATCAAGAATAATTGTCATGGTTCAAGTGTCTCAAATAAGCGTTGTCTTCCTGGACCAATGCTGTTAGTTTGACTTTCTCTGTATTCAAGCACCACACAGTTTGTTTTATCTTTGGTGAAGTAACCACTGGAAGATTCCAGAATCGCAAGAATAATTTCCAAAGTTTAAGCAGCCTTGATTTGACTAGACAAACAGCTCGAATTATCTTTATCACTCAAATGGAAACATTGTATTGTACAATTGCTTAAAACATTAGACGCAGATATCTCAGTTCATGAAGTAATATTTAAAACATGAGCAGCAGTGTTTTCTTATCAGATTTAAAACACGAGGCGATAGCTGAGTATTTTAGATCTCATAAAACACATACTGCGAATGTTTTGAATAGCTTTAGAAACGACCCATTTGGTAAGTTCATTGGCGCAGTAATTTTGAAAAATAATGTTGTCCAAGACGAGAAAATCAAGGCTAAAGTCTATGTAAATCAGGAGGATTTTTTATCAGAAATAAAGCTATAGGGACTTCGTTAGATTTCTTTTCTGCTTTCTTCATGAATTATTAATGAGTTTTTAAAGAGAATGTAACATCATACTTGAAACAAAATATGGGCAAGGAAAATTTCTGAAATTTTACCAAGTTAACCCTTCACAGCCAAGACCATATGTTGTATTGTATAAAATCGTCTGGTTTTAGCCAGAAAAAACGACTAAGGTTTTCAACAAGCTGTAAAGGGTCAAGAATATAGTTTCTCAATCATTTACAATCATTGCAGAAGATCTTTTTCTGCGCTAAAGACAATTCAACTGGTGTTAACCAGAAAAGATAAAAATAGGATTTTTAAAATGGCTAACAGGCTGCAAAAGATTAAGTATCCCATAACATGCAGTTATTACTTGAGTTTACTTTTAACAAAGTTACATCACAAAAAATGTTTTCTTACAACCAGCAAACTTAGTTTAGAGTTTTCTATATAACATAGATACAACTAGTTTTGTCCTTATAATAATAAAGCGTGTAAACGTTATATAATAATGGTAAATATATGACCATTAAAATTACAGTGGCATAGATAGTTCTGAACAATTAAAAACATTTAAACACAAAACAGTATTTACAGTATTTTTCATGCAGTTGAGTACATTGTTGATGTTTACCCGACTAATAACATTAATTTCACATATGGATTATAAAACACATTCTTTTGTTCGTCTACACAACGTCTTCAAACCATTTAGTTTATAACGTTAGTCACCACCACTACCAACACTCTTTCTCAAGACTACATTAACCTAGACGAACAACTTTCACAAACATGTACTATAATAATACTATTAGATTCAAACTATTTACCGTTATGTAATTGTGTACATCAGAATTGTATAATTGTGATAAAATATTTTATTAACAAATTAGTTTTACAAAGTAACTAAATAAGATATACCGTTGACACACACTTTCAAAACATTCTCACTTTACACTTATACTGGAGAAAACTCAAAACTAAACTATTTGACTTTGCTAAATTACAATTTTGTTTCTACATGTTAACACTTTCCTGCCACAGTCAACTTTTATTATCTTACTGGAATTCTAGTTTACTACCTTTTCACTTTGCTCTATCTAAAACACTGCACTTTACTTTTTTACACTCACCGAAAGAGTTAAGCCTTGCCAATTTTAATTATGAAAACTAAGTATTACCAAGTATTTTATAACCAAACAATTAGATAGTACCATTTAAACTGCAGTGAGCTATTTGTGTTAGCCTCAGCTGTAAATATATACAAGATATATCTAGATTACAACTATATCTCCTTTATTCATAGCTACAGGTAACTCAAGTGGAAGGCAAGTCCTCTCATATATACAAAAAAGCTAATTATAAATTCCAATGCTAATACTATATATAACTAAACTATTTGAGGATCCTGTATAAGTGAAGGTATAATCAGAGAGATGCTCATAGTGTTTAACTAACAATGACAAACATGATATCAAAGACAAACTATTGTTATGCAACATATCTGCAAATGATCAAAAATTCTAATTATATTATGCAAAACGTGTAATAATATTATACAAAGAAAGAGCTTGTGTCTTTGTCTGCAAATGCTTAGATAACTCGCCTGTAAATTTTGAAAACTACTTTAAGTTAAACGACCAGAGTATGGGTGTACGTGGAATGCTTCTTGTTAGATTCAACTACCTAAGATATATCTCCTGAATATGCTAGAAACTTGTATTATTAAGTGCTAAAATCTATAATAACTTTCCTATTAAAATTAGAAAAACTTTGAATTTTAATTATTTTATAGGCAGATTAGTAAAGAACCATTATTGTTAATTATTAGCCAACAAAGTCGGTTTTCTTTGATCTACCGCGGAAGATATATCACGAATATACCGGAAATCGGTGCTATAACCTATATACAGCGCTCTTGCCGGTTAATTACGTCAAATTAATATCCCAAGAGAAACCCGACTTTGTTGGCTAATAAGAAAGTTATACGTCCTCGGTTTATAAAACAACTAATTGACCAAGGTCGGTTCAATAACCCTTACTTATAATATTAATCACATTATATTGTATTGTATGTAACTTAGTATATCTTAAGACACACATATACCAACAAGATATTCTAAACTCTAAAGTGTTTTATCCTGAGTAAGTATTTACTTTATCTATTGTATAAATAAGCTGTATAAACACAATGGGCCGATGGCAGAAACGCTGTTTAACTTTTGTTTAGGATAATCCGGGTTTGAACGAGTTTTAAAATACATAGATATTAAGCTGCGAAAATACTGACTATGTTAATCGACAATGAACTATTGTGGTCGACGACGGTTAAATCCAAGGTTACATCTTGTTTAGCTACTCACTAAATCGCCGTTTTTTGAAATGGCCTAATTATGGGCGCCTAAACTAATATTGTTATATTTATAGACAATTACATTTATAACATAGCTTTGATATAGCAACGTTTTTGATTGGCTGTCGTGCGTGCTCCATAACTCGATGGAGCACGGGAAAAAAGCGCGGGGAAAAATTTCAAAACAAAACTGAGTTTTAAATTGACTTTTTACGGCCTTTTATATTATCAAAATACCGAGTCATCTAATTTTATTGAGTAATAAAGAACAACGACCCAGAAGACATTAACTGGGTCTGGGTAACCGAGTTTAAACTGTCATTTTGGTTGGATTTTAGTGAACAAAAAAGACTTGGCTACGAAAGTAGAAAAACATAACAACCAAAACGATTCGCCGGCTTATGAAAGGATTTAATGCTATGTTATAAAAGAAATGGCTCATGGTTTAGTGTGCTCCATGGAGTTATGGATGCACTTGGGAAATTGGGAGAGCACTCAAAAATCTAGAGTTGGTCTCGGCTACGCCTCGACCAACTCTTACGATTTTTTCGTGCTCTCCCAATTTCCCGCGTGCATCCATAACTCGATGGAGCACGCTAAATCATGAGCCATTTCTTAAATTGCATATTAAATTGCATATTACATTGCATCACCTATCAAATTGTGATCAGTTTGATCTTCTGTCTAGCTTTGCCATGCAATCTTTTTCTCAGATCTAATTTTCATTTCATTTCATAGATACTTTAACTTTACCTTGTTCGTAATTTCAATCAGTTCAATCAATAGGTCATTTCGCGAGATTTTGTTTTTATTTCTTCAATATCGTGCGTGGAAAACTTAACGTCTTCGCCGTAGATAGTAAATGGTGCCCAAACCTTTAGATCTCCAAAAAAATGGTCTTTGTGTTGTTGAAATATGTTCATTGTCCGTCTCAAAGCCTCACAAACCGACGTTTCGTTGCAAATTTCTTTATAGAAATTTTCCATGAACAATTGTGTTCCTTCATCGTCAATAGGCCAGAGCGTGGCAAGAACGGAGCGAGCACCGGCTGCAAGAAATGCGCGTGCTAGACCAACAACTCCTTCTGAAGAGACATTCCCTCTTCCTGTATGACAACAACATAGAACAACTAACCGGGCACATATGGGAATTTCAATAATATCTTTTTCTCTTACAAGATAAGATTCTTCTTTGGGTAAGCCTTGGCTAGTTGAATTAGGATTAGGAGCAAGAAAGATTTCACCATGCTCTTCGTACCCATGTGCGGCAATGTGAATTATGCCAGCGTTTTGAATTAATTGTAAAACTAGTTGCTTTATCGCCTTGTCTTCTACTAAGGGTGCAGCGTCAAAAAGAGATGCAAGACATTGCGCTTCAGCTGTAGCGGATGGGAGCGGACCCGGTTCAATTTCTAGGCCACGAAAACTAACTTTGCCAATAGTTGGATTACCAACAAACAATGCAAAACCTGGACAAGCTTGATGTGATTGCTTCATGCTGGCATAAAGAGTGTGCAGAGATGGTGTTATTTGAATACTGTAATTTTGTGATATCGAGGAACCATTTTCACCTTTCAAAGCACAAAATGGCACAAAAAACAAATATTTGTCAGGAACAATAATCAGTTTCTTTCCCTTGATAAAATCCTTAACAGGATTGATGAGTTTCTGAAACAATTCCTGTAAAATATGAGTATCTTGTTCAATAGAAGGAGGTTTAGTCGGAAACCTCAGTTTGGCAACGTCAACAGCCTCATAGCGTTGCACTACATTTTTTATTTTTGACTCAGAATCTTGGCGTGTGTTGGGAAGAAATATGCTTTCGCAAGACTGGGCCTTTTTAGAAAGTATGTTTTCTGAGTTCTCTAATTCACAATTTTCTGATCCTTTATTGGAATCAATAAAATTATCATTCACTAACATCTGGCTCCATGGTATTTCCGCAATGTTATGACGATCGGAAGTAAAATTTGAACTTAGTTTAAACAAGGAGGAATCACGCTTTAAATCAACAGAATAAGTCTGAAGCAACATTTTCAAAATCTCGAAAATAGAATCCTCAGGTAAAGTCAGGTCATTATTTTGTTCCAAAACAATGTGTTTAATGTCATCCACGCCATTTAAAACCCATATATGGAGAAACTTACAAAGATCAAAAGAGTAGAATAAAACAGTGGAACTATTTTTCTTGAGCAGGATGCCCTTCTCAATATTGTTTATTTCTAATTTCTCTTCATTTTTCTCAATATTTCCCCAGGTCTCACGTGTATAATCGACCATGTCATCAATCTCTGATTTCTTTCGTTTCTCGATAAAAGCATGCAGTGCCTTGGCCTTTCCAAGATCAATAACTAACAATGCGGCTTCAATGCGTGTTAACAAAAAAAAACAATGCATTAGAGTCACATATCGTTGGAAGTATTCACTAGTGAATGATATCTTATTTTTGTCAACGCTCAAGTCGAATAAAATCTTATCACCACACATAACAGATCTCTTAAGAAATGACACAGCGTTTTTTAAGTTGCTCACATCTTCCGTTTCGCGAGCTACAAACAAATACAGTGACAAGTAAGAGTTCCCCATGTTTCCTAAAGAAATACATTCCATACTTCGATCACCAATTTCTAAACTAATTTGAAATGTTTCTCCAAAACATTTAAGAGATTTTTGAAACTGCCCCATCTTAGAATACACATTCCCTAAATTTCCATTGTTACTTGCTATTCCTGACCGATCTCCTATTTCAGTGCTGATTGCTAGACCTTTACTGTAATAGTAAATGGCTTCTTCATACTGCCCCATCTTAGAATAGACATTCCCTAAATTTCCATTGTTACTTGCTATTCCTGACCGATCTCCTATTTCAATGCTGATTGCTAGACCTTTACTGTAATAGTAAATAGCTTTTTCATACTGCCCCATACTCAAATAGACATTCCCTAAATTTCCATTGTTACTTGCTATTCCTGACCGATCTCCTATTTCAATGCTGATTGCTAGACCTTTACTGTAATAGTAAATAGCTTTTTCATACTGCCCCAAACAACGATAGGCAATCCCTAAATTTCCATTGTTACTTGCTATTCCTGACCGATGTCCTATTTCAGTGCTGATTTCTAGACCTTTACTGCAATAGTAAATGGCTTTTTCATACTGCCCCATACTCAAATAGACATTCCCTAAATTTCCATTGTTACTTGCTATTCCTGACCGATCTCCTATTTCAGTGCTGATTTCTAGACCTTTACTGTAATAGCAAATAGCTTTTTCATACTGCCCCATACTCAAATAGACATTCCCTAAATTTCCATTGTTACTTGCTATTCCTGACCGATCTCCTATTTCAATGCTGATTGCTAGACCTTTACTGTAATAGTAAATAGCTTTTTCATACTGCCCCAAACAACGATAGACATTCCCTAAATTTCCATTGTTACTTGCTATTCCTGACCGATCTCCTATTTCAGTGCTGATTTCTAGACCTTTACTGTAATAGCAAATAGCTTTTTCATACTGCCCCATACTCAAATAGACATTCCCTAAATTTCCATTGTTACTTGCTATTCCTGACCGATCTCCTATTTCAGTGCTGATTTCTAGACCTTTACTGTAATAGCAAATAGCTTTTTCATACTGCCCCATACTCAAATAGACATTCCCTAAATTTCCATTGTTACTTGCTATTCCTGACCGATCTCCTATTTCAATGCTGATTGCTAGACCTTTACTGTAATAGTAAATAGCTTTTTCATACTGCCCCAAACAACGATAGGCAGTCCCTAAATTTCCATTGTTACTTGCTATTCCTGACCGATCTCCTATTTCAGTGCTGATTTCTAGACCTTTACTGTAATAGCAAATAGCTTTTTCATACTGCCCCATACTCAAATAGACATTCCCTAAATTTCCATTGTTACTTGCTATTCCTGACCGATCTCCTATTTCAATGCTGATTGCTAGACCTTTACTGTAATAGTAAATAGCTTTTTCATACTGCCCCAAACAACGATAGGCAGTCCCTAAATTTCCATTGTTACTTGTTATTCCTGACCGATCTCCTATTTCAATGCTGATTGCTAGACCTTTACTGTAATAGTAAATAGCTTTTTCATACTGCCCCAAACAACGATAGGCAGTCCCTAAATTTCCATTGTTACTTGCTATTGCTGACCGATCTCCTATTTCAGTGCTGATTTCTAGACTTTTACTGTAATAGTAAATAGCTTTTTCATACTGCCCCATACTCAAATAGACATTCCCTAAATTTCCATTGTTACTTGCTATTCCTGACCGATATCCTATTTCATTGCTGATTGCTAGACTTTTATTGTAATAGTGGGTGGCTTTTTCATACTGCCCCAAACAACGATAGACAGTCCCTAAATTTCCATTGTTACTTGCTATTCCTGACCGATCTCCTAATTCAGTGCTGATTGCCAAACCTTTATTTAAATAGTCAATGGCTTCTTTATACTCTGCCAGCTCTAGATGCGCATTTCCTAATATTTCGCAACATTTTGCTTTGCCTGATTTGTCTTTAAGTTCATTTGCAATCTTTTCAGCTCTTAGGGTATATTCTATTGTTTTACTATAATGTGAAGTATTAAGATATATTCTTGCAATTCTAAGAAGAATATTCATTCTCAAACTCTTTCCCTCAACTAAATTACTTAATAATTTTTCGAGCTCAAGATAGTACTTCAACATATCCAAAGATTCTCTATTTCTATCACATTTTTGAAAAACCAACAATAACATTACCGTTTTCAACCCTAAGTTACCTTGAAGAAGTTCAATGGATCTGTCTACTATGTAATCAAAGCCATTCTTTCTTCCTTTTTCTTGTAGAATTTTTGCCGTCTCAGCAACAAACTCAATTACCATTTTAATGTCTCTGTTTCTTGCTTGAAAAATCTGTTGTCAGTTTAAAAATATTTAAATAGAGCAAAAAAGCTAACGAAAACGTGTGCAGCAGACGTTTGTACTAAACCGAGGTTTGGTAGAGATAGAGTAGAGGGTGGGGTGAGGAGTCAAATTGAGCTAGTGTCACAAAAAAATTGTGGGCAAGCAAGTTGCTTCAAGGCCGTTTTAACATGCCGTTACCGGGATGCATTTGCACTGGTTGTTTCCAGTTTAAGTACTGTTTAATAAACCAGCAGGAGTGTTTTATCAGATAAAAAGACACGAGGCGAAGCCGAGTTCAAAAACCCGGGTTGAAAAACGAACCACTTGGTAAGTTCATTGGTCTAGTAAGTTTGAAAAATAACCTTGTCTAAGCCGAGAAAATCGAAGCTAAAGTTTATGTAAACCAGGAGGTATCTTTATCACATATAAAGACACTGATTAAACTTTAATTTCTTTTGAATTTTCCTCATGAATTATTAATGGTTTTTGAACATGTCTGTAACAGGTTGTTGACAACTTGCAACAAAGTTGATGACTTCAACGGACTTGTGACAAATTGTTCCAACAACTTGTTACCGCTTTGCACTTGACAAATTGCTACAAGGTTGACAACAAGAAGCTTGCATTGGCTTGATAAAATCACAACTTCTTAACAACTTGTGAACAGGCGTGCTACAAGCTTGTTGCAAACTCATCTTGTCAACACCGAAGCTGTGGGATTTTTACGGGTGTAGATTTGCCGAAATGAAACGACGAGTAAATAAATGAATGAATGAATGAATGAATAACTGAATAAACGAACAAACCAATGAACAAACGAACGAACGAATATACGAATAAATAAATAAATGAATAAAATAAATTTTCGCAACTAGTACCAGTTCGGTCTTTTTCAAATAGTTCTAAAAACAGTACTAATATTTAAATTACTTACTTCACGGCGCATTTTCCCTGCATCAAAACTTTCTTGAGCTGATGCCATTTTTGTATACTGGCAAGACGGTTTTTAGCTGCAAAGAAGCAGAAATACGTGAACAAAACTGATAAAACTTATTTACGGCAGAAAAATACTAATGGCATACAATTTTGTAAAAAGTATACTAATGAACATAGAATTTTAAATATAATTATCTTCTTTATTTAGGATAAAAGGATAAAGGATTAACAACATTAACAACAGTAATTACATTGGTCACCTCGAAACCCTTGTTTTAAGAGGGACGATTAATCGCAAAATGAATATAAGACCCAGCTCAAAATTTTGAAATGTGTCGTATTTCCGGCCTCACCACCATACAACCACCCGTTATTACGAGCACTTTTTCCTGGCCTGAATACCTCCTAAGCAGTGTAATACTCCCCCGTTATTACGAGCACTTTTTCCTGGCCTGAATACCTTCTAAGCAGTGTAATACTCCAAGGGCTTCGCAGTGATCAGATTTCTGATCAGCATTCAGCCGAACATATTCGCAACACGCAAACAAACGTGCAATGATGTTTTAATTCTGATATCATGACATTTCATTGATCAGTATCATTTCAGCCTCGCGAATACATTCACAACACGCAAAACACAATGACGTTTTAATGTGACCACGACGAAGCACATTCGCCGCTCGCTCAACTCAGGGCATTCGCAACACAGGATGTCGCTATGATCGGATTTTGCATCAACATTCAGCGCGAACACATTCATAAGAGTGATAAGAGACACGGATTTCTAATACACGTAATTTGTAGCAGAGCAAGTTCGTTTATTTCATCGACCATACAATAATTTTTAATCGCTTCGTCTATAAAGGAAATTGACATAATCGGTTATCAGTTGCGAGTTATCGTCTCACGCTGGATTTTAATTCGCTCCGAAGGCATAATCAGTAATTAACAGTCAGTAAGTCAGTTGCCTTTTCACCCTGCATTCTCACTGGCTCCGAAGACAATCTCCACTGCTTCGCAGTTGATACAAAAACAGAAAAGACACACAACGGTAGAGGAAGTCAGAGGTAGTCTAAATTATAATATAAGGTCATGTCCACACTAATTCGTTTTCAAACGAAAACGAAAACGGAGACCTCGTATATCGAAAACGTATCAAAAGTTTTCCGTCCACACTATCGTTTTCGAATCGTTTTCATTTTACTTTTATACTTAGAAATAATCTTAGATAATAACCACATTCAAAATCATTTATCTCTATCAGTGACAGTCACCACATTAACCTTTTCAATCGCTTTGTTATTGTGGAACAACTTGATCTTTTTAGTCTGTCTAACGCCAGACGATTCTACTCTGTCTATTAAACGCCAGACGATTCTACTCTGTCTAACGCCAGACGATTCTACTCTGTCTAACGCCAGACGATTTTACTCTATCTAACGCCAGACGATTTTACTCTGTCTAACGCCAGACGATTCTACTCTGTCTAACGCCAGACGATTCTACTGTCTAACGTCAGACGATTCTACTCTGTCTAACGCCAGACGATTTTATTCTATCTAACGCCAGACTATTTTACTCTGTCTAACTCCAGACGATTCTACTCTGTCTAACGCCAGACGATTCTACTGTCTAACGTCAGACGATTTTACTCTGTCTAACGCCAGACTATTTTACTCTGTCTAACGCCAGACGATTCGGCTCTGTCTAACGCCAGACGATTCTACTCTGTCTAACGCCAGACGATTTTACTCGTCTCGGAAAGCCATGCTGCCATGAAAGACTAATGTCTCGATATTATTTCTTCTGTAGTTAACACAAATTATCTACTTACATTCGGGGAAAGACAGATCTCACAGAACCTGCTCTGTCCGGAGTGGACAAAATGTCAAAATCTAATACTGTTCCAATGAATCGTGTTAAGTTCAGCTCACCAGAGTCTGTGAAGAAACTTCAGTATGTATATCTCAATAATTACCATCCAAATGCTCAAATACAGAACCTGTGTCTTTGACGAACAGAAGAAACTGATAAGCTATGGTATCGTGTGTCGAGCATACGTAACAAAAACTGACCAATAGCTGCATCTTATTACAAGTACATTTAACAGTTGTACAGTTGTTTATATTAGCGTTGCTGTCGTGAAAAAGGTTTTGATTTCATGCAAAAATGAAACTGAAACACCTTCGGCAGTGAAACTAAATTACTTAGTTTGTTGTTTTTGACGATGACAATGACGTTTTAATGTGACCACGACGAAGCACATTCGCCGCTCGCTCAATTTTTTTCCCAAAAATCATGAAAAATATGCTCATGTTTCTCTGAGGATGGTTCTGTAATTAATTTATATTGCCAATTCCCTTTAAAAAATAATCTCTCTGTTGATAAAAAATAATTTACGAATCTTACGGCTTGTTAAAAACATTTGCACCACTAGTGGCTAGCTTAATATCAAATTGAAAAACTCAAATGTAATTGAACATTATTCAATGCTTCTTTAATATAAATCTTATAAAAAAAGTTAATGTTCGCTAATGACTATTTCTAAACTAATCTATTTCTCAAATTCATTGTCAAAATATTACTTCTGTTAAAAAAAGAAGCGACAATTTATGTGTCTCGATTATTTACATGTCTTTGGTTTCCGTAGACTTCAACGATACTTTGTGAAGTCTTAGGTTGCCAATTTTCAGTGGTCTGGACGTACTGTGGCCGAACTCTTTCTTGAATGCCATGATAAGGAACTGTGGTTACTGTTGGTCGATGTTCTGCTGGAAAGATCTGCCTTGATGCTTCTCTTTGGTTCTTCTAGACTTCAACGGTTGAAGTATAGAAGAACCAAAGAGAAGCAACAAGGCAGTCAACGCTACTTTGTGAAATATTCAGTGGTCTGGACGTGCTGTGGACGAACACTTTCTTGAATGAAATGATAAGGAACTGTGGTTACTCTTGGTGGATGTTCTGCTGGAAAGATCTGTCTTGTTGCTTCTCTTTTCTTTTCTATTTTAAGAGCAGTATTAGAATCCATAGTCATTCCTAAACTTGCTTTTTCCTCATTCTCCTTTCTTTTTGTTTTCCTACTTTTCCTGGCTTTACTTCGACCTGATTTGTCTAGCTCCTCGTTCTCCTTTTCATCTTTGTTCTTCCTCTCATCTTCCTTTTCGTTTCCCTCTTTTCTTTCCTGTTTTCCCTACTTCTCCACATTTTTGGCCTCCTGTTCCTCCTGTTCTTTCTTCCTTTTCTTACGTCCCTTGACTCTCTTCTGCTTCGCCTCTTTCGTGCTCTCCATTTTTCTTCTCCTCATCCTTCTCCTTCTTCTCCTCTTCGTTCCCATCCTCTTTCCGTTCCTTCTCCTCCTCCTTTTCCTTTCCCCCTTCCGCCTCTTCCTTCCCCTCCTCCTTCTCTTCCTCACTCCTCCTTTTCCTTCCCATTCTCCTTTTCTTTGTTCTCTCCCCTCCTTCTCTTCCTTCTTCTCCTCTTCCTTCTCCCCCTCCTTTTTTCTGTCCTCCTCCTTCTCTTTCCTCTTGTCTTCATCCTTGACTTTTTCCTCCTTCCTCTTGTTTTTGTCTTTTTTTCCTCGTCATTCTTCTTCTTCTCCTCTTCCTCGTCTTCCTTTTCCTCTTTCTCTTCTTCCATGTTCTCCTCCACTACCTTCTCTCCCACCTTCCTCCCTTTTCCTTCTTTTTCTCTTACTTCTCTCCCACCTCCCCCTGTTCCTTCTCCTCCTCTTCCATCTCCCCCCATCCTTTTCCTTTCCCCCATCCTCTACCTTCTCACCTTCTTCCTTCTTTTCTTCTTCCTTCTCTCCCACCTTCCCCCCTCTTTCTTCTTCTCCTCTTCCATCTCCCCCTCCTCTTCCTTTTCTTCCCCTCCTTTTCCTTCTCCCTTTCTCATCTTCCTTTTTCTCCTCCTCTTCCTTCTCCCTCCTGTCCTCCACCTCTTCCTTCTTTTCCTCTTCCTTCTCCTCCTTTCTCTCCTCCTCTACTTCCTTCTCCTCATCTTTCTCGTCCTGCTCTTCCCCTTCCTTCTCACCCACATTCTCTTCTTTCTTCTCCTTCCCCTCTTCCTTCTCCTTTTCCTTCTCCACCTCTTCCTTCCTCTCCTTCTCCTCCTCCTTCTACTCTTTCTAGGACTTTAAAAGTCAACCAGTTTCTGTCGCTGTGTCACTAACACATCAAACATTACTTACTCTAATCTTGGAATGCATAATCCTCCAGGCCATATAACCAAAATAAACTACTGATCTTTTAGTTTCCACATGACTAGACTAAATCTAAGAAGAATATAGATTGTATTTAATGTATAATTTGCATGAAATAATTTTTAAGTATCATGCAACGTTGTTCAATAAATACTCACTTATTTATCTTCTTCCTTTACCGTTCCTCATTTCTTTCAGTATATCTTGAACTCCGTTAAGTGGGCTGGAGGCGGGAGGCGGGAGAGCGGTTAAGTGGGCTAGACGGGAAACCGTCTGCCGGGTTTCTAACTGTTTCAATCACCAACACTATCCTCACCATCTAACCACACCTGTTAACCAGTAGTTAAAGATTAGTATTAAAGCATATACCTATATAAAACAATTGTCTGTTCTAAGATGTGTTTTATCTAAATATAAAGCAATAATCAGATGTGTTCATAGACATAAAACTCAACAATAAGCTCTTGCCTGTCAATCAACACCACCAGGAAGGGGGGGTTGGTCCAAACTAGCAGGGGTTATATAATTACAACGTCTTCCTCTTAACAAGATTTGATCAATCTGTTCGTTCTTTTATCAATTTTCTCTATCTTCTGACTCTCGGTTGAGGAATATTTACTCCATCTTGATCTGCGTTTGACGATGTAGGTGGCACTGTTTCTCTAGAGAACAGAGCAGGTTATCGCGTCTCCACTGGTGTTCCACTTGATTTGGCATTGGATTCTACAGCGCTGTCGTGTACAACTGATATCTTCTGTTCCTTCAGTAGATTCCTTCACTTTGATCTTGAACCAAATACGATCTTGGTAGAACTTCTGTTTGACGCCTGAATGGTAATCATTGTTTGAGCATATCCTCGCTTTGTCCATTGCTTTCCAATGAAGCATATCTAGGCTGTTCTTGGCATAGTATATCTTTACAACTTCCCAGCGATGTTAAAGAACTTTACAACTTTGCTTGATTCCACAGTCTGAGGATGCAGCAGCCGTCGCAGAACCTTTTTTAAAGAGGAGCTTTCACTAAAAGGGACTCTTCTAGGACATCCTTGGGCGCCACCCCCCCTGGTCCTCTGAAAAATCTTGAAATTTAGAGTCTCTCGCTCTATCTAGAATATTAGTTTATTCTCTTCAACCAATGAGAAGATATTTAAAATCCGGCATGGATAGGGTAAAGCTGGACTTCTACTAAGCGTAAAATGTCGCGTGCTTAACTTTCATATTGAAAAAATTTGATAGTTTTTACTTCGTTTCACGTGCAAACTCATAAGACAAAAAAAGAGTCGAGTGGGCAAAGTTCTGCGTCTAGTAGAAATCAAATTTTAGAATGAGGTTGCTTTCTGCAGTGTTCACATAAAATTTTAAATTGCTAGAGAGAGATACTGAGTTTTTATATCTAGTGATCAGTTTTGCTGTCGTGTTTTGAATAGGCTACATACAGTAGCCAGCTTAAATAATTAACACCCGCTTCATACGTTGAACGTTTCATGTGTAGAATCTAATGGAAATTACTAAGAATTTTTCAAGCTTCTTTGTATTGGATTATACATAAATATACAAATATTAAATAGGTACAACAAACATGTAAAAAGTCCAGTTTAACTAAATAAAAATGCTTACTTTTCTCTTCGTCGTGAGGTTTGTCATCAGAATTCAATCTCTTTCTGGAGCTACTCTCTGCTAAATAAAGAAAAGACAGAACAACAATACATTTTTGAAGCTTGCATGATTATACGAGGTACAACTAGGCTGGTTTATTGTGCAGGGGTTGCGCCAGGAATTCCCCAACACAGGGGCTAAGGTTCCTGACAGAGGGGCTAAAATAGGGGGTCTGGGGGAATGTAATTTCTGATCAGCAATAGTATTTCCATCGCTATATATCAGTGAAAATTACATTAGCAACTTGCAAACCAAAACACTTAGTCTACAGTCGAAGTAAAAAATAAAATGTCACCTTGCTTGTATATAGCTGTAAAAAGTGCTTCACTAACTGGCAAAGTTTCTTTTTATATTTTCAATTCTTAAAGGACGTTTTCAATAAAAATTAAGTTTGTCTAATTTGAAAGAACTCGTCAAATGGTGTAAGAAGACCTTTTGCAATTTTTCCGTATCTGTTTCGGTTTTGGAAATATTTCGACCAAAGACAGCGTGCTGTCCGCCATCTTGTTGTAATATTGGGTGCGGAAGAAAATATCCTTCGCCCTGCTGCGAGCTCAAGTCCTTTGCATTAGAGGAAGCCGATCGTTGCACAAGCGGGCTCCTGTTCTTAATGCATCGGACATCGAACTATCTGAGAAAAACTCTCAAATGTAACTCAAAATGTGATAACCATTTTGTAAAAATACACGTTTTGTATAGGTTTATAATTTATATAATATACTATTTGTAATTGAATGTTATATGTAATCCTACATTGGATCTTAATTATTAAAAAATCTTGTTCTTCATATTGGGTCTAATTAACTAGGAAATTGGTGACGTCACAACCAGGGTAAACCTGATGAAACTACTCCGTGGGTGACCAAATTTCCACAGAAGGCTTTTTAAATGTTGTGGGTCAATTTAAAATGGAAATAGCGCAACAAAATCGAGTTTCTAGCTCATGTCATACGGTTGGCAAGATAAAAATTTCACTTTACCCTGGTTATGATGTCACATGCATATCGAAAATAATTCCAAGATGGCGGACAGCAGGCTGTCTTTGGTCCAAATATTTCCAAAACCAAAACAGATACGGAAAAATTGTAAAAGGTCTTCTTATACCATTTGACGAGTTCTTTCAAATGAGACAAACTTAATTTTTATTGCAAATGTCCCTTAAAACTTCGATTTTTCGCGCTAATCATTTCCCGAAATATGACGAAGTTTCCCCCAACGGTGGGCTATTCACACATAGCAAACTCCGTTTTATCTCCAAGTTTGTTCAACAAAATCACTTGAAACTGTGCACAATAAAACTCCTCGCGACAATGCACATTTCATGTTGAGCAATCATGCAGGTATAAGTGATTTTGTGATGCATAAAACGCTGTACCCTGGTTATGACATCAGAGACCATTTCATTTACATATCAAAGAAACTGAAATATCTCAAAAACGAAGAATGATACAGAAAAGTTTTAAAAGGCCTTCCATTACCATTTCACAATTCAAATTAGACAAACTTAATTTCTATTGCTAATGCTCTTGAACTGTGCACATAAAATAATACTGTGTTTAGAATTAACGACATTATCTAATGCACGTGCCTTGTGTTAAAATGTAGTGATTACGGTCACACAACCAAGAGACCACAGTCTATAAAAATTAGTTTTCTGACAAGCAACATTTTTCCATATATACTTCTTGACACAGGATTTGCCCAGAGTTGAATAAAATTGCCTAGTGTTCACCAAAATAAAATACTGAAGACCGATTCGGATAAAAGAGTTGGGAACAAGAACATCTTTAAGAATGTGAATAGCTAAATTTCTTGGCAGAAACGAAATATATAAGAACATTTTTAGAGCAACTTGAAAAATTACGCGTTATTTTGCATGAACAAAAACAGAATGGCAAAAAATAATTATAATAATTAATGATATATCGTAAAATACTGATTACTACATGGCCTTGGACTCGTACAAATGTTGAAAAACATGCGACTTATAAAGAACGCTGGCTGGCACGGTTAAGCGAGATGGCCCAGCCCGGTTCACCCTCTTAATACGGGTGGCCACTTAATAGAAATATTACCATGGCAAGGGACAATAGCTGAATCTTTAATGCATGGTTAAGCTGGACTTCCACTAGGCGTAAAATATCGAGCGCTCGACTTTTTTCTTTTGTCTTGTGAGTTTCCATGCGGAACGACGTAGAAATTAAAAAGTCGAACGGGCGATATTTTTACACGCCTAGTGGAAATCCAGGTTTAGAGCTTCTCACTCGCGATCAGAAGGTCGGGGGTTGGAGACCCACTTGGGAACTAAAAAAGCTCGAAGAACATTTACATACAATAACTTCTGAAGGTCATTGAAATAGAAGATGTAGCAGTATTAGAAGCAACATGACCGTCGACATACAGTATAGATATAGATAAGTATTCTAAAAAACAAACCAAGTACCAAAAGGTTCGTTGTTCATTGTGAATCCATGAAGTATCCTGACTTCACTTGCTGAGCCAAAGAATTCTGTTTAACTTCACGAAGAGCCTTAACTAGCTGTTCTCTAGTTCCATTTCTTTCGTTGAATCGCATGAGCATATTCAAAGCCTTTGACGTTTCCTCATCACCAATTTTGCAACGTATATTTTCAATGTCGTGTTGTTGAAATTGCTTTGTCAGAAGGGCTACTTCTTTCCACAGGTGGGGCATTGCATAGGCTATTCTAACGATCTGGTCACTTTCAAGTCCATCTATCAAATTGTAAACAAAACAGTTCAACAACTGACAGCGTGTTAACTAGCAAAATTTAACAACACACCTACTGAACAGAATTTTTGGCCCTCGCACCTTGATAGAATTGGTGCGTAGAATTACCTGGGTAAACTATGGTGTTGATTTTGCAAAGTGAGGAAAACCAGAGAACCCGATGAAAAACCATCGAGGAGCAGGAGGGAATCGACAACTATACTCCCATGAAGCTAAGTAGGTCACACATCAGAGTACCAACCGCATTCGACCAGGGTTAACTTCAAGCGGTGACAGGCAGCGTGCTAACAGCTTGTGTCACCCATGCCTCACACTTGCTCCCAACTCGAGTTTCTAGCTCAGTCAGTAGTCGGTACAGCGTTGGACTAGTAAACTGAAGGTCGCGGGTTCGAATCCCAGCTACAGTCTTTCTCTAACATTTTGTAACACATTATACTTTGTAACACCTGAGTGTTAAAAAAGAATAATTACAAAAGAGAAAGGTACCCCTGCGGTTAGCTGAAGCTATCCTAGGCAGGAGACACACAAAAATATTTATAACAAATAAATAAAAGATAATATTTAACAATAAGACAACGAGCCCGAGTTTTAGTCAATAGTCAATTTCTTTGACTTTTCAAATATTTAGAGTTAATTTGCTTGCCAGGAGCCAATTGCAGACCTCAATGAGCTCATCATTAACTGTTTTTTCTCTAAATGAATATTAGTCTTGTAGGATGAGCACTACATGCCACAACGTCATATTATAAATTAATCTTCATAAGGAAAAACTATACTGCAGTAGATGCAATTCACCTTTTGCTCTAAAAGGAGAAATTTTCTTATAATATTTTTAAGACAGATGTACCTGGGTCATCTACAGAACAAGATTCCACCACCTTGCTGCTAGTACTTCGCTCACTTCCTTCTTCATCCGTTTCGTTTAAGCGTACTTTTTCTAAAATTAAGGAAAAACAACAAGTCAGTAAAGTGCATGTGTACATTTACTAATTCTGAAGCTCTAGCATTTCAAACGCCAACACTATCCTCACCAATTAATTCTTTGAATGTTTGCATGATGACAAATTGTAATAACCCTAAACTAATATCTTTATATTTATAGACAATTACACGTCTTCTGTCTACTAATGTTGAATTCTTATCATAGCCTATTTGTTTTCTGTTGCATCACCTATCAAATTGTTATCAGTTTGATCTTCTGTTTTAGTTTTGCTATGTAATTTTATTTTCAGATCTAATTTTCGTTTAACTTTATCTTGTTTGTAGGTTCAATCAGTTCAATCAGAATGTCATTTCGCGAGATTTTGTTTTTATTTCTTCAATATCGTGCTTGGAAAACTTAACGTCTTCGCCGTAGATAGAAAATGGTGCCCAAACCTGTAGATCTCGAAAAATATGGTTTTCATGTTGTTGAAATATGTTCATTGTCCTTCTCAAAGCCTCACAAACCGACGTTTCGTTGCAAATTTCATCATAGAAATTTTCCATGAACAATTTTGAACCTTCATCGTGGATAGGCCAGAGTGTGGCAAAAACGGAGCGAGCACCGGCTGCAAGAAATGCGCGTGCTAGACCAACGACTCCTTCTGAAGAGACATTCCCTCTTCCTGTATGACAACAACATAGAACAACTAACCGGGCACTTACGGGAATTTCAATAATATCTTCTTCTCTTACAAGATAAGATTCTTCTTTGGGTAAGCCTTGGCTAGTTGAATTAGGATTAGGAGCAAGAAAAATTTCACCATGCTCTCCGTCCCCATGTGCGGCAATGTGAATTATGCCAGCATTTGGAATTAATTGTAAAACTCGTTGCTTTATCGCCTTGTCTTCTACTAAAGGTTTAGCGTCAAAAAGCGGTGCAAGGCATTCCACTTCAGCTGTGGCGGATGGGAGCGGTTCCGGTTCAATTTCTCGCCCACGAAAACTAACTTTGCCAATAATTGGATTTCCAACAAACAATGCAAAACCTAGACTAGCTTCATCTGACTGCTTCGTGCTGGCACAAAGAGTGTGCAGAGATGGTGTTATTTGAATACTGTAATTTTGTGATATCGAGGAACCATTTTTATGTTTCAATGCACAAAATGGCACAAAAAACAAATATTTGTCAGGAACAATAATTAGTTTGTTCCCTTTGATAAAATTTTTAACAGGATTGATGAGTTTCTGAAACAATTCCTGTAAAATACGAGTATGTTGTTCAATAGAAGGAGGTCTAGCCGGAGACCTCAGTTTGGCAACGTCAACAGCCAGATCATAACGTTGCACTACTTGCAGTACATTCTTGATTTTCGACTCAGAATCTTGGCGTGCGTGGGGAAGAAATATGCTTTCGCAAGACTGGGCCTTTTTAGAAAGTATGTTTTCTGAGTTCTCTAATTCACAATTTTCCGCTACTTTATTGGAATCAATAAATTTCTCATTCACTAACATCTTGCTACATGGTATTTCCGCAATGTTATGACGACCAGAACTAGATTTTGAACTTAGTTTAAACAAGGAGGAATCACGATTTAAATGAACAGAATAAGTCTGAAGCAACATTTTCAAAATATCGAAAATAGAATTCTCAGGTAAAGTCAGGTCATTATTTCGTTCCAAAAGAACGTGTTTAATGTCATCCACGCCATTTAAAACCCATATATGGAGAAACTTACAAAGATCAAAAGAGTAGAATAAAACATTGGAACTATTTTTCTTAAGCAGGATACCCTTCTCAATATTGTCTATTTCTAATTTCTCTTCATTTTCGTCAATATTTTTCCAGGTCTCTCGTGTATAATTGCTCATGTCATCAATCTCTGATTTCTTTCGTTTCTCGATAAAAGCATGCAGTGCCTTCGCCTTTCCAAGATCCATAACTAACAATGAGGCTTCAATGCGTGTTAACAAAAGAAAACAATACATTAGAATCACATATTGTTGAAAGTATCCACTAGTGAACGATATCTTCACTGCAAAACCTCCAATTCTTGTCAAGATAATTTTTCTTCTTTTGAGATTCTATTTCTTGCTTTAAGATATTTAATCTTGTTTTAAGACAAAATATCTTGTCAAGAAACCGCAGTAAGATTATTATCTTGCAAACGGGACAAGAAAATCTTAAAACAAGTATTTTTTTCTTAAAACAAGTTTTTGGGAATTTGCAGTGTTATTTTGTCAACGCTCAAGTCGAATAAAATGTTATCACCACACATAACAGATCTTTTAAGAAATGACACAGAGTTTCTTAAGTTGCTCACATCTTCCCTTTCGCGAGCTACAGACAAATACAGTGACAAGTAAGAGCTCCCTATGTTTCCTAAAGAAATGCATTCCAAACTTCGATCACCAATTTCCAAACTAATTTTAAATACTTCTCCAAAACATTTAAGAGATTTTTGAAACTGCCCCATCTTAGAACATGCATTCCCTAAACCTCCATTGTTACTTGCTATTCCTGACCGATCTCCTATTTCAGTGCTGATTTCTAGACCTTTATTGTAATAGTAAATGGCTTTTTCATGCTGCCCCAATCTAAGATAAACATTCCCTAAACTTCCATTGTTACTTGCTAGTTCTGACCGATCTCCTAATTCAGTGCTAATTGTTAAACCTTTATTGTAATAGTCAAGAGGTTTTTTACACTGCCCCAAACAATGATAGACATTCCCCAAATTTCCATTGCAACTTGCTATTCCTGACCGATCTCCTATTTCAATGCTGATTTCTAGACCTTTACTGCAATAGTAAATGGCTTTTTATACTGCTCCAAACTAAGATAGACATTCCCCAAATTTCCATTGTTACTTGCTATACCTGACCGATCTCCTATTTCAGTGCTGATTTCTAGACCTTTATTGTAATAGTAAATAGCTTTTTCATACTGCCCCAAATAACGATAAGCAGTCCCTAAATTTCCATTGTTATTTGCTATTCCTGACCGATCTCCTATTTCAGTGCTGATTTCTAGACCTTTATTGTAATAGTCAATAGCTTTTTCATACTGCCCCATACTCAAATAGACACTCCCTAAATTTCCATTGTTATTTGCTATTCCTGACTGATCTCCTATTTCAGTGCTAATTGCTAGACCTTTATTGTAATAGTCACTCGCTTCTTTATACTCTGCCAAACCTAGACGCGCATTTCCTAATTTTTCGCCACATTTTGCTTTGCTTGATTTGTCTTGAAGTTCATCTGCAATCTTTTCAGCTCTTAGGGTATATTCTATTGCTTTACTATAATGTGAAGTGTTAAGATATATTTCTGCAATTCTAAGAAGAATAGTCATTCTCAAACTCTTTCCCTCAACTAAATTACCTAATAATTTCTCAAGCTGAAGATAGTACTTCAACATTTCCCGACATTCCTTATTTCCATCACATTTTTGAACAACGGAGAATAACATTAATCCTTTTAACATTAAGTTACCTTGAAGAAGTTCAATAGATCTATCTACTATAGTAGATAGATCTATTGAACTTCTTCAAGGTAAACCATTTCTATGTTTCTGTTTCTTGCTTGAAAAATCTGTTTTCAGTTTAAAAATATTTATATAGCAAAAAAGCTAACCAAAACGTGTGCAACAGATGTTTGTACTAAACCGAGGTTTGGTAAAGATAGAGTAGAGGGTGGGGTGAGGAGTCAAATTGAGCTAGTGTCACAAACAAATTGTCCCCTTCTAAACTACACGCGTAAAAATCTCGCAAGTTGTTACAGCATTGTTGCCTGAACAATGCTGTAACAACTTGTTGACATATGTGAACAACATTGATAAATGAACAACATTGTTCATCATTGTTTCAACAAGTTGTTATAGCTTGATGAAACAACAACCGTTGTTCACGCATGTTGTAACAACCGAAGAACATGTTGATACATCAACCATGTTCACCATTGTTGTAACATTGTTGTTCATCGTTGTTATTTCGTCATGCTGTTACAACATGTTGTATCATGTGCGAACAACGTTGTTGGCTATAAAAATGTGCTGTTGGAACAACTTGTTGATGACTGTTGATTTATCCGTGAACAAGTTGTTCCAACCATAAGTGAACAACTTGTTGACAACTTGTTCACGGCGAGCAGCACAACATTGTTCACGGCGAGCAGTACAACATTGTTCACGCCTGTTGACAACCGTGAACAAGTTGTGCGTTTTTACGCGTGTACACGATAAAACGCCAAGCAAGGAAGTTGCTACAAAGCCGTTTTAACATGCCGTTACCGGGATCCATTTGCACTGGTTGTTTCCAGTTTAAGTACTGTTTAATAAACGAGCAGGAGTGTTTTATCATATATAAAGACACGAGGCGAAGCCGTATGTTTTTATATCTGATAAAACACGAACCACTTGGTAAGTTTATTGGTGTAATAAGTTTGAAAAATAACCTTGTCTAAGCCGAGAAAATCAAAGCTAAAGTTTATGTAAATCAGGAGGTATCTTTATCACATATAAAGACACTGATTAAACTTTAATTTTTTTTGAATTTTCCTCATGAATTATTAATGAGGTTTTGAACATGTCTGTAATAGGTTGTTGACAACTTGCAACAAAGTTGATGACTTCAACGGACTTGTGACAAATTGTTGCAACAACTTGTTACTGCTCTGTACTTACGAAATTGCTACAAGGTTGACAACAAGAAGCTTGCATTGGCTTGATAAAATCACAACTTCTTAACAACTTGTGAACAGGCGTGCTACAAGCTTGTTGCAAGCTCATCTTGTCAACACTGAAGCTGTGGGATTTTTATGGGTGTAGATTTGCCGAAATGAAACGACTATATAGGAAAGAAGGAAGGAGGAAAGAAAGGAAATAAATGAATGAATAAATGAATGAATGAATAAACTGAAAGGAATAAATGAACTGAAATGAATAAATGAAAATAAAAAACTAAAATAGATTCTTCGTCTTTTTTTGAAATAGTTCTAAAAACAGTACTGATATTTAAATTACTTACTTCACGGCGCATTTTGCCCGCATGAAAACTTTCTTGAGGGGATGTCATTTTTGTATACTGGCAAGACTGTTTTTAGCTGCAAAAGAACGAGAAACAGGTGAACAAAACTGATAAAACCTATTTACTTCAGAAAAAAATACTAATAGAATTTTGGAAAAAGTATACTAATGATCATAAAACTTTATATATAGAATTATCATTCTTATTTGAAATGACGAAATGGCCGCCGCTTAAGGGATAGCCTTTATGAAACGGCATCTAATTTTTACCAGTAAATATATAGAGGGGAAATATTAAAATGAAAATTCTGGTAATTGAGTATCTCGCCTGCTATTTGCCGACCTCGCTATCAAAGCAACAGCGATTTTCAAATTATTCACTTCAATTATGTGAAACCTGTGTTGCAACGCTATTTCGAAACAAGTTTCAAGACAGATTGAAACGTGTAACACCCCCTGGTCAGTTTTATGAATCAGTGTCGCTTTCCATTGCGAGATAAGTTTCACAAACCGTTGCACGAAGTTGAAGTGCATCCTACTTTGGTGAAAGCTGACTCGCAATGCAAAGCAACACAGGTTCATAAAACAAGGGAGTGTTACACGTTGCAATCTGTCTGGAAACTTGTCTCGCAATTGACCGTCTCCAAAAAGATGGCGTCTTGTACATTTAACAACAATCCTTTGCGCACATTAATATTGTTTCTTTCAAAGTAATGGAAGATAGCCTTTTGAAAGGGTAAACTTTGGTAAGAATGAAGTTCTTGCTTACGTAATCCATTTTAATATAAAAAAAAACAATCTTTAGGGACCGGTCATTATTTATGGGGACACCGGGTCGGGTAAAATTGACCCCGGGTCATGAAATTTTTTGCCGTCATTTGTACGGGCTATGACTTTTTTTAGTTCGGAAGTGACGGTTCATGAAAATTTGTTGGAGGCTATTGTATTCAAGCTCAGACTGTCTCACCTGCCAATCGACTTTCAAAACAACAGCCACAACAGTGCTATCAATGCCCACACGCGCGCAACTTCGTTCTGCGAGTTGCGTCGGCAGATGAGTAATTTACTATAAATTGCGCTCGCCAGACTGATTTTCTCTAACCAAAAATCAGAAATATATATGCATTTTCCCATCATTTTCTCACAATGTTTCAGGTTTCAAAAGTGCGATTGTATTTTGTTTAAAAACGTTGGCAGGAAGCGGATCGTTATCCTGCGAACGCTGGTAGGCGTTTCATTGGTTTGACTGGTTTCTTTTGCACTAATCTGCTTTCAAACGAAAACGGAGACCCCGTATATCGAAAACGTATCAAAAGTTTTCCGTCCACACTATCGTTTTCGAATCGTTTTCGCCATTTAGTAAAAAAATCTACAGGGATAGGAATGAATAGTTCTAGGACTAGATGACTGAAATCAAAATAACATAATCGTGACACCATCGTTTCCCAAAAGCTTCGTTTTTGCCGTCCACACTGGTGTAGAAAAACGGCGTCTTCGAATGTCTCCACTCTGGCAACAACAATCAAAATTTTCAATTTATGACGTTCTCATAATTAACATAATCGTAATAAAATATTAATGCCCAGCATAAAACACGAAATAAAGTCATATTAATATGAATATTATTTATTAAAGAATAGAACTAACGTTTCGTCGCATCGCGCAACATCATCAGAGTGAGATAAAATACATGTAAAATATGAATAAATTAGAAATATGAGTATTATCTGAGATCTCATGTTGTTTATTCTTTTACGTGTCAATGCTGTACTACATTGTATGTGGGCCAAACAGCTCACTATTTACACACACGAGTCTCAGATCACTTGAGGGTATCTAATCTTACTGGTAAGAAACGTGTTAAGCCTCCACCGACCATCATCCTCTCACATCTCACTGAAACTGGCCACACTTCCTCACTTATAACGACTTCAAAATCCTTTCCTCTTGCTGTTCAACCTCTGAACTGCTCGTACGTGAAAACTAGTCTTTTAATCTCCAAACTTGAAGTGCCTATGAAACGAAAATTAAGTCTGTCTTATTTGAAAGAACACTTAAAATTATAGAGTGACATCTTTTGTAGTTTTTCGTTCTTGAGATATTTTCGTTTGTTTGATATGCAAATTAAACATATTGACGTCGTAGACGCATAATGAGCTATCGGAGAAGGTAAGATATCTTTTCTATCAACAAACCAAATTAATTTGAATGAAGCATGTAGATGTGTTTCGCCCAGAACACTAAACATGTGGATCTTCAAGTGATTATTATATTTGATAATAGCAAAGATACATAACTTTTTCGATAACTCATTATGCACGTATGACATCAAAATATTTAATTTGCATATCAAAACAAACTAAAATATTTCAAGAACGAAGAAGGAAACGAAAAACTGCAAAAGATTTTAAGTGTTCTTTCAAATAAGACAAAATTAATTTTCGTTTCATAGGCACTTTAAACTTTATATAAATGCCGATAATAGCTCCGCCTTTCTTTCCTTATTTTGATTTTTCCACTTTACTTCGGCCTTTCTGAACATGTATGTACTATAATACTCATTTATTTCTAATTTATTCATATTTTACGTAATATTTAAAACACGAGCAGGAGTGTTTTATCAGATTTAAAACCACGAGGGCGCAGCCCGAGTGTTTTAGATCTGATAAAACACGTGATGCGAGTGTTTTGAATGGCTTCAAAAACGATTCGTTATTGGATGTTATGTTCATTAGTATTCTTATATATAAAATTGTATGTTCATTAGTATTCTTTATATAAAATTGTGTGTTCATTAGTATTCTTTCTGACGTCAAGAAGTTTTATCAGGTATAAAACCACGGACATGGTACTGATTTCGTTCGTGTTTTCCTCATGAATTATTAATGATTTTTGAACGTATTTTCTCTCACTCGCGTTGCGCGATGCGACGAAACGCTACTTCTACTCTTTAATAAATATTATTCATATTAATATGACTTTATTTCGTGTTTTATGCTGGGCATTAATATTTTTATTACGTTTACGTTTTCCGCCTGGTTCCTCATTGGTTACCATAATAAACATATTAAGATAATCCAAGCAACTAGAACGTGTTTTTTTTGCTAACAACATTACTAATTCTGTCAAAAGACAATCGTATCATCCGCCATCTTGTTTCAATATTGTGCCTAATTAACTAGAAAGATAATGACGTCACAAGCTGGGTAAATATTATAAAATTACAGTTTGCTGATAGCCGAGTGCTTTCCATGCTTTTGAAAGTGTTGTAGTGCAATGATATGATAACGACATTCAGTAAAGGCGAACTTCAAACATGGATATACGTATTGGTATAACTAAGTAAAGATTTTGCTTTACCCAGCTTGTGACGTCAGATGCATATCAGAAAATTGTCCAACATAGCGGATGACAATATTGTTGTTTTTTGTCGAAATTAGCGATGTTGTTGTTGATAAGAATCGCTTATATATTACTTGGATTAATATTACCAAGTATGTTTATTAATCAGAACATCATAAATTGAAAATTTTTAATCTTGTTGCAATTACCTCAATGAATAGTTGGCAAGTGAGTTTCCCATCATATTCGACAGATGTTACAAAAGCGTTCCTGAGACTACGTTGAAACGGAAAACCGCTAGCCATTAAGAACACTTATACGATGTCTTTCACTAGTGGCAAAGATCTTATAACCAATCAAAAAACGTTTCCACTGGAAAAGAAATATCGTACAGCAAATGAAAACCGCGGGAATCTGAAATGTACGAGATTTCTTTCCTTCGTTATTCGCACGGAATCTTAGTATACTTATATAATAAAAAAAAAAGAGCGACAAATATCCATGAGTTACCTGGCATCAATAAAATGTCCAGAAAGAACTTTCTGAGCCAAGTCCTTATTAAAAATTTCTTTAATGGCATTACCAAGCCGTCGCCTGCTTCCGTTCTTAGTAATGTAGAGCTCAAGCATGGTGCGAGCCTTTGTCGATGCATCCTCATCAATTCTGGAGTAACGTATATTTTTAATCTCGTGCAGCTCAAACTGATCCGTCAGCAAAGCTACATCATCCCATTTGGACGCGATCCTCCGGGATATTCGAACAATCTCTGGTGGTTGCAGATCATCTATCAAAATTGAGAGCAAAACAATTCAACATTAACAGAAGTTGATTTAAAAATTCAAAGCATTTCCGGGGGGCATGCCCCTGGGGTCTGGACCCCTTTGGAAATGTGTGTAGCAGGCAATCTATATCTGTGATACCTATAGTACCTATGGACGCACACATTTTCAAAACAATGGGTCGCCAAATTTACTGTTAGCCCACTCCAATGAACAAAGATCAGCACGCCACTGATAACAGCTCAGGATAATTTACGCAATCCTCGCTTGATGTTCCCCTAACTAATATCTACCAGCCACGATTTCAAAGAATTCAAAACAGTCGAACGCAGTACCCCAGCTGGGCATTGCATATGCTGTATAAGATTGTTCACTTTGATAATTAATATTTATTTGAATATTAAGCAAGACTGACTTTTCTCTGTAGTGGAGTTACATGTACACTTTTCACCACCATTGTCAAAAATAATCACTGCACCCAACGCCATTTTATAAATTATTGCGAAAACAAAAACTACACTAGAGTATATGCAATTGCGTCTTATTAACTAAAAAACAAAAGTCATCTTAAAACAGATGTACCTGGAACATTTCCTGAGCCAGATTCCACCACCTTGCTGCCAGTATTTGGCTCACTTTCTTCCACAGCTGTTTCAGTTAAGCGTACTTTCTCTAAAATAAAGGAAAGACAACATTGAGTCAATGAAGTGCATGTGTACATTTACTAATTTTAAAGGTCCTGTTACACGGAGCAATTTTTCATGCAACTTGTCTCGCAACGCCTTTGCGGAACAAGCTGCATGAACCATTGCACCGTGTAACATGCTGTGCAATGGTCAAAATCGTTGCGAGACAAGTTGCAACAATCGCTGCACAAAGTAGAATCAGGTTCTACTTTCTGCAACGATTGCAGCAATTTGTTTCAGTGTTGCACCATGTAACACCCCTTCAGCAACTTGTCTCGCAATATTTTGTTATGATTTGGAACTCAATCGAGCCTCTCCCCAGTCTACCCGCTTTTATCGGAATCCAAATCATTGGAAAATTGCATAAACGCGTTGCAGCGTGTAACACCCTCTGTCTTGCAACTGCAATGCTGCATGAGTCATCATTGCGAGACAAGTTGCATGAAAAATTGCAAAAAGTTGCATGAAAAATGCGTTCATAGACATTAAACTCAGCAATGAAATATTGCATGCGAATCAACAACACGAGGAAGGGGTCTAAACTAGCAGTGGTTATATAATTACAACGTCAAAGTCTTCGGTACGAGTCAGAGGTATATACGTGTAAGTCAGGTTTTCGGAATGACTTACCTCTTAATAAACACTCCTTAAGGTCTTCATCAATAATTCCAACGCAATCAATGCGTCCCATAACCACCAATATCTCACGAAGTTTTCCAATGGTGTTAGCAGGATTTCGTGCAGCCCATCTCAATACTTCATCCGTTGGATTTGACTCTTGGCGTACGAGATCTAAGTCGTCACTACACATTCCAAAATGAGCAGCAAGCTCTCGAAAATCTCCACCAATTTCATTTCTTATATCCATTTTCTTGCAAATATTTTGTCTCGTCAGCAAATGAAGCTTGTTGATAGACTGATCCAAAGCAGGAATAAAAGCAGACATAAATATTTGTCGTCTATGAAAGACTGATACTTGTAACTACTTATTGACCGAGCGTGAGGTCTGTACAGTGAAATATCGGACCGATGTTTTTTTAGTTTTTTTCCGATATTTCACTAGTACAGACCGAACAAGCGAGGTCAATAAGTAGTTTATTATATGGCCACAAATGTTGTGAACGTTCTGTGAAAACTCGACCCATCTTTCTTGCGAACTAAACGAAAATGGCAGACATTTTCCCATTTTTAAAGTACTTTCCGTTGAGCTAGAATCCTGAACTTTCTACCCCAAATAGTATTTTTCAATTGCTTTTGTTTGACATATTGCTCAAGATCGTACGTTAAGTAGTTGAATAAAAAATCATCTGAAATTCTAATACTTGTGAGAAGTAAATGTTATATTATTACGAACAATGTTACGAACGTTTTGGACATTTTAAAAACTTTCACAAAACGTGGAAACTCGAACTATACATCAAATGAAAGCTTATAAAATTTCTAACAACATACCTGCACGATATATTTCAACAATGAGTAGTTCTGAAATCATAATCCATCTTGTTGCATATACTGACATGACTGCCATTTTGTTTATAAAACTTACGGTCCCGAACGGCAGATTCCGCTCTGAGCGGGCGGATACGGGAATTATCCGACCGCTTATGAACCAATCAAATTACAGGATTTCCGTATTCGGACCTCTCAGCGCTGCTGCCATATAATAATGTTTCATATTTCATTGGTTTTATCCTTTCAACTACGACAAGTATGAAGTATGTATGTGGTTAAATGGGAAGTTTAACCCCCGGAAAGTTTACACTATCTATCTATATATCCATGTATCGTGTGAATTTTCGCCACTCATAATACTGCAAAGTTTCTGTGAAACTTTGCACTAAAAAGTAGTCGGTTTGTAAACAACAAAATGACAGTTAAAGAATGTCAACAACGTTTCAATAGTAAAATAGAAGAGATCGAAAGTGTGAGAAATACGTACCAAAGTAACGATGAAAATTCACTTCCAAACTTTCTTTTAAACAGTTTTGTTTTTCTTTTCAAATTCGTGTTTCGTGGTTCTGCCACCGCCATGTTTGTTGTCGCGCGAGCAATATAATTATAAATTTTTTTTCTCCATTTTTTGATATGTTTCTCTACCTCCACATGTACTTAAAACGTTTGTTGACTGTATGAGCTACACAATAATGTTAGCTAAAATGAAGAAGTTTTGAGTGGGGAACCAAAACGAAAATGTTGTTTAAACACGAGCAAGTTTTGCATTGATTACTGTAAATATGGCGGATTCAACATTTTTGTAGCAAATCTACCTTCATAATTATCTCTTTATTTATTTTTGATGTTCCTCGACCCTCAAATGCTCAGAAAAAGTTTGTTGATTCTATAAGCTACACAATAATGCTAAAATAAGGAAGTTTTGAGTTGGTACGCCAAAAAATTCTAGTGCCTACGAAACAAAATCTTTTATGATTGTTTTTTGAAGAACACTAAAAATAATGAAAAATGGCTTTTACGTGACTTTAATATCTTATTCTGTTCTGGAGTTATCACACATAATGATATTTTGAATTATGACGTCATTACTTTTGCATGGTGTTGAATCAAAAAGGAAGACAAGGCATATCTTCAGAATAATTTGATTAATTTGGCTGAAACTTTGCAGACGTAGTCTACCGACAAAAGTAAGCATTTCTATTGTTTTTTTGCTGTTGCTGTGGTAACATATTAGTTTCCAGGCCTCTCTCTTTCCTTATTTAATTCATTGTTTTCAACCAGATGTAAAGGGATATTTCAAGTTTTAACCAGTTGGTGTACTTTCCTTCTAATTTGTATAGGTAATAGCATGGCTTCGAGTGCAATTTGGAAAAAAATATGCGTTTTTCAAAGAACTCACGAGTGCGTATTTTCCTAAATTGCACTCGAAACCATGCTATTACTTATTAATAATATACATGAAATGTTAGACAAATGTTCCTCCAGCTACAAAGTTTACATACCACTCATTGCTCCACTTCTTGAAGCATAAAATGGTTAAAAACTGCTTCACTTTGTTCACTAAATGCATAAAAGTTTTACTCATAGCATCTAACCTCTTCTAGTCTTCTTGCAGGAACTTTAATGACAATATTATTATTAAAGCAAAATTCACTCTGTATTTCATCAAAATGTTCTTCGACAACTCTATGTTTTGGTCACCATATTGGATTTTCTCGTGAGGAAAAACCATCCTTCAAAATCCGCATAAGCATTTCATTGGCTTTCCGGTAGTTTCCGGTTGTTTATTAGCCAATCAGAATGCTTAATACTCATTGAAATTTGCACTGTATTACACCTTTTCTGCACTGTATTACATTGGAATTGTATTACATTGGAATTGCACTCCTCTCGACCAATCAAGATGCAGTAATTTTGTCATGTATATTATTAGCAGTGTAACAAGACAGTTTAAAATAAACAATGATATTTGTGGTGATGTAAAATGTGAAATTACGTTTTTAGACTGAGGTGGCCTAGAAACTAATTTGTTACCATAGTGACCACAGAAGAACAATAGAAATGTTTAGTGTTATTGCTTGACAAAGTCGGCAAAGTTTCAGCCAAATTAATCTGAAGATATGCCTTGTGTTGCCTTTTGCTTCAACACCATGCAAAGCTAATGACGTCATAACTCAAAATCACATTGTGTGAAATAACTCCAGAACAGAATAAGATCTGAAAGCATAATCATAAAAAAACTTGTTTCATAGGCATTTTCATAAAAAATATGTGACAAAAAATTATTCTATTAATTACTTACTTGTCCATCTTGAGATTCCTGAGAAACATTTGTTTCTTGAGCTGATGCCATTTTTTTGGAATCCAAACTTTCTAGATTTTCTAAATAATAATAAAAAAACAAATCTATTTTTTTTTTGGGAAAAAAAACCCCCAAAATTATATACGAATGTCATTTAATACAGATATAAAATGAATTGAACATTTTTTTTTGAAAGAATTGCTGCCGAGCGTAGCAAGGCAGCTCACTAATCTTGACATTCTTTGCCGAGTTACGTATAGTCAATGAAATCTCGATTTTGGAGTTTTTCTGTTTGCATTCAGGGGGGTCATGGGGGGGGGGGAGACCACGCAGGACAGCACTGAACTAGCATCACATGAAAAAGCTATGCCAGAGAAGGTTAAAATCTTTGAAAGGAAAAACGAGAACTTGAAGAATGAAATAAATGATTTAGCAATGAAGGTCAACGTTGCCTTTGCCTTTCAATGAGTAAGTTTACTCGTTTTTAATATATCATGTCTCTATTTGCTTGTGGAAGTATTCATCAGGGTTATTTTCTGGTGTATATGCCAATATTGGTGTGGGTTCATTGTGTTTGCACTGATCAGCATTCTGATCAGACCGACATGTGTGTGTATTTTGACTTTTACAAATTCTGCAAAATAATCTGATGGGCTCAATGGTACATTACTGTGTAATTTTATTAAAGCTCTAGATTTGTCAAAACATATTAAGCACTTGGAATTGCATTGACAGTTTTGCCGCAGCATTAGAGCAAGAGGCACGATTATTTAATATTTGTATATTATTGTGTGTAAGCGATAAGTTATAGTAACTTATAGTTTTCAATTTTATAATTAAAAAATATAGAAGAACCGTGTAAATACTCTGTCCATTGTAATTAATATTAAATTTTTGGACTTTCCAGCCTCCTTTGCAGGCAACTCTGTGGGCTCTTTTTGGGTGGAATGGGCAAACTTGGGTGGAGTGGGCAACCTCGGGTGGAGTGGGCAAACTTGGGTGGAGTTGGCAATCTTGGGTGGAGTGGGTAATCTTGGGTGGAGTGGGCAATCTTGGGGTGGAGTGGGCAATCTTGGGTGGAGTGGGCAATCTTGGGGTGGAGTGGGCAATCTTGGGTGGAGTGGGCAATCTTGGGTGGAGTGGGTAATCTTGGGTGGAGTGGGCAATCTTGGGGTGGAGTGGGCAAACTTGGGTGGAGTGGGCAATCTTGGGTGGAGTGGGTAATCTTGGGTGGAGTGGGCAAACTTGGGTGGAGTGGGCAATCTTGGGTGGAGTGGGTAATCTTGGGTGGAGTGGGCAATCGTGGGTGGAGTGGGCAAACTTGGGTGGAGTTGGTAATCTTGGGTGGAGTGGGCAATGTTGGCTGGAGTGGGCAAACTCAGGTGGAGTGGGCAAACTCGGGTGAAGTGAACAAACTCGGGTGGGGTGTCACATTGGCCACAGACTGCACAGACTTTCCTGTGGAGTGGGCTAAAGGTTTTTGTCCCATTTGAGGCAGCACTTCACTTGCGATAGTAACTTCTAGTAAATACATTAATCAAGTGCCTATAAAACAAAAATTAAGTCTATCTTATTTGAAAGAACACTTAAAATGACAGAGTAACATCTTTTCCAGCTTTTCATTTCCTTGCTTCGTTGTTGAGATATTTCAGTTTGTTTGATATGCAAATTAAACATCTTGACATTACACATGCATAATGACTTATCTCACTTATATATCTTTGCTATAATCAAATATAATCACTTAAAAATCTACATGTTTGGTTTTGTGGAAGAAACACATCCAAATGCTTCCTTTGAATTAATTACTCGGGCTACCTGTGGTAGACGAGTCTAGGTTTCAGCTCCGTTATTATTTTTATTATTTTTTTGTCTATGTTTCAAAATCGCAATCATTACGTCATCCCATCAGGCTTTGCAAAACTGATGCGTGTTAAAATTTCATACATTCTTTCTATAAATGTTCGCCTTCCTGATGTCTGATGAAGTTGTTTGAAGTGAAGTGTTCTTTCTTGGACATGTTCAGTGTGTTCACAGACGTAGTTATTGTTCAGTAATTTTGCTGGCAGGTATCTTGATACAATCACTGATTAAACATGATCGTGCTGTGTTGATATTTAATACCCGAAGGGACTCGACATATGAACGCTGTGTGGAAATATTACCCAGGCAATAGTGTTTTGTGTATTGCGAATTGTGTTTTCTATCGGAGAATTAGATAGTGCTTTGACTATTTTTGGTGACAAATGATGTTTAGACTTTTATCAGTAATCTTGCTGACAAAGTTTGTCTATGAAGACAGAATAGACGAAGTTATTAAAGATGTGAAGAAATGCCGTGTTGACATCAGTATACTTGAGGACAAGAGACACAAGAAAGGGCCAGACAGTATATTAAAAGAACATATACGTGCTATTTACCTAGTAAGCGCTTTCTCCTGTTTGTTGACATTGATCACAACAGTATCTTTATATTTTTGCATATTATTTATGTGCTTTATTACTAAACGAGTTTTATATTTGTTATGCTGAGTAGGAAACTTGTATACAAATGTATGTTCTGTGTACCATGTGTTTTTACTGACTGTTGCTTGTCTTTGAGTTTGAGATCGGCAATGGACAGTAGTCTTATTGATCCATTAGGATTTATATTCAATGTTGTAAGTGCTTTGAACCTTTGAGTATGTAATTTTGTCACAAGTACATGTACGTTTAATAGCTATATCTTGATGTTCATTGTGATATAAATTTTGATGCATAGATTGATTATTAAGATATTCATCATAGAAACAACTTTGAACCAGTCATGTTCCTCATATGTATACAGTAATACACGTGCTTTAATGACATATTGGCCATTATAACATCAGCAGCCAAGTGTGTGTTATATGCGGATGGTACCAAAATGTATAGAGAGAAATTAAAGTGTCTGACATTAACTACAATACTAGCACTGCAGAGTTGAAGAGCCTTCCCAACATGCTCTAAAGCAAAAACATGGAATCAGGATTCATGTTGTATGAAGATATTGCACAGCATAGATGTGGGGTGCGGGTATATTTTACTAGTCACCTATTGCATATTTGCTAGTGCATCTGTACCGGCCCACTCCCAGTCTCCCACCTCTTTGCTCGCGCGTTATAGAGACCTCTGCACTTTCCAGTAGCCTGAGTGAACACCTGACCCAGGTGTCTTGTTTGGTTTAATAACTCATTATGCGCATGTGACGTCAAGTTGTTTATTTTGCATATTAAACAAACTGAAATTTCTCAACAACAAAGCAAGGAAATGAAAAACTGCAAAAAAATGTTACCCTCTCATTTTAAGTGTTTTCTTAAATAAGACAAACTTAATTTTCGTTTCATAGGAACTTTAAACCAAATTACCATTATGTCAGCCATTTAAAGTCACTGTAAAACAGATTGTTGGTAAACATCGTGTACTAAAGTCAAACCATATCTACATCGAGACTGAAGACTGAAAAAGAAGAGGAAAAACAAAATTGATACAAAGCCTTTCACAATCTATTAATGTTTCGATCCATCATTGACACAGCTGATACAGTCTGCATATCAACCAGTTGTCCAATTATGCATGTCGCAGAGTTTAAAAGAAAAGACAGTATTTGCGAAAAAACATCGTTCCTTTCCAGATTATAAATTTGAAGTAAATAAAACTTACCTTATTCATCGCCGTGGCCCATTCGAGCCATAGTGAAGAGAAGTCGAAGGACTCCTCCTTTTATAACCATCTTGGATTTGACTTTCATAACCTCCCCCCCAGCACGACCAAAGCAGATAGTGACGATGATGATGATAATAATGATAACGATGATGATAATGATAACGATGATGATAATTATAATGATGATGATGATGATAATAATGATAACGATGATGATAATTATAATGATGATGATGATTATGATGATGATAATGATGTTGATAATGATAATTATAATGATGATGATGATGGTGATAATATCGATGATGATGTTGATAATAAAAACGATGATAATATTGATATTGATAATGATGATAATGAAGAAAATCATAGTCTCTTCCCAAACACTTATGATTGCAGTAACGACGGGGGAAGGGCACTAGACAGACAGACAGACAGACAGACAGACGGACGTAAAAACAATCTCCTGGCGGAGATAACAAACTGGAATAAATTGCTTTACCAACTTAACTCCTTTACCATTTTACGAGTTTTTCCAAATTACATAAACTTAATTTATTTAAATTAATTCATTTTTTTTTTCAAAAAATCATGAAAAATATGCTCATGTTTCTCTGAGGATGGTTCTGTAATTAATTAATATTGCCAATTCCCTTTAAAAAATAATTTCTCTGTTGATAAGAATCTTACAGCTTGTCAAAAACATTTGCACCACTAGTGGCTAGCTTAAATATCAAATTGAAAAACTCATATGTAATTCAACATTATTCAATGCTTCTTTAATATAAATCTTATAAAAAAAGTTAAAGTTCGCTAATGACTATTTCTAAACTAATCTATTTCTCAAATTTCATATTATTTCTGTTATAAGAAGCGACAATTTATGTGTCTCGATTATTTACATGTCTTTGGTTTCCGTAGACTTCAACGATACTTTGTGAAGTCTTAGGTTGCCAATTTTCAGTGGTCTGGACGTACTGTGGACGAACTCTTTCTTGAATGATAAGGAACTGTGGTTACTGTTGGTCGATATTCTGCTGGAAATATCTACCTTGTTGCTTCTCCTTGGTTCTTCTAGACTTCAACGCTACTTTGTGAAATCTTATGCTTCAATATTCAGTGGTCTGGACGTACTGTGGACGAACTCTATCTTGAATGCCATGATAAGGAACTGTTGTGGTTACTCTTGGTCGATATTCTGCTGGAAATATCTGCCTTGTTGCTTCTCTTGGGTTCTTCTAGACTTCAACGCTACTTTGTGAAGTCTTGTGCTTTCAATATTCAGTGGTCTGAACATTTTCCTGAATGCCATGATAAGGAACTGTGGTTATATTCTGCTGAAAAGATCTGTCTTGTTGCTTCTCTTTTCTTTTCTATTTTAAGAGCAGTATTAGAATCTATAGTCATTCCTAAACTTGCTTTTTCCTCATTCTCCTTTCTTTTTGTTTTCCTACTTTTCCTCTCTACTTCTACCTGATTTGTCTAGCTCCTCGTTCTCCTTTTCATCTTTGTTCTTCCTCTCATCTTCCTTTTTGTTTCCCTCTTTTCTTTCCTATTTTTCCCTACTTCTCCACCTTTTTGTCCTCCTGTTCCTCCTTTTCTTTCTTCCTTTCCTTACGTCCCTTGACTTTCTTCTGCTTCGCCTCTTTCGTGCTCTCCTTTTTTCTTCTCCTCAACCTTCGCCTTCTTCTCCTCTTCTTTCCCATCCTCTTTCCCTTCCTTCTCCTTCTCCTTTTCCACATGACTAGACTAAATCTAAGAAGAATATAGATTGTATCATGCAACGTTGTTCAATAAATACTCACTTATTTATCTTCTTCCTTTACCGTTTCTCACTTCTTTCAGAATATCTTGAACTCCGTTAAGTGGGCTGGAGGCGGGAGGCGGTTAAGCGGGCTAGACGGGAAACCGTCTGCCGGGTTTCTAACTCTTTCAATCACCAACACTATCCTCACCATCTAACAACACCTGTTAACCAGTAGTTAGAGATTAGTATAAAAGCATATCCCTACATAAAACAATTGTCTGTTCTAAGATGTGTTTTATCTAAATATAAAGCAATAATCAGATGTGTTCATAGCCATAAAACTCAACAATAAACTCTTGCCTGTCAATCAAAAACACCAGGAAGGGGGGGGGGGTTGGTCCAAACTAGCAGGGGTTATATAATTACAACGTCTTCCGCTTAACAAGATTTGATCAATCTGCTCGTTCTTTTATCAATTTTCTCTATCTTCTGACTCTCGGTTGAGGAACATTTACTCCATCTTGATCTGCGTTTGAGGATGTAGCTGGCACTGTTTCTCTAGAGAACAGAGCAGGTTATCGCGTCTCCACTGGTGTTCCACTTGATTTGGCATTGGATTCTACAGCACTGTCGTGTACAACTGATATCTTCTGTTCCTTCAGTACATTCCTTCACTTTGATCTTCAACCAAATACGATCTTGGTAGAACTTTTGTTTGACGCCTGAATGATAATCATTGTTTGAGCATATCCTCACTTTGTCCATTGCTTTCCAATGAAGCATATCTAGGCTGTTCTTGGCATAGTATGTCTTTACAACTTCCCAGCGATGTTAAAGAACTTTACAACTTTGCTTGATTCCACAGTCTGAGGATGCAGCAACCGTCGCAGAACCTTTTTTAAAGAGGAGCTTTCACTAAAAGGGACTCTTCTAGGACGTCCTTGGGCGCCACCCCCCTGGCCCTCTGAAAAATCTTGAAATTTAGAGTCTCTCGCTCTATCTAGAATATTAGTTTATTCTCTTCAACCAATGAGAAGATATTTAAAATCCGGCATGGATAGGGTAAAGCTGGACTTCTGCTAAGCGTAAAATGTCGCGTGCTTAACTTTTCTATTGAAAAAAATTGATAGTTTTTACTTCGTTTCACGTGCAAACTCATAAGACAAAAAAAGAGTCGAGTGGGCAAAGTTCTGCGTCTAGTAGAAATCCAGTTTTAGAATGAGGTTGCTTTCGGCAGTGTTCACATGAAATTTTAAATTGCTAGAAAGAGATACTGAGTTTTTATATTTAGTGATCAGTTTTGCTGTCGTGTTTTAAATAGGCTACATACAGTAGCCAGCTTAAATAATTAACACCCGCTTCATACGTTGAACGTTTCGTGTGTAGAATCTAATGGAAATTACTAAGAATTTTTCAAGCTTCTTTGTATTGGATTATACATAAATATACAAATATTAAATAGCTACAACAAACATGTAAAAAGTCCAGTTTAACTAAATAGAAATGCTTACTTTTCTCTTCGTCGCGAGTTTGTCATCACTGAGAATTCAATCTCTTTCTGGAGCTACGCTCTGCTACTTTATTTAGCAGAGCGTAGCTCCAGAAAGAGATAGAACAACAATAGATCTTTGTAGCTTGCATGATTCAACGAGGTACAACTAGGCTGGTTTATTGTGCAGGGGTTGCGCCAGGAATTCCCCAACACAGGGGTTAAGGTTCCTGACAGAGGGGCTAAAATAGGGGGTCTGGGGTAATGTAATTTCTGATCAGCAATAGTATTTCCATTGCTATATATCAGTGAAAATTTCATTAGCAACTTGCAAACCAAAACACTTAGTCTACAGTCGAAAGAAAAAATAAAATGTCACCTTGCTTGTTTATAGCTATAAAAAGTGCTTCATTAACTGGCATAGTTTCTTTTTATATTTTCAATCCTTAAAGGACATTGGCAATAAAAATTAAGTTTGTCTAATTTGAAAGAACTCGTCAAATGGTGTAAGAAGACCTTTTACAATTTTTCCGTATCTGTTTTGGTTTTGGAAATATTTCGACCAAAGACAGCGTGCTGTCCGCCATCTTGCTGTAATATTGGGTGCGGAAGAAAATATCCTTCGCCCTGCTGCGAGCTCAAGTCCTTTGCATTAGAGGAAGCCGATCGTTGCACAAGCGGGCTCCTGTTCTTAATGCATCGGACATCGAACTATCTGAGAAAAATTCTCAAATGTAACTCAAAATGTGATAACCATTTTGTAAAAATACACGTTTTGTATAGGTCTATAATTTATAATTTATAAAATATACTATTTGTAATTGAATGTTATATGTAATCCTACATTGGATCCTAATTATCAAAAAATCTTGTTCTTCATATTGGGTCTAATTAACTGGGAAATTGGTGACGTCACAACCAGGATAAACCTGATGAAAGTACTCCGTGGTGACCAAATTTCCACGGAAGGCTTTTTAAATGTTGTGGGTCAATTTAGAATGGAAATAGCGCAACAAAATCGAGTTTCTAGCTCATAATGTCATAAGGTTGGCAAGATAAAAATTTCACTTTACCCTGGTTATGATGTCACATGCATATCGAAAATAATTCCAAGATGGCGGACAGCAAGCTGTCTTTGGTCCAAATATTTCTAAAACCAAAACAGATACGGAAAAATTGTAAAAGGTCTTCTTATACCATTTGACGAGTTCTTTCAAATGAGACAAACTTAATTTTTATTGCAAATGTCCCTTAAAACTTCGATTTTTCGCGCTAATCATTTCCCGAAATATGACGAAGTTTCCCCGAACGGTGGGCTATTCACACATAGCAAACTCCGTTTTATCTCCAAGTTTGTTCAACAAAATCACTTGAAACTGTGCACAATAAAACTCCTCGCGACAATGCACATTTTATGTTGAGCAATCATGGAGGTATAAGTGATTTTGTAATGCATAAAACCGCTGTACCCTGGTTATGACATCAGAGACCATTTCATTTACATATCAAAGAAACTGAAATATCTCAAAAACGAAGAATGATACAGAAAAGTCTTAATAGGTCTTCCATTATATCCATTTCACAATTCAAATTAGACAAACTTAATTTCTATTGCTAATGCTCTTGAACTGTGCACATAAAATAATACTGTGTTTAGAATTAACGACATTATCTAATGCACGTGCCTTGTGTTAAAATGTAGTGATTACGGTCACACAACCAAGAGACCACAGTCTATAAAAATTAGTTTTCTGACAAGCAACATTTTTCCATATATACTTCTTGACACAGGATTTGCCCAGAGTTGAATAAAATTGCCTAGTGTTCACCAAAATAAAATACTGAAGGCCGATTCGGATAAAAGAGTTGGGAACAAGAACATCTTTAAGAATGTGAATAGCTAAATTTCTTGGCAGAAACGAAATATATAAGAACATTTTTAGAGCAACGTGAAAAATTACTGGTTATTTTGCATGAACAAAAACAGAATGGGAAAAAATAATTATAATAATTAATGATATATCGTAAAATACTGATTACTACATGGCCTTGGGTTCGTACAAACGTTGAAAAACATCAACCTCGTCCCCAGGGCATTTTGCCTCCACGTCGGGATGTCGGCGAAAATGGCCCTGGCATCGGCTGGTCGATTCTATAATCTGATTGGCCGGTTTAAGAACCCGATTAATTCAGATAGAGTATAATTTATTCAGGAAATTTGAATTGCAATGGGGATCCACTCGGCAAAGTTTACTCAAAGAATGGAAACGATAGCTTTGGTTATAGTCAAGAACAACATTATTTACATGTCTTCTGGATAATCGTGGGAGTATCATGATGAATAATGCTAGCCCAGTTGCTTTTCTGGTGAAGGCTTCACATGAGTGACTCGACAAAGCGTTGAATATTTATATTTATTATTCATGCATACGTATTATACAAAAAGCAAAACACAAAAGCCGCATAAATTTTCTCGCCATAACACCCCAAAATTCTGGGTGTCACGTGACCAGCCGATGCCAGGGCCATTTTCGCCGACCTCCCGACGTGGAGGCAAAATGCCCTGGGTACGAGGTTGGAAAAACATGCGACTTATAAAGAACGCTGGCTGGCACGGTTAAGCGAGATGGCCCAGCCCGGTTGACCCTCTTAATACGGGTGGCCACTTAATAGAAATATTACCATGGCAAGGGACAATAGCTGAATCTTGAATGCATGGTTAAGCTGGAATTCCACTAGGCGTAAAATGTCGCGCGCTCGACTTTTTTCTTTTGTCTTGTGAGTTTCCATGTGGAACGACGTAGAAATTAAACTATTTAATTTACAGAATAGAGAAGTCGAGCGGGCGATATTTTTATACGTCTAGTGGAAACCCAGCTTTAGAGCTTCTCACTCGCGATAAGAAGGTCGTGGGTTGGAGACCCACTTGGGAACTAAAAAAGCTCGAAGAACATTTACATACAATAACTTCTGAAGGTCATTGAAATAGAAGATGTAGCAGTATAGAAGCAACATGACCGTCGACATACAGTATAGATATAGATAAATATTCTAAAAACAAACCAAGTACCAAAAGGTTCGTTGTTCATTGTGAATCCATGAAGTATCCTGACTTCACTTGCAGAGCCAAAGAATTCTGTTTAACTTCACGAAGAGCCTTAACTAGCTGTTCTCTAGTTCCATTTCTTTCGTTGAATCGCATGAGCATGTTCAAAGCCTTTGACGTTTCCTCTTCACCAATTTTGGTGGAACGTATATTTTCAATGTCGTGTTGTTTAAATTGCTTTGTCAGAAGGGCTACTTCCTTCCACAGGTGGGGCATTGTATAGGCTATTCTAACGATCTCGTCGCTTTCAAGTCCATCTATCAAATTGTAAACAAAACAGTTCAACAAGTGACAGCGTGTTAACTAGACAAAATTTAACAACACACCTACTGAACAGAATTTTTGACCCTCACACCTTGATAGAATTGGTGCGTAGAATTAACTGGGTAAACTATGGTATTGATTTTGCAAAGCGAGGAAAACCAGAGAACCCGATGAAAAATCATCGAGGAACAGGAGGGAATCGACAACTATACTCCCATGAAGCTAAGTAGGTCACACATCAGAGTACTAACCGCATTCTACCAGGGTTAACTTCAAGCGGTGACAGGCAAGCGCTAACAGCTTGTGTCACCCATGCCTCACACTTGCTCCCAACTTGAGTTTCTAGCTCAGGCAGTAGTCGGTACAGCGTTGAACTAGTAAACAGAAGGTCGCGGGTTCGAATCCCAGCTACAGTCTTTCTCTAACACTTTGTAACACATTATACTTTGTAACACTTTATTGTTAAAAAAGAATAATTACAAAAGAGAAAGGTACCCTTGCGGTTAGCTGAAGCTATTCTAGGCAGGAGACACACAAAAATATTTATACTAACAATAAATAAAAGATAATATTTAACAATTAGACAACGAGCCCGAGTTTTAGTCAATTTCTTTGACTTCTCAAATATTTAGAGTTAATTTGTTTGCCAGAAGCAAATTGCAGACCTCAATTAGCTCATCATTAACATCTCTAAATGAATATTAGTCTTGCAGGACGAGCACTGCATGCCACAACGTCATTTTATAAATTAATCTTCATAAGGAAAGAAAAACTATACTCTACAGTAGACGCAATTCGTCTTTTTCTTTTAATATTTTTAAGACAGATGTACCTGGAATATCTGTAGAGCTAGATTCCACCACCTTGTTGCTTGTACTTGGCTCCCTACCTTCTTCATCTGTTTCGTTTAAGCGTACTTTCTCTAAAATTAATGAAAAACAACATAAGTCAGTAAAGTGCATGTGTACATTCACTAATTCTGAAGCTCTACCTTTTCAAACACCAACACTATCCTTACCAATTAATTCTTTGAAAGTTTGCATAATGACAAATTGTAATAAAAGCAAGAATTTGTGGAAACATCACGTTTGTTTTTCTTTGCTGAGGTTCTGACCTGTTGCTCTGATGATGGCCTGAGTCAACAGGTGAAAAGCTCAGCAATAAATAATAAACGTAGTGTTTCCAACAATTCTCGCTTTTATTACTATCCTCACCATCTAACTACACCTGTTAACCAATAGTTAGAGATTAGTATAAAAGCGTACACCTATCTAAAACAATTATCTGTTATTAAGATGTGTTTTATCTAAATATCAAGCAATAATCAGATCTGTTCATGGACATAAAACTCAACAATAAACTCTTGCCTGTCAATCAACAACACGAGGAGGGGGATATCTAAACTAGCAGTGGTTATATAATTACAACATCTTCCTTTTAACAAAATTTGATCGATCTGTTCGTTCTTTTATCGATTTTCTCAATCTTCTGACTCTCGGTTGAGGAATATTTCTACATCTGGGTCTGCGTTCAAGGATGTAGCGGGCACTGTTTCTCTAAAATAAAAGATCAGGTTCTCGTCTCCACTGGTGTTCCACTTGATTTGGCATTGGATTCTACAGCACTGTCGTGTACAACTGATATCTTCTGTTCCTTCAGTACATTCCTTCACTTTGATCTTAAACGAAATACGATCTTGGTAGAACTTCTGTTTGACGTCTGAATGGTAATCATTGTTTGAGCGTATCCTCACTGTGTCCATTGCTTTCCAATGAAACATATCTCTGCCGTTCTTGGCATAGTATTTCTTTACAACTTCATAAACTAAAGAGCTTCACAACTCTGCTTGATTCAACTGTCTGAGGATACAGAAGCCGTCGCAGGGCCGTTTTTAAGGTGGGGTGGGGTAGGTGGTCACTAAAAGGGGCCCTTTTAGCTAGTGGGGCCGTAGGCGTGTTTCCCCTCCCTGAAAAATTTTGAAATTTGGAGTCTCTTGCTCTACCCCAGAAATTTGGTTTATTAAAATTTAGTTATAACTGAACAAAAAAAAAGCTACTGTTCCACTGCAAACCTACATTTGTGCTTAGAATTTGTTTGCTGTAATTTGTAAACAAATAATTAAAATAAAGATAATAAAGAATACTATTGCAAAAACAACAAAAAAAACTCTTATATCTCTTTCGTTTTTGACATTCATATAAAAAAATTCGGCAAAATTGTTTTTGTATTACTATTGAACTAAACTGAATATACAAGTAACTGTTGATACCGAAACATAATTGATCTCACACTATTTAAATTCACAAAAAAAAAACCCCACCAGAAACGCATGGCGTTCGCAAACAGTGAGCAACACACATACAAACATTTAGAAACAAAAACCAACGCTAGAATTATAAGATTTCAAGTTTTTTTCTAAATTATTTCACTTCTCTAAAAAGCGTAAAAGTGACCTTTCAACTTGAGGTTGCCATGATAACAGGTCGAGAGGTGTGGTCAAGAACACAGCACCAAAATATCGTCCAGACAATTTGACAAGTCACCAAATTTGCTGTTATTATTTTCAACCAATGAGAAGATATTTAAAATCCTGCCCGAATAGGGTAAAGCTGGATTTCCACTAGGCGCAAAATGTCGCGTGCTCGACTTTTCTGTTGAACAAATTTGATAGTTTTTACTTCGTTTCACGTGCAAACTCACAGGACAAAAAAAAAGTCGAGCGCGCAAACTTTTGCATCCAGTAGAAATCCAACTTTAGAACGAGATTGCTTTCTGCAGTACTCGCATAAAATTTTAAATTACTATAGAAAGATTTCGGAGTGGTCTGACAAGTGGTTGATGACTAAGAACCCGTCTAAAACTCGAACTATGGTGTTTTCTGTTAAAAGATAAGATTGCTCATCTTAGATTTTCGATGAGGGGGTGTGATATTGAGGAAGTCAATAACCACACCCATCTTGGTCTCACTCTTCAAAGCAATATGTCCTGGAATATGCATATTCCAACAATTTACGAAAAAGCTTGTAAACTATTAAATATGTTAAAGTCGTTAAAATTTAAAATCGACAGATCAACACTTATTTGTTTACACAAAAGTTTGATACGATCAACAATAGAGTACGGAGACGTTCTCTGGGATAATTGTACTGCCAGGAATAGCGAGTTACTTGAAAGCGTTCAATACGAGTCTTCCAGGGTTGTTACTAGGGCAATAAGGGGTATACAAGTGCTAGAAGACTACGTGAGGAACTTGCCTGGCAGGACTTAAACACCAGAAGCAAAATGCATAAGTTGGCATATTTTTATAAGATAGTTAATAAGCTTGCTCCTATGTATCTAGTTGAACTTCTACCTAACTTGGTAGCTGAGCGTTCACACATCCCTTTAAGATCTGGCCAAAATTTTAGTACTTTTACGTGCAGAACGGAGAAGGTTTTTTTTCCCCTTCTACAGTTAGTTCATGGAACTCTCTTGAACTAGATATTAAAAATTCAACTTCACTGCCATCTTTCAAAGTAAAAATGCGGAAATTATTTTCCCGTTAAGTTATAATAAGCTATTTGATTTTTCTCTGACTAGAAGAGCTTCGGTTTTACACACCAGACTACGACTAGGTTTCTGCGCTCTCAATGATTATCTGTATAAAATTAATTGTTGCAATTCACCTAAATGTATCTGTGGAATCGATAAGGAAACTGTAAAGCATTACTTTTTGTGTCCCCGTTTTGCTGCTCAGCGTACTGTTTTGCTTACCTCTGCTGCACAAATATGTGGTCAGACATGGTTAGCGAGTAGCGATGTAAAACTTCATTATATTTTAAATGGCTCTGAAGATTTAAGTTATGAAGATAATTGTAATATGTTTCGTACTGTTCAACAATTCATATTGAGTACTAATCGCTTCTCCCTGACTAATGTTTAGCCAATATTTATTTTTGTCTGTAATTTTGTTATGTGTTCCTGCCTTTTTGTGTTATTTTTTTCTTTTTTTTAAATGTAAAATTTGTATTGGTGGTGAACCCCCTTAGATAAGCATTTTGCTTTAGGGGCAAACCTCCAGAATAAATATATATTAAATAGTAAAAAGAGACAGATACTGAGTTTTTATAGCTATTGATCAGTTTTGCTGTTGTTCTGAATACGCTATATACAGTAGCAAGTTTCAATAATTAACACCCGCTTCATACGTCGGACGCTTCATGTGTAGAATTTAATGGAAATTACTAAGAATTTTTCAAGCTTCTTCGCTTTGGATTATATTTCAAACACACAAGCTCGATATAACAATGCTTTATTCTTTAACAAAGACCGTATACACCGTGATGAAGGACTGGGTCCGACATAAAAACGTCATAACCTAACTAGCCTCGATATCACATCAGTTCTTCATCAGCTCGTATGCAGCAGACGTATTTTTTGACGGAGTGAAAAATTATTTTTTGAATACGTAATTTTTTGTGAGCAATTTATGGCATCCGCGGAGGAAAATACACTCCCAAGCACGGGACAGCACCCTCCAGAACAGCCGCGAGATAGTTCGCAAGAAAAACGTCCGGTGAACGATCCACCGAGTAAAAATGGGTCACCGAAAGACCGCTCGGCGGTCATGGGGAAAAACGGAGGAAGACCTCTAAACGACCGAAATCACACAAACGGTCTAAACGAAGTAAGTTTTCTCGCTCCTTTTCTACTTCTTCGGATAGTAATGGGCAAAGTGACAGCAGTTCATCCGATACCGCCACTTCCTCGGATGCCTCGGAATCGGGCACGAACGATGTCCATAAGTCAGACTTTGTGGCGAAAATAAATGGTGAAACGGTTTCGCCACATATTGTTGAATTCGCTGCAATGGCAGGTTTCCAAGGTCTTAAAAAATCCGAGCGGAAAAATATGTTGAAGGAAGCTCCAGTTCCCTTCCATGCCGACTTGAGACCAAAAGAAGTTGATCCGTTTGTGAAAAAATATCTCAAACGAAAAGGAACAACTTTTAACCCGGTCATGGACGGTCGCCAGCTAAACGTCGCTGGTCGGATCCTCGTTCCTCTAGGCCCACTTACTCAGCTGTGGGACATTGCCCTTTCTGCTGAAGAGCAAACGACGGACTTAGATCCAGCCACAGTCGTTTAAAAATAGATTTTCTAGCAATCAACAGGCCCACCAAATTAGCAGGCCGTTTAACCCATTTTTCCATTTGACGTTTTAAGTGCGGTCGAAGGATACCAGCTAGATTTCCTGTCTCCTCCTCTCCAAGGAAACAGTTACCAAGCTCTACATTTTTCGAAAGCGGACACAGAGAAGATCGATTCCGAAGTCCTAAGTTTGCAGGAAAAAGGGGCGTTGAGCACTGTGAGCCCGGTTTCAGGTCAGTTCATAAGCAATCTGTTTTTAGTCCCCAAGCGCGATGGCACATCTCGACCAGTGATAAATCTCAAGGGTCTCAATGCGTTTCTTCAATACAAGCATTTCAAAATGGAGGGAATTCACCTCATGCGCGACTTCCTGCGACCACAGGACTGGTTGGGCAAGATCGACCTCAAAGATGCGTACTTTGTGATACCCATATGGAAGGATCACAGGAAATATCTCCGTTTTGTAAGGAGAAGCACACTGCTAGAATTTGCCTGCCTTCCCTTTGGTCTGTCAGTGACTTCCAGACTGTTTACAAAGATCATGAAGCCGGTAGTGGCCTTTTGCGCAGATCGGGCATTCACATGATTATTTACCTAGACGATCTCCCGTTTATGAATGCAGAGGAGGAGGGTCTTAGCCAGGATATGGCCACAGCCCAGTATCTACTAGAGAATTTAGGTTTTGTGATAAATTTCGAAAAGTCCCACTTCATACCAACTCAGAAGTTGGACTTCCTGGGCTTTATGGTGAATATTCTGGATATGACTCTGCTCCTTCCAGATTACAAGGTAGAGTCCATAAAGACGCTATGTTCAAGCTTGCTCGGTCAAACAGAACTTTCAGTCAGGGATTTATCCCAATTAATAGGGAAATTGACAGGATCTATCCAAGCAATTTTCCCCGCACCTTTGCATTACCGACACCTTTAAAACCTGAAACATCAAGTCTTGTTGCAGAGCAACAACTACGATGCGACGATAGCTCTGTCGCAAGAAGCCAGGGAGGAAATGCAATGGTGGCAATTTTGACTCCTCCTTCTCCCGATCTCACCATAGAAACAGATGCCTCCAAGTTGGGATGAGGGGGGGGGGGGGCAGTATGCCAGGGAGTAAGCACCGGGGGGTTATGGTCCCAAATGGAGAAGAAACTACACATCAATTGACTGGACCTCTTAGCCGGTTCTTTTGCAGTGACAAGTTTTACAAAGGACCGATTGTGTGTCCACGTGCGACTACGGATGGACAACACCTCGGCTGTAGCTTATGTAAACAGGCTAGGAGGGACCCACTCTCTTGTACTTTCCAATCTGGTGCTAGCTCTTTGGGAGTGGGCCCTGAAGCGCAAAATCACTCTCAGTGCCGAACATTATGCGGGACGGCCCAATACAATAGCGGATTGGGAGTCTCGCCATTTCAAAGACACGAGCAACTGGCGCCTAGACACAGCGGTGTTTTGCTCCCTTATGCGAATACGAGGACCCTGCGCAAAGGATCTTTTTGCGGACAGATTGAACATCCAGCTGCCTCAGTATTTCAGCTGGAAAGCATACCCGAAGGCTTTAGCAACAGATGCAATACAGCAGGATTGGCCGCTCGAAAGGAATTATGCATTCCCTCCCTTTTGCCTCATTACACGCACGCTGGCCAAGGTGAGGGAAGAAGGGGGGGGGGGGGGGTCTGATCACTGTAGCCCCTGTGTGGCCGACACAGGCTTGGTATCCCTGCCTGCTGGACATGTCAGTTTCTCTACCAATACTTCTTTCTTCGTGTCCGAATTTGCTTCTGAATCCTCAGGGGGAAATACAACCTCGTACCCAGGGTCTTATCTCCGCTCCCCCGCCCACGCCCACCGCTGCGAAAAGACCCTTGGTCCAGGCTGGTCACGTGCTGCCCAAAATATGGGCAGTACAAAATAAATTTAGTGTGGGTAGGGTGGTACAAAAAACTTTCTCGACTTACCGACCGGAGTAGTGTTTATACAAAACGCAAAACATCTGGCCAGATGAAATGTCACGACTCACGAAAGGTGCACAACGGCTTGGAGAAACAATCCGAAACGAGATATAATTTAATAAGAATGCCAAAGTCTCAAAGATCAATATTTTGCTGGCTTTGTAGCGCTGGCGACATGTGTTAATGTGTTATTGATGGGGGAATATTCGTTTTAAGCATTCGAATCGCGCGGCTTTTAACTGGACGTATTCACTTAAATATAACGGCAGCTTTCACGTGTGGTATTCAACAACGTACAGTTGACTATTATATTTTAAACAATTGGCGAGGGACTATAATTTAATACGACGTGTTATTATTAATAGTCCGAAAAGCGGCGGGTATTAGGTTGTTGCGTTTAAAACGATCAAAATTAAAAGATAAAAAGATTAAATGTGTCTAGTGTCTTGCTATAGCATTATAGAATGATCTTGGTTTCAAATATTTTACTATTTTAGTACTGTTTATTTTTGTTTATTTGTCGTTGATTACTATTGTTCGATATTTTAATATACTTTGCCGAATGGAGGAGCGGCAACAGTTTTCGTAGTGGCGTATTCATATTTCATGATCAAGCGACGAAAGATCAAATTTGCGGAGTAACTGGAGTTTATATAAATAGAAAAATGATAATAAGATATCGATTAATCGACTATATATTATATAATTTAAGCACCCAAGTTGACGATTATTAAACGAATGGGAACATCAAAAACTTTCTTCATTGTAAACTTAAATAAACACAGCGATTTATTATAAACTAAAAACAATAGCTGTCAAAACAACTTGTTTCAATTTTAAAATCGTATCACCGGTTTAACAATTCATTTCAAAATCTAATACCAGAAAACAAAACAAGATACGTATACATGCATTTCTTCCACTATTCCAGCGAGGTCAAGCATTGATACGCAGGGGACACTCCCACAGCCGAAAATGTTGATAGACGACACGTGACCAGCCTGGACCAGGGTCTTTTCGCAGCGGTGGGTGGGGCGGGGGAGCGGAGATAAGACCCTGGGTACGAGGTTGGGGGAAATACATCCCTTAATCGAGAACCAAACCTTACAGTTAGCCGCGTGGCATGTATCCAACAATCTCTACAATCGGAAGGCATTTGTGAGGACGTTTTCCAAACTCATTTTGGCGGCTTGGAGGCCAGGCACAAACTCACTTTATAATTCCGCCTGGAAGAAATGGCATAGCTGGTATATCGAACAGCAAATTGATTAATTTCGCCCCACTTTGGCAAATATAAGCAGTTTCTTAGCTTATTGTTTTAATCAGGGTTTGGAATATAGAAGGATAAATACATATCGCTCGGCGTTGTCCGGAGTGCTCCCTCCAATCGATGGTTTTGCGATTGGTCAACACCCATTGGTTATACGGTTACTAAAGGGAATCCTAAATTTAAGACCGGCAATGCCTCGGTACCATCATCATTTTTTGGTAACGAACATAAATAATCTAGCACCAAATTTACGTCCCAAGAATGTTGCAACATTCTTGGGACGTAAATTTGGTGCTAGATTATTTATGTTCGTTACCAAAAAATGATGATCTATCTCTCAAACTACTAACGCATACATAAGATGTCGATGTTGCTCACTCTTACGGCTCCAAAGCGTACGTACATGCATCAGAGCTTAAACTTCTCGACATACGTTTTATGAGCTCCCTACCTGAAGGAGTCGACTTTAAATTGCCTGGATCACCAAAACCTGTTCGAGCATAAGTTCCGTTTTCTTTGCAAAGTGCGAAGAGAATGAGAATCTTTGCGTTATTCGTTGTTTGAAGGCTTACCTTAAGCGAACAGAGACATTTCGATCCAATAGTGACTCTGAGACCCCAAATCAACTTCTCGTCAGTTACCATAGACCTCACCGACCAGTTAAGGCTTGTTCTAGTGCACGTTGGATCAAATCGCTTCTAGGTAGTGCAGGCCATTCTACAAGACCGGCATCGACCTCGAAAGCGCGGGAAAGTGGGGTATCTTTAGAGCAGGTTATAAGAATGGCTGATTGGTCGAGTCCTTCTACATTTATACGTGTTTATTATCGTCCAAGCTTTAGCGCTTCTTATGCTAGAGCCGTTCTTACGGGCCCCAAGTAAGCGTTTTTTCTCATGTTTTATAGTGATTTAACCTGGTTTTACTTTTAGCTTTACTTTTAGCTTTAAACAAGCATTGTTATATGGAGCTTCTGTGAAATATAATTTGAAATATAATTGAAGATTTTGCAAGGGCGCGAAGCGCCTGAAGTAAAGTCGAGTTATATGAGAACACACAAGTGAGCTATAACAATCCCACCTCCCCTCCCCATAACTTTAGAGTTCTGGTTCTCTCTTTAGATTGGTTATGGTTCATCTTGGAATGGTCGTCTGACATCTGGATCTTGGGAATTGTTTTTGTTGACAGCTATAGTTAGATTAATTATAAGTTGAGCTTGTTATCTTGTATGCTCGCTGAGTTTGAACTGATGTGATATCGAGGCTAGTTAGGTTATGGCTTTTTTATGTCGGACCCAGTCCTTCATCAGCTGTATACGGTGTTTGTTAAGCAATAAAGCATTGTTATATCTCACTTCTGTGTTTTCATATAATCTCGACTCTACTCCAGGCGCTTCGCGCCCTTGCAAAATCTTCAATTATAGAACAAGATACAAATAAATAGCTAATAAATTGTTTAAAAACGCTTTGCTTCTTCTACCACTACTCGAGAAAGTTTACTAAAAGCTTTACTTGACAACAATACGATTAATAATTAGCTTCAAATTTTAACGAATTGTTTTTCTCCATTTCGGATCTTGGCCGCCATATTTGTTTATTATGTGCAGAAAGAGCCTGGGCACGAGGTTGGAAAATGCCGTCCACTGATGTCATCCGTTGAAATCCGTTGTAGAACGTGATTGGCTCTTTTCAGTTTTTTATTGTTTTTGATTTGCTTATTCGCTTCAAAAATGTGCACTGTATTTCCTTAAAACTGCACTGCTCTTAGCCAATCAAAATTGAGAAATTTTTTCATGTATATTATTAAACTAAATAAAAATACTTACTTTTCTCTTCGTCGCGAGATTTATCATCAGGATTCAATCTCTTTCTGGAGCTACTCTCTGCTAAATAAAGAAAAGACAGGACAACAATAAATCTTTGTAGCTTGCATGATTCAACGAGGTACAACTAGGCTGGTTCATTGTGCAGAGGCAGGGGATAAAATAGTGGGTCTGGAGGAATGTTCCCTCAAGAAAATTTTGCAATTCGAAGGTCAGAAATAGTATTTTCATCGCTATTAGTGAAAAATATTAACATCAGCAGCTTACAAACCAAAGCAAATAGTCTAAAGTCGAAATAAAGAAAAAAAGTCACTCCTTAGGAGTCATTCCTTAGGATATAAAAATTGCGGCAAATGATATTCCTAACTTTGTAGTAAAAGAGATGAAATGTAAGAACTAATACATTCCAACGGTTCCAGTCAATTCATTTTCACTATGGACGTTAAGTCTCTCTACACCGTCATTCCTCATCATCGCGATGGTCTCAAAGCGTTGAAGTTTTTCTTTAATCAGCGCACCGTTTTGGAATCATCCACCTTCGCTTGCCAGAACTTGTTCTCAACCTCAAATATTCATTTGAGGGTATAAACATTAGGTCTCACTTATTTCTCATGTGAATTTGAGTGCTGCGTGGAAATTGTTACCATAATTAATAAACCTTTCTAAATTGACATGTGAGCAGGATGCTGTTTTTAAGTGGTCCAATGTATTGTTGAAAGATTTGTCTTTCAACATAACCAACAAAGAGGTTTGGGTAACTATTTGCCTTTTAGTACCCATTGCTAGTGTGTTGTTCCTCGATATTTTGGTATATCGATAAATTGTAATGCGCACATGACTTCTGTCTCTTATAAGCCGACCGATTCACAAGTTATCTTTTATTTTCATCTTCTCATCCCAAGCACGCTAAACAATCTATTCCATACCCACAACTTTTGCGACTTCCAAGCCTATGCAGAGAAATTGCATGGAAAGACCTTTTTATAGAACACCATTAGTTCTTAAATTTCATCCCCTGAACTACAAAGTTAAGGATATCATTAGCCGAAATTCTCATATCCTAAAGAATGACCCCGAAACGTCAGCTATATTTTCACCGATAACCCATTGATCTCTTTTCGATGTAATAAAAACATTCGAGATGGTTTAGTGCGTAGTACCCTTAGAAAAAATCTACTGGCACCAGCGGGAATCTTTTCTTGTTCTCGTAGCCGGTGTTACACGTGTTCTTAACTCATGCAGGTGCTATACATGTATTTAGGGACTTAAATCTAATTTTGTTCTTCACCATAATTTTACATGCACCTCTTCCAACATCATTTAGTGTATTTCTTGCAATAAATGTTGCATGCTTTACATCGGTGAAACTGGCAGACGTTTATCTGACAGATTCGCTTAACATTTTCGTTCCGTGAAGAATGATGTTGACGAGCTTTCCGCCCGACATTTTAACCACTGTATTTTGGACATGAAAGTTTGCGCCATCTCACCCATTTCTGGTGGTAATGACAGCCGCAAAAGACAAAAAAGCATCTCATTTTCATATAAGAACCATTCATCCTCACGGACATAACGAACGATTTTCTTTTATTTGACACTTCTGAAGCCAGTGTTATTGTCTAGCATGGGCGGACATAAACATTGTTTTCATTTTTTATGCATTTTTTAACTCCCACTCCTTATCATTTTACACCCGCTCCTTGTTTTGCTAATAGACGGTAAAAACAGCAAATGTCTTTCGCATCTCCTTATTGATTTGTTGTTGTTTTCATCTAATTGGCTAATTTTTCGCATCTTATATTGATTTCTTATTGTTATTTTGATCTGATTGGCTAATTCGTTGTCACATGATTATCTTTCTGATATATGTTAGCTCGAAACGTTGGACTCATACGTTCCATGTTTTGGCAGTAGATCCAACCTTACTATATTTCGATTTGTGTTTCTTGGCTTGCGAAGACCTTATATCAGCACAAATAACCACTAAACATGCATTATTTATCATTCTAACATGAATTAAAAAAGTAAGAACTTCACTCCTACAGAAGTTGGTCGTTTTAAAACCCTATCGCCCGATAATTCTGCAAGAAAAAATATATTTACTGTGCGCAAGGTAGTGTGGTTAATTAAAACGTCGGCAGTTGAGCAGCAGCAGTTTTGTACTTTTATATTACTGAACGACTTACTTAGGAAAAGTAGCAAAAAACGCAACATAGGGAGAAACCAAACTGTGCTAGAAAAAATCAGTCACAATAAACATGGTGGTCAATTTACCTGTTGATTCCTTTGCAACACTGTCATCGTCGACAACTGAACTGCAAAGAAAAACAAACCAATTAATACTGTGAAACTTTGACAAAGTTCACAAAGTATTTTTACTGTAAACAATTTTATGAAGGTATTTTAATATGAATGTGTGTCAATTGTGTTGCGTTGGTTTGTGCTGTGCTGTCCGGTGTGGTGTGGTGTGGTGTGTTGCGTTGGCTTGTGCTGCGCTGTCTGGTGTGGTGTGGTGTGTTGCGTTGGCTTGTGCTGTGCGGTGTGGTGTGGTGTGGTGCGTTGGCTTGTGCTGTGCTGTCTGGTGTGGTGTGTTGTGGTGTGGTGTGTTGCGTTGGCTTGTGCTGTGCTGTGCGGTGTGGTGTGTTATGTTGGCTTGTGTTGTGTTGTGCTGTGTTGTCTGGTGTATAGTGTGGTATGTTGGCTGGTGCTGTGCTGTAGGTATTGTACTGTCCAGAGTGGTGTGTTGCATTGCGTTGGCTTGTGCTGTACTGCCCAGTGTAGTGCGGTGTAGTGTGGTGCGTTGGCTTCTGCTGCGCTGTACTGCCCGGTGTAGTGTGGTGCGTTGGCTTGTGTTGTGTTGTGTTGTGTTGTGCTGTGCTGTGCTGTGCTGTACTGTTCGGTGTGGTGTGGTGTGTTGGCTTGCGTTGTACTGTGTTGTTCAGTGTGGTGTGGTGCGTTGGCTTGTGTTGTGTTGTGTTGTGTTGTGTTGTGTTGTGTTGTGTTGTGTTGTCTGGTGTAGAGTGGTGTGTCGCGTCGCGTTGTGTAGTGTGGTGTGGTGTGGTTTGGTGCGTTGTGTAGTGTAGTGTGGTGTGTTGCGTTGTGTTGTATTGTTGTGTTGTATTGTTGTGTTGTGTCGTGTTGTGTTGTGTTGTGTTGTGTTGTGCTGTGCTGTGCTGTCCGGTGTTGTGTATTGCGTTGCGCCGTGCCGTGTTGTGTTGTGTTGTGTTGTGTTGTGTTGTGTTGTGTTGTGCCGTGTTGTGTTGTGTTGTGTTGTGTTGTGTTGTGTTGTGTTGTGTTGTATTGTGTTGTGCCGTGTTGTGTTGTGTTGTGTTAAGTTGTGCTGTTGTGAACCTTCTGGTAGTACTAACATTTCTTCTAAAATGTCAATGACATCATTTCTCTTAATCTTCTGTAACAGTTTCTTCAAATCTTCCACAGTGCTTTCTTTTCCAAACTGCCAGTCATTCAAGAGAGCTTCCCGCGGATTATCGAATTTCTCAAATTCTTCTATTTCTCCAGTCTCGTACTTCATCTTGGCAGCAAGACCACGGAAGTCCTTCTTCAAAACTGTTTTGACGTTAAGTTTCTGGCAGATTAAATCTCTGGTCTTGCTATCAAGATCCCGAACAAGAATTGATTTCTTACTTGTAACTTCAGCTAAAGTAAACAAGTAATATGTTTCAAGAAAAAGCCAGAGGTATATCTAGCACACTTTGCTTTGTGGTGGGATTCTTTTTCTTTATTCTTTTTTACTTTTTGTAATGTGAAGACTTTGCACCATTCGTTGCAATTTACTTTTTGTAATTTGCAACAAATGGTGCAAAGCTGAACTAGCCGACTTTGGATAAAACATTTGACCTTTAAAATCGAATTTCGGCGCCAACTCTCTAAATTTGAAAACGCGTTTTGAAACTTCCCGACCGCAAGCCTTCAAACCAATTGTTCAAAAGGAAGCTAAAATAGAGAGTAAAACTGACCAAGGCCTGTTTTATATCTTGTAAAAAGAAACAAAAAGTGAGAAAAAGTAACGGGGAGATCAACCTCATACCCAGGCTCTTTTCAACCCGCAGCACGAAGAAAAGACCCTGTTATATCATGGTCACATGACTACCAAAATCTGGTTGTGACAAATTTTGTTTGGACAGGGGTGGGGTAGAGAAGATTCGAAGCTTCTTGCGGAAAGATTTACCGTTTGAGAAAAGACTTCGCTCTTGGATTCAAGGATTCAGCGCTACGTGCACGATATGACTATGAATACTTTCGAAAAACGGCTGTTCACAAAAACAGCTAACTTACGAGAGACTCGAGGCGCAAACAAGCGAAGAAAAGAAGCAGTCGACATGCAGAGGGTAAATAATTTTAATACCATTTCAAATTCTCATTCCTTCTCTAGATGCTCAATATTTCAGCTATAATGCTTTATATTCTTATATACAACTTGTATATTTTGATGTGAATACTATACGTAAATTATTGAAGTGTTGAGCGGAGAGAAATTCGAACGGCTCGTCGATCGTCGACATTTACCCAGACGGCAGAAGTTTTAAATTGGATAAACAAAGGCGACAAGTAGCCGAGGAAAATATCTCAGCGCTTTGTATTTTTACGATTTATTTGGTGATGTATGTTGTCGATAATTGTTCGTTTAAAATTAATGATCAACCTTCAAGTTTGAGTACGGATTGTCTCTGTTTATTTCACTTGTTTATATAAAAAAATTGTCTCGTCCTGTGCGAGACGGATCAGTCTCCGTCTCCGTTCCACAACTCGGTGTAAAGACTATTTCTCTCCGCTCCACAGCGACATTTTGATAATTTGCGAAGTATTCACATCAAAACAAGTAGTGTGTGTAAGCATAGCATTATAGCAAAAAAACCTGAGCAGCTAGATAAGAAATCGGAATCAAAGCGGATAAATTATTTACTTTCTGCAGCCTGCTTCTTTGCTTCACTTGTCTGCGCCGCGAGTCTCTCGTAAGTTAGGCGGGTTTTTGTGAACATATTCGAAAATCATAACCATATCGTGCCCACTTAGCGCTGAACCCTTGAATCCAAGATCAAAGTATTTTCTCAAACGGTAAATCTTTCAGGCAAGAAACGTTAAATCATCTCTACCCCACCCCTGTCCAAACAAAATTTGTCACAACCAGATGTTGGTAGTCACGTGACCATGATATACCGGGTTGAAAAGAGCCTGGGTACGAGGTTGCGAAGCGATAGCAGCTACAGTTGCGTAAAAGGAGAAAGGAAGCCTTGCTTATAGGTTGAGGACGTCAGCTATACCAAGAAGAAACAGAGATCCCCAAATATTTTTTTTTAGGCAAGTCTTGTATTTTTACCCGATTTACTGCTCTCTGCTTTATCTGATAAAGATGCATCTCCACGATCAACCAAATCTTGTTCTATTGGTATCTGTTGTTCTCTCTGGCTAACACTCTTGGTCTCTGTGGTGAAGATAAAAAACAGTGTTGTTTTTATATCAGTAGCAAGGTGGGCACTTTAGGCTCTGGAATGTATAAACACACAAGTTCCTTATCGGAACACCCGGAGCAAGGGAAAACGGAGAATCCAATGAAAACCCCTCGATGGACAGGAGAGAACCAACAACACTACTGACATGAAGCTAACAGCTTGCGCAACCCATGCCTCCCACTTGCTTCCAACTTGACCTTGTAAGCTCAGTCGTAAATAATTATAGTATAATTATATTTAATCCTTGTGGCTGGATCTAATGCCAGGAAATAACTTTCTTCAAGGTCTTTTTAAAATTGACCTGAAATTTCGCTAACTTGCGCACAGTCCGTCGATGTTGCAACGCCGTGTGCAGGTACACCGTTCTTTGCTGTTTTAATACGGATACGAGAATGTTTGAAGTTGAGTTTGCGGACTTATAGTTGACTATGCATTTTAATTTACTAGCATTTCAATAAGCTCAAGTGTGGCACGACGTGTGAAACTCTGAATTTGAGCTCTTGATGTTTTGATAAGCTCTGCTGTGTAAGCACGTCATTAAAAAAAGCATTGGTTTGGCTGATTTGTTGTTATTTTCACTGATTTGAAACAGTTACGGGGCGATATTTTGATATTTGAAATCAGTCCTGCTTTATCACGATTGCAAAAAAATTTTACCGTTTAGTTATTAAGCTAATGAGCTATCCTTGAAACTTTAATTTAGAAATTATTGGGGGTGCCCCCCCCCCCCCCCCCCCACTCGCACCCCCTAGTGTCCGCCACTGTACGTAAACAAAGTTGGCAATTATCCAATGAAAATAAGCTTTGACTCACAGCTCGTAATTTGATTGGATAATTTGGCAACCTTGTTTGCGTAGTTTCCAAGTTCCCAACGAACTTCGAAACTTCACAACACACGGCGGTAAAGTAATATGAAATCAACAATAACTGTGCACTTAAAGTAACTGTGTTTAAAATTAACGATATAATCCAATGCACGTGCCTTGTGTTAAAAATGTAATGCTCATAAGCATATGCGTTTACGGTCACAATCAAGAAACCACAGCTACAGCCTATAAAAAAATAAGTTTTCTGACAAGCAACAACCACTTTTTTAGTTTTTCTCAAACTAATTCTTGACCGAGGATTTGCCTAGAGCTGAATACAAATGCCTGGTGTTAGCCAAAATAGAATGCTGAAGACCGATTCGGGTAAAAGAAGAGTCAAAAACAACAACATCTTTAAGAACCTGAATAGCCAAATTTCTCAGCAGACAAGAAATATATAAAAAAACAATATTTTTAGCATAATTTGGGAAAATGCTGGTCTTTTTGCACGAGTCTGAATATTACATTCACGAATAAAACCATGAATCATTACAAAGAAAGGTCAAACAAAAATACAATCCCCAAAAAATAATTACCGAGCCCGGGTGCTAATCCCAAAATGCATGGAGTCCACTTTACACGCGTGGTAAAATGCGAATCAGTTTGAGCAATCTGAATATTTGTATATACGGACGGACCTTGCGCGGTTAAGATTGTGGGGCACTCGGAACAAATATAGTTCTTGACAAAAAGATTTCCACTAACAACATATTCTTGACAAAAAGACTTGAGAAAGGAGTTTTGGGGAATCTCGTTCCCGGTAGTCTTCCCACGCGGTTGCGGGAGGTGGGGACTCTGGGGAAATCGAATTTTTTCTGCGTTTCTATTGGTTGTATTCAGACAATTCATAATAACGGAAGTCGGAAATTACTCAACGGGCAATGATTGCAGCGCCACAAATTATTTCAAATCTCTCCAGATTTATATAAATCAATACACTGACCTCGATCTATAACATTACCACTTAAATAGTTTTGATATGGAACAATCGAACATGCGCCCATTATCTTTATTTTATGCATATACTTTTTAATTTCCCACAATGCATGTATACATATAATATTCGAGTGAGTAAAAAAGTGCTGCGCAGGCAGTATCAGTTTTGAATAGCCCAGAAACGTTAGTATTTCGAAATCTCGGCAGTTTACTAGCTTTTCACTTTGCTGTAGATATAATATTAGTTTGTAGTTACCTGGAACATGCAAAATCTTTAGAACTGGATCTTCAGACCTTGCTTCGGCAACCGCTGATGAACCTTTGAAAACAAAATAGACGTTTGTAACTTTGAACACAATAGTTACGATATCTAAAAAAGACTTTGTTGGTAACAGACGGACCCAAACCCGTAACCACTTCTTCCCCCAAGTATCACAATGGTTTCGCCGTCTCGGCAGGCATTGAAAGGCTATATACTGTACAAGTTTTTGAATGATAACAGAATGATTGTATTATTACGCATTTTTCACTCTCTCATGATTGTGATTGGTTGTTAGCATACGGACAATTCGTGATATCACTGAATTCTGCCGTCAAATATCGTTGAATATTCAAACGACACGAGTCTTGAACGAGTATATAACACTCAACAACTATATCCGCCATCTTGGATACTCCGCCCAACCTTGTACCCAGAGTTATTTTGAGATTTTGGTCACGCAACAAGCGAGGTAAGTCTGCATTCCTTTGTCATTTAAATAGTTTATGACATCATCATGCATAAAGTTTGGTTGTTTAAGATTTTTTAAAGAAATTGTTTACAATCTTCTTAATTCAGCAACATTACTTTGGACTTTTAGAGAAGAGAAGGTCCCAGAATTTCGGTAAAATCCCACTAATTACAAACATTACAGACCTACAGTACTTTTAAAAAGTCAATTGCTACTTGAAATTTTAACAAAAACACTTGTTGTGCCACCCATGCCTCCCACTTGCTCCCAACTTGACCATGTAGCTCAATCGGTAGAGCGTCGGACTAGTAAACCAAAGGTCACGGGTTCGAATCCCAGCCACAATCAAGTAAAGTTTTTCTCTAAATATATAAATGTTTAAGAGTGAGCACTGCATGCCCCAGCGCCATTTTATAAATTATTCTTCATTAAAAAAGCAAAAACTCCACTATAGTATATGCAATCACGTCATCTTAACAAAAAAGAAAAGTCGTCTTATAGCTTCTTAAAACAGATGTACCTGGAACATCCTTGAATAGAGAAATGAAAGCCTCGTCTAAAAAATTAAAAACAACAAATATCTTCAATGAGGGAGCTTGCATAACAATTAACCTAATTAAACGAATTAATAAAATTATCAATAAAGACAATAAAAGCATTCAAACCTTTAAGAATATTACTATTATTCGTGTGACACTAAAACGACTTAATCATGTCGATATTGAAGTAAATGTCACTAGACTAAATATTTTAATTATTTTATTGAAAAGTCTCGCAGGTAATCAGCTGGTTTCCGCTTCACAACCCAATATTTTTTGAAGCAACAAGATCTCAAGAATGTTTTATGAAAATTACTGGTGTTTTTATTTGAAGTTACAGTTTTAATAACGCAAACGACTTTTTCTTCCATGCACCCAAGCTTTGTGTGGTACACTAAATCTGGTCGACCTCCAAGAAAGAGGTACTTGCTATTCAAGACAAACGGGAAACACATGCAGGAAAGATGGGAAAGATAGAGGACGCGTATTTTCTTAGTTACCATCTTAGGTTAATTTCATGCCTATTGTTTTGAAACAAACTTGTTATGGTAATTTTTCAAAAGTAATTTTTAGACCACAGGCTTTAAAGTTTGTTGTATAACATTTACTTATACAACTAAATTAAACCTAACTAAACTAAACCAAACCAAACCAAACCAAACTAAACTAACTTATATTTATACTGGATAACTCTATCAGTTATATCTAAACTGTTATCCCTAAAGGTCCAGTAAGGGCCGTTTCCCTCATTGGTCCAGTGTTCCTACAGAAGGAACCGGAGTACCCGAAGGAAACCTGCGGTGTCTGGTAGAGTCAAACTGGAAGCACTCTTCTCACATGCGGCCAAGGTGAATTAATTTTCAATCAGATAACTGCTGAGCGCAGAAATCGAACCCGGCTCGCAGAGGTGAAAGGCACGTGCGCTATGACCACTGTGCCACCAGCTTTAAACTTTAAAGTCTGTGGTCTAATACTTACTTTTGAATAATTAAATAATATTCGCAACTCAGCCTCGCTGACTACTAGTTCAGTTAAATTCGCGGTGTCTATAATACAGTTAACTTAGTTTTTATAGTTAGTTTAGGATTGTTATAGCTTGAAGATCAGAAAGCTTTTCTCAGTTCTTGCTGTAGAAGATGTCGTAAATTGTTAATCATCAAAAAAACTAGGAGCATAGTTAGTGGTGGCGGGTGGTTTGGAAGCTACATTGCCTTTCAAGATTATACAATGGTCATGTTGATGAACACAATAGTTCATGTTGGAGGAAGGCAATTGGTTGAAGAAAGGAAATTCTATGGACACGTGACGACGAACGACTACACAACGAACAAAGGACTTACAACACGTGACGACGAAGGACCACACTAATTAAACCCGAACGTTGGTATTAGATGACTCCTTCATTATACAGAAAATACAATACGTTCAGTGACCGTGAAATTAGACAAATTGAACAAAAACATGGAACGATGACTTTTGCCGAGTTTCCAAACCATCCCCCTCCACTAACTATGGTAAGGAGTAAATTCTCACGTATAAATATCGTCAACAACCCTTTTCTCCCATTTGAGTTCTTGTGACTCAAAAAAAAGAAAAGAAAAATTAAAGCATCTGGCTCTAGCATTACAGGTTGGAGTTTTGTCTGCAGCTCAGAGTTTCTGAGTTGAATAACTTATTACAGCTTGTACAGCAAGAACTGAGATAACTTAAGTTTGTGTTCGAGGTTCATGGGGTAATAGGCAACACACATTACAGAAAAAGATACATACCCGTATTTATCCAAGGTTGTACACGTTCGAGTGAGAACTCTCTTGTTTCGAGAACGGCGTTGGGACAAACAGGATCTTCTGAACTTCCCTGAAGATCATCTAGCAACCAGAAGTGACCACAGTCGTCATGCTCACACTTCTCCTTATCATGTCGAAGGCAGCGCTCAGTTTCTCCAAAACAAACTGTGCATTTCGCAGCAAGAGAGAAGTCAATGTTCCGATAATACAGTTCATCGTCATCTTTAAGACTTGTTAGGCAATCGATCATTACTCGTTTCAGATAACTGACAAACACGCTGTGACATCGCTCACTGACTGTCGCTACTGGAACTACGCCAATCCTGATTCCAGCGAGCTGTTGTATGATGTAAACATCGAATTTACTTTCGCTGTGCTTAAACGATAGTAGAGTATAGTTACAATATAAACGAGGTCGCTTGTTACGCAAGAATTCTCTGCACTCGTTGACCACTTTTACGAGAAACCGAGTAAACAAGCCAGGCAGGACATAACCGCTGTTGAAATTAATGAAAACTGGCGCAATAGGGCTGGCTGACAGCTTATCTTGGACGTCTTCGCCACGTTTCATGAGCGGAACAACTGAAGGGACGATGTAAGCAGGCTTTCCTTCATGCTTCCATGGACAAATTAAACCAAATCGCTGCATCAATTGCTCCAGTAGTTTTCCATGGTCTCTTTTCTCCAGGTACTTTTGCATCAATACACCTTTCGTCATCAGCTTACGGTAAAGGGCGTTGCTGGGGTTATCTTCTTGGGGCACTGTGATGACTTCCGCTAGGAGATTCATCAACCACTGTGGATTTAGTACCACAAATGGAGATCCAGTGTGATGAACAATCACACCTTGGTGATGAAGAAATTTGAGGGCAGCGTCGACGTCTTCCACCTTGCAAGTATCGGCTGCTTCGTGGGCCTCTTCAACTGAGATGTAATTCAACTTTTCTTCTATCATCTTATTACTAAGCGTAGCCTCTAACTTCAACCATCTGGTAGGTACTTGGCGTTGCTTTTCCAGCATGCTCTTGCAGAGACCATACGACTTCCCGCGAAGTTTTCTTACTTCATCTTCACATTTACCAGTGCTATCTATGATGCAAAAGTCGACGAAAAGATTCTCATACCCTTTCTCGATTAGGATATCTTTAATCTTCTTTTTTACAACATTCACGTCACCTTTGAACTGATCGCTGTTGGTCAAAGCAATCAAAACTGGTGGAAGTTGAAAACCAGGGGACTCAGTTGTAACCGTCTTGCCCAGGGCATCTTCTAATCTTGCCAAAACAGTTACCCACGTTACAAAGCAGTCGAGGTTTGTTGCAAGCAGTGGGTTGTTGAGGTTACGCTCGACGTCAATGTTCTTCGGCTTGAATCGTGGCTGAGCAGGATTTTCCAAAGGCAATTGAAGGTCGTAGACAACAATACACACACACTGTAACTTCAAAAAGTAATAGTGTGTGTCATAAAATACATTTTGTCCAGCAAAATCGTGAAGAAACACCCTGACAGCTGGGGATTCATTGCTGTTGACATTCCCTAAAAGAGCTTTAATATCACCAATCTCGTCTTTGGGCAGCTGAAGAACTTCGTGTTTGCTTGCAGACGCTGCTTGGCTTTGATTTTCGTGACGCGCTGTATTCGAGTCCTTCTTGGACCACTGTTGTTCGCTTATCATCCTAGCGGCTTGTTTCTGGACTTGCTTTTTCATTTCACTTTCGCTCGTGATAAATTCCTTAACTTGTTTCCTCTCCCAAGGTTCTTTTGCATTTTCATCCGTTAGCTCTACCACGTCGACTTCAATGCCACAAGTACTTGGTTCCTGAACATCAAAAGGCAGTCCTAGAAGGTGTTTTTTCAAGGATGTCTTACCAGCTCGGTCTTGCCCGACTATCATAATTGGGATTCGAGTGTTACTTGAAGCACCAGCATCGAGAGCTCGATAATAGGCATAGTTGTAGATAATATCCTCAGCTACAAGAAAATGGGGGAAAAAATCACAAATAATTGATGACTTTAAGGGGAGTGTTTACATGAGGCTGGCCTAAACTCTACCTTTTCGCATTCAAGTTTTTGTTTACATGAGGCTGACCTTGAAGCCAGCCTTGGTTGGCCATTGTTATATGTCAAGATTCTTGTCAATGGTCTTTCAGCTCATGACTACCTGAGAGGCATTATTTCATGTGGATTTAACACCAAGCTCGTTTTAAACAACGTATCGAGTTGGAGAAGTGAAAGTATCCTTATTACGTCGGTTAAAACGTATATTTCGTGCTTCCAGTCAGACTTAGATTATGTTTACATGGAAAGGCGACCTGGAGTCAAAGCTTCATTTCGGCTAGTATAGGTGACCTGAGATTAGGCCAGCGTGAACCGAATCTTAGGCTGAACTCATCAAAACGACCTCTGGTAAAAACACGTATGGACGAAAACTTTGTTGCGCTCAGCAAACGCGATCGCTTTTCAATTCACGTTTAGGCAAGCACAATCGCGCCGCGATTTTAATCGGGGTTTCCCAAATACCATCGCGTTTTACTCAAAAGCGATTACGTTTTAATGAAACGGGATCCGGTATATACTCTGACCTGATAATTATTCTCGACTCCACATTCAAATTCCTCAATCGGGCAAGATGTTTGACGAGTACACACGAAAACGAATTATCTCTCAGACTCAGAGTGAGAGTTACAGACACTAGATCGAGACGCTAGATCCGAGTGGCGAAATGTTGGGTCATCAATCATATGGAGATCATAAATATAAATACTAGAGGGTGGTATTGGGGGATAGTTTCAGTCAAACGCGGGTAACCAGTTGAAGGCTGCCATTTTGGGTAAGTTGGGGGCAAAAATTACAAACCCGGATGTAAACCCAGTTTCCGTGTTTATGTTGGTTTCAGCCACTGGTTTCAACCCAAGAAGATGGCCAATAATTTTCAAACTACGTATTGTTCAAGTACATTATGTACGTATGTTGTTAGACATTTTATAAGCTTTCGTTTGATGTATAGTTCAAGTTTCTACGGTATGTGTAACTTTTTAAATGTCCAGAATGTTCGAAGAAGTACTCGTCAAATTACTCAAATAATCACTCCTGGTGTTGAATTTCAGATATTATTTTTAAAATACTTACGTATTTAAATACGTATACCCTTGAGATATATATCAAATAAAGATACTGTAAAGTGCCATCTGTGATAGAACGTTCAAGTTTGTAGCTACACGGGAAGTCTACTAAAAATGTGAAAACTGTCTGTCATTTGGTCAGAGTTAGATTAATAGACCAAACTCTTTGAACGTTTTAAAAAGTTACACATACCGCAGAAAGTTGAACTATACATGAAATGAAAACCTATGAAATATCAAATAATATACGTACATGGTATATTTCAGCAATGCGTAGTTCTGAAGTTATTAGGCATCTTCTTCCTTGCACAAATATAGTGGGATATCCAAAAATTATAAATACTTGGCGCTTGAGGTCTCTCTCAATGGTGACCACTTGTTTCCATCTATCAAACTGACATGACGTCATTTTATCAATAAACTTTAATAACAAATCTTGAAAACTAACCTTCATCCTAACCAAAAAACTAATCTTAACCCTAACCCTTAACTCGAGAAGAAGCAAAAAATTAAAAGCAAAATAACGTCATGTCAGTTTGATAGATGGAAACATGTATTTACCTCTTTTAATAGTAAGAAATAGTCTGGGACCGAGTAGTTTTACGTCCGGGTTTGCAATTTTTGTCCACAACAAAATCCAAGATGGCGGCCTTCAATTGGTTACCCGATTTAACCCCGAATGCCCCCTCTATTATTTATATTTCTGATGTAATATTATCATACACGAGAAGCCGTTTATTATCTGATTTGAAAACACCGAGAAAAACGTGTGAAAAACGAGGCGATAGCCGAGTTTTTTAACTCACTTCGAGGTGTCTTTAAATCAGATAATAAACGGCTTTCGAGTGTATGGTATAGCTTGTCAAACAAATCAGTATTTAAAGGGAAATTTGAGGTGAAAGTTGTCTTAATTTATGGGCGTTTATTACCACATTTACAAACAACGTCTCGGTAACTGATTCCATCATATTTTCCTCATGAATTATTAAGGAGTTTGAGAACTCTATGTCATCAATAGCCTCCCGCAAAGACGTTCTTAGGGAAATCCCTCACGTCAACACAAACGTCCATAAAATCAATAGGGTACTATGCCAAATATATATCACCCAATCATAAAGACCGGGTGTGGGAAAATAACTTGTCGGAGAGTGTCACTAACCGTCTATTAGTTTATTCATGCATAAATTATCTTTGATGTGCCGCGGTTAATAAATAGGTTACTGACCTTGCATATTAAGTGACCTACTATATCAACCTCGTACCCAGGGCATTTTGCCTCCACGTTAGGAAGTCGGCGAAAATGGCCCTGGCATCGGCTGGTCAATTCTATAATCTGATTGGCCGGTTTAAGGACTGATTAATATTCAGATAGAGTATAATCTATTTATGAAAATTTGAATTGCAATAGATCCACTCTGCAAAGTTTACCCAAAGAATGGAACGATAGCGTTGATCAAAATCAAGAACAATATTAGATATATAGTCGGCAGAGCGTTAAATATTTCTCATTTATTATTCATTTATACGTATTATACAAAAACAAAACACAAAGACCGTATAAATTTTCTTGCCATAACACCCCAAAATTCTGGGTGTCACGTGACCAGCCGATGCCAGGGCCATTTTCGCCGACCTTCCGACGTGGAGGCAAAATGCCCTGGGTACGAGGTTGCTACTATATCGCTTTAAAACTACGTCTAGAATACCATTTCTGTGTTAAATAACGACAAATATCGTCTGTGTCATGAATAAACTAAGTCGGTCACTCGGTCACTAACCTATACTTGTTAGTATTTATTACTCTATTCGTGACATTTTCAAATTTTTGCTGCACATTGCTCTTGATAAAAGAAAATTGAAAACAATTCAACTGCCTTTTGCTGAAGCATGCTTTACTCATGAAAGTTAAAGACATTACACAGTTTAATTCATTGAATGCATTACTTTGTTCGTTGTTTATTGTCTAGCGGAATAGCGACAGAAGACCGTCTCTCCCTTACAAATAAAATCGTCTGGCATTAGCAACAGCATTAAAAATAATCTGGCATAAGCCATTGTAAAACTGTAAAATTGTCCAACTTTATCAATTAACAACAACGCGACGTAAGGTGTTAATCGGCAGTGTGGATAAAGCTTCATGTGTCGCTTTCCGAGACGTCTCTGACAGCACGGCCGAATAAAATTGTCTGGCATAGCTGCCCAAGGTAAAATAATAAATCGTCTATTAGAACAACGCGACGTAACGACTTATGAAAGATCAGAGATACGCCACGATTTTGCCCAAATGCGATCGCGTTCACCAAAATGCTATAATATTAGGGTAAAACTTACACTATACACTTGTTGACTGGCGCCGAGGGAAACATCGAGTTTTACGGACCTGAAGGCTTCAATGTCACCCGAGGGCTTTAGCCCCAGGGTGACATTGAAGCCTGAGGGACCGTAAAACTCGATGTTTCTCGAGGCAAAAGTCAACCAGTGTTTTGTTATATACCAAAGACTTTTAAAATACAAAATACCAAGCTGACTCGAAAGGCAAAAAAGACTTTGACTTTGTCTTCGTAATTTTAATAAAACTAAACAAATACACCAGACTCAACAAGTACAAAGAACAGCTTTAAATTTCTCCTATATATACTTTCTTTTGGAAAATGGAAACAAAATATTTCAAAAATCTTGATCTGATGTAATAATCATTGTGTATTCATGTGAACAACGCATGATTAAAACTGACGTCAGAGGGAAACACAGCAATGTTTCCCTGGTAACACTGCAATGTTTCCCTGGACAGAAAGAAACATTAAGTTTGTTGAACAACACGTGATTTGACCAATAGGATTTCATCTATGGCAAACGAAAGTCTTTGGCATATAACAAAAAGGCTTAGTTTCTCAACCTGTTTCTCTAACAAGGGTAAAACGTAAACCCAGCAAGACTTAGGTATTATACCCAGCAAGACTATATACGTGTTAGTTTTCTTAGTCTTCGCATTCTCTTTCGCAAATGTGTTTTCCTCTCTTCGTACCGCTTTAAAAATGTTGAAACACCAGATCGTGTAACTTTGATCTCTTCACCTTCTAAGGCACGACTAATTTCAGAGAGTAAATTGTAACTCTCACTAAGAGAGATAATCTGTCATCGCGTGTAGTCGTCAAACATTTTGCCCGAATAGAATTTAAATGTGGAGGCGAGACGATATTTACAAAGAATAGCATTTTGACTATGCTCTGTCTGCCCATGCAAACAAATCTACGCAAAGACCAATGTAAAAGATATTATGAGACAGAGTATCAAGGAAATATTGTAAACACAGGCTGAAATGGATTATAACAAAGTACAGTGATTACTGGAAAGCTAATATTTCGGGAAGTATAGCTCAGAACTTCACAAAATTTACTGATATTGATCTGATTGACTAATTCTTTGTCACATGATTATCTTTCTGACATATGTTAGCTCAAAACGTTGGACTCATACGTTGAATGTTTTGCCAGTATATCCAACCTTACTATATTTCGATTTGTGTTTCTTGACTTGCAAAGACGTCATATCAGCACAAATATCCGCTAAAGATGCATTATTTATCATTCTAACATGAATTAAAAAAGCAAGAACTTCACTCCTACCAAAGTTGGTCGTTTTAAAACCCTATCGCCCGCTAATTCTGCAAGAAACAAAATATTTACTGTGCGCAAAGGAGTGTGGTTAATTATACAAGTTGCCATGTTTTTCAGTACAGTCAATTAAAACGTCGGCAGTTGAGCAGCAGCAGTTCTGTACTTTTATATTACTGAACGACTTACTCAGGAAAACTAGCAAAAAAAAACAACATACGGAGCAACCAAACTGTGCTAGAAAAAAATCAGTCACAATAAACATGGTGGTCAATTTACCTGTTGATTCCTTTGCAACACTGTCGTCGTCGACAACTGAACTGCAAACAAAAACAAACCAATTAATACTGTGAAATTTTGACAAAGTTCACAAAGTATTTTTACTGTAAATAATTTTATGAAGGTATTTTAATATGAATGTGTGTCAATTGTGTTGCGTTGGCTTGTGCTGTGCTGTGCGTTGCGTTGGCTTGTGCTGTGCTGTCCAGTGTGTTGCGTTGGCTTGTGCTGTCCGGTGTGTTGCGTTAGCTTGTGCTGTCCGGTGTGTTGCGTTAGCTTGTGTTGTCCGGTGTGTTGCGTTGGCTTGTGCTGTGCTATCCGGTGTGTTGCGTTGGCTTGTGCTGTCCGATGTGTTGCGTTGGCTTGTGCTGTCCGGTGTGTTGCGTTGCGTTGGTTTGTGCTGTCCGGTGTGTTGCGTTGGCTTGTGCTGTCCGGTTTGTTGCGTTGGCTTGTGCTGTGATGTGCAGTCCGGTGTGTTGCGTTGGCTTGTGCTGTCCGGTGTGTTGCGTTGGCTTGTGCTGTGATGTGCAGTCTGGTGTGTTGCGTTGGCTTGTGTTGCGTTGCGTTGTGTTGTGTTGTGTTGTGTTGTGTTGTGCTGCCCGGTGTAGTGTACTGTAGTGTAGTGTGGTGCGTTGGCTTGTGTTGTGTTGTGTTGTGTTGTGCTGTACTGTCCGGTGTAGTGTGGTGTGTTGGTTGGTGCTGTGCTGTAGGTATTGTACTGTCCGGGGTGGTGTGTTGCATTGCGTTGGCTTGTGCTGTGCTGTACTGCCCGGTGTAGTGTGGTACGTTGGCTTGTGTTGCCTTGTCCTGCGCTGTACTGCCCGGTGTAGTGTGGTGCGTTGGCTTGTGTTGTGTTGTGTTGTGCTGTGCTGTGTTGTGTTGTGTTGTGTTGTGCTGTGTTGTACTGTTCGGGGTGGTGTGGTGTGGTGTGGTGCGTTGGCTTGTGCTGTGCTGTACTGCCCGGTGTGGTGTGGTGCGTTGGCTTGTGTTGTGTTGTGTTGTGTTGGCTTGTGTTGTGTTGTGTTGTGTTGTGTTGTGTTGTGTTGTGCTGTGTTGTCCGGTGTGGTGCATTGCGTTGCGCCGTGCCGTGTTGTGTTGTTGTTGAACCCTCTAGTAGTAGTTATATCATTCGAGCTATTACTAACATTTCTTCTAAAATGTCAATGACATCATTTCTCTTAATCTTCTGCAAACGTTTCTTTAAATCTTCCACAGTGCTTTTTTGTCCAAGCTGCCAGTCATTCAAGAGAGCTTCTGTCGGATTATCGAATTTCTCAAATTCTTCTATTTCTTTAGTCTCGTACTTCATCTTGGCAGCAAGACCGCGGAAATCCTTCTTCAAAACTGTTTTGACGTTAAGTTTCTGGCAGATTAAATCTCTGGTCTTGCTATCAAGATCCCGAACAAGAATTGATTTCTTATTTGGAACTTCAGCTAAAGTAAACAAGTAAACAAGTAATATGTTTCAAGAAAAAGCCAGAGGTATACCTAGCACACTTTGCTTTGAGGTGGGATTCTTTTTCTTTATTCTTTTTTACTTTTTGTAATGTGAAAACTTTGCACCATTCGTTGCAATTTACTTTTTGTAATTTGCAACGAATGGTGCAAAGCTAAACTAGCGGACTTTGGATTTTAAAATCGAATTTCGGCGCCAACTCTCTAAATTTGAAAACGCATTTTGAAATTTCCCGACCGCAAGCCTTCAATCCAATTGTTCAAAAGCAAGCTAAAATAGAGACTGACCAAGGCCTGTTTTATATCTTGTAAAAAGAAACAAAAAGTGAGAAAAAGCAACGAGGAGATCAACCTCGTACCCAGGCTCTTTTCAACCCGCAGCAGGAAGAAAAGATCCCGGTATATCATGGTCACATGACTACCAAAATCTGGTTGTGACAAATTTTGTTTGGACAGGGGTGGGGTAGAGAAGATTTGAAGCTTCTTGCGGAAAGATTTACCGTTTGAGAAAAGACTTCGCTCTTGGATTCAAGGGTTCACCGCTACGTGCATGGGCACGATACGACTACGAAAACTTTCGAAAAACGGCTGTTCACAAAAACGGCTAACCTACGAGAGACTCGCGGCACAAACAAGCGAAGAAAAGAAGCAGCCGACATGCAGAGGGTAAATAATTTTAATACGATTTCAAATTCTCATTCCTTCTCTAGATGCTAACGATTTCAGCTATAATGCTTTATATTCTTATATACACTGTAAATTTCAGGGGGTAAAAAATACCCCAAAATGTGGGGGTAACATGTTTTCCACAGAACGCCCCGTTTTTGGGGGGTAAAATTTCAATCAATTTGAAAAGGGGTAATTTTTACCTCCGGAATGTGGGGTGAAAATTAAGGGTAAAAATAAAGGGGTAAAAATTGAGTAGCCTCAGTCTCAGTCCTCTATTTCTTATGCTTTTTTATGAGCCTTAACCTTCCCAATGGGTCACCCATCCAAGTACTAACCCTAACCTCCCGGGCTTAACTTACCTTGCATTAGTTTGCTTACCTTACCACTGCGCCAACCGCCTCTTCATATTTATTATTGAAATTTACGATATATAACCGAGTTTTTTCTTTAATATTACATTGTTAAGTTCATATTTTCTTTACTTTTCTTAACACGTTTATTTTATAACGTTTCACGACATTTGTGATGGGTTTGGAAGGGTTTCATTAAAAAAACCCATTTGTGTTGACTAGTTGTGACAGATCAAAAACATTTACATTAATTTTGCCACATAGAACTAATGTTATGAGTTAATAGCCGGTCAGTTTCCGTATCATACGATGAAGAAACAAAATATTTATTTCGATAACAGTTTATAAAACACTGTTGTAGGCCAAAAATATGTACAAACATTTGTTTACCTATACGAATTTCCAGCAAAATGGGAAAAGAAACTAAATCGTTGCAACGTTAAGAACTAGATTCAAAGTCAGTTCAGCCCATTTTAATCTTGTCTCCTCAGCTTTGATACACAGACAATGCCGAAAATACTATAGTTTCGACTAAGTTCATGATATATATTAGCAATGAACTTTTGTCGAGTCAAAAAATAAATGAGCTAAGTTCTTTTGTTCAAACTTTTTCGCATTGTTTTTGACACAAGAAAAGTGTAAAATCATTCAAAGTAATTCATGTCAATAGCAACTTAAAGACATTGTCGTAGAGCAAAAAATATAGGAAATAACACTTGTTTACGTACCCCAATTTAATCCAATATAAAACAACAACATTCAAAACCAAATCCAGAGTAATTTCATTTTTGTGAGCAGTCTTAGGTTGTGTTTAAGTCACCTTTGAGCCTTTACACACAGACGATGTTTACAAGCTTACGGAAGTAAACTTTAGGTCGATTTCAATCTGCTAAACAATCTTCACCTTAATTTTTAACTATTATACACATTTGTGTACAAACTGAACTATTCAAGAAAATTAAAAAAAATTTGCCTACATACGCTTTTATATTAACGATAATTGTAGTTATGTCTTCATGTCACTCTTTCGAAAAAAAATCGCCATTTTCGAAAACATTGTCTTGCAGTTCTGGTTACCCCCAACGTAGGGGGGAGTTTTTACCCCCACTATTAGTTACCCCTTACAAGGGCCAAAATGGGGGTAGATTTTACCCCTAGATAATTTTACCCCCCTATATTTTTACCCCTTATTCAGGGGGGTAAATTTTACATTTTTACCCCGAGATGGGTAAAAAATTTGCTCCAACAAATTACCCCCGTAAAAGGGGTAATTCTGCGCGACAAAAAGAAGAATTGCCCTTATTTAAGGGGTAATTACTACCCCTTTATCATTCACCCCCCCAAAAATAGCACTTTTACCCCCAAAATGGGGTAAATTTTGCCCCTTGAAATTTACAGTGTACAACTTGTATATTTTGATGTGAATACTATAGGTAAATTATTGAAGAGTTGAGCGGAGAGAAATTCGAACGGCTCGACGATCGTCGACATTTATCCAGACGGCAGAAGTTTTAAATTGGATAAACAAAGACGACAAGTAGCCGAGGAAAATATCTCAGCGCTTTGTATTTTTACGATTTATTTGGTATGATGTATGTTGTCGATAATTGTTCGTTTAAAATTAATGATCAACCTTCAAGTTTGAGTACTGATTATCTCTGTTTATTTCACCTGTTTATATACGAAATGGTCTCGTCCTGTGCGAGACGAATTGGTTTCCATACAACCCGTCTCCGTTCCACAACTCGGTGTAAAGACTATTTCTCTCCGCTCCACAGTGACACTTTGATAATTTGCGTAGTATTCACATCAAAACAAGTAGTGTGTGTAAGGATAGCATTACAGCAAAAAACCCTGAGCAGCTAGATAAGAAATCGGAATCAAAGGGAATAAATTATTTACCCTCTGCGGCCTGCTTCTTTGCTTCACTTGTCTGCGCCGCGAGTCTCTCGTAAGTTAGCCTTTTTTTTGGTGAACATATTCGAAAATCCTAACCATGTCGTGCACACTGAATCCCTGAATCCAAGATCGAAGTAGTTTCTCATTTTCTCAAACGGTAAATCTTTCAGGCAAGAAGCTTCAAATCATCTCTACCCCACCCCTGTCCAAACAAGATTTGTCACAACCAGATTTTGGTAGTCACGTGACCATGATATACCAGGGTCTTTTCTTTGCACTCCGCATTGAAAAGAGCCTGGGTATGAGGTTGCGAAGCGATAGCAGCTACAGTTGCGTAAAAGGGGAAAGGAAGCCTTGCTTATAGGTTGAGGACGTCAGCTATGCCAAGAAGAAACCGAAATCCCAAAATTTGTTGTTTAGTTTTACCCGATTTACTGCTCTCTGCCTTATCTGATGAAGATGCATCTCCACGATCAACCAAATCTTGTTCTATTGGCATCTGTTGTTCTCTCTGGCTAGCACTCTTGGTCTCTGTGGTGAAGATAAAAAAGTGTTGGTTTTGTATTAGTAGCAAGGTAGGCACTCTTGGTTCTGGAATATATAAACACACAAGTTCCTTATCGGAACACCCGCAGCAAGGAAAAATGGAGAACCCAATGAAAACCCTCGATGGACAGGAGAGAACCAACCACACTACTGACATGAAGCTAACAGCTTGTGCAACCCATGCCTCCCATGCCTTACCCATTTTAACCGTGTTTTCGACAGCTCAATGTAGCTGGTAAAATGCAGGCTTTATCCTATACCGTAAAAAGCACTTGTACTTCTCGTATCCTGTGTAAAAATAGAAACTCTCCTGTTTTTCTGTTTTTGTGGTGGTTCTTGGCTGTTCTACAATCATTGTCAAAATTAGTTGTAACAGCGTCAACAAAACATGCAATTTCCCAATATCGTTGTGTTTCCTACCTCCCCCTAAACAATGTTGGTTTTCCATAAACGAAAATGTTATGAGAAGCCATCGAGAACAAATTGCTAACGTTTTGTAGTGGTACAACATTGTTAACGGGGACGGGGTAAACGTATGCTGACTGAGAGGTCAAAAGATGTTAATATATGTTAACTGCAGAATATACGTTGTTTGGAGGTAGGTGCCGTTGGTGACCGGGCTAGTCAGCAATCTAGCCCAGGCTAGTCAGCAATCTAGCCTTGTTAGCAAGCAAAGTAACTGTAAGCAATTGGGCCATGAGCAAATAGCCAGCAAACTAAGCAATAGCAATTAGGGTAATCAGAGAAGCAATAGGCGTTTGCCATGACAACTCTGCCAAGGCAGACCACCGGCACCAGTCACACTGACAAGTCAGTGGAATAACATATACGATCTATAGGATTCTATACTTCGTATCTACACGGGTGGGGAAAGGGCGAAGGGGTAGCACAAGCTGAGCAAGACGCTACTTGCAGCAAAGCAACAGACGCTCAATGAATCTCGAATGCGCGGGAAACCCCTTAACGTAATTGACGTAAGGGACTCCCCTAATAGGGGGAACCGCAGGCTAACTACATCAGCAGTTAACTTCGCTTAAATATATATTTATATTTAACCACATTTAACTGCAGAATATACGTTGTTTGGAGGTAGGTGCCGTTGGTGACCGGGCTAGTCAGCAATCTAGCCCAGGCTAGTCAGCAATCTAGCCTTGTTAGCAAGCAAAGTAACTGTAAGCAATTGGGCTATGAGCAAATAGCCAGCAAACTAAGCAATAGCAATTAGGGTAATCAGAGAAGCAATAGGCGTTTGCCATGACAACTCTGCCAAGGCAGACCACCAAGACGGTCAGTCCCTTCAAGCGCACGACAAGTTGTGCGCCTGAAGAGGAAGTGCCTTGGCAGATTGCCATGGCACTATCTCCAACAACTGACCGCTGTCCAACGGGCCACAGGATGCCGGCACCTACCACAACTCAGCAGACACGCGAAGAAGACAGACGAAGGAGCAACCTCGAACTACTAATCACATTATTTAAGTCGCACTTAGCAAATTATTTTTGTTATGTTAGATAACAAAGTGCGAGGAGTCCGTATATAAGATAAGTAGGCGGTGCTGGTCCACCGTCCCAAAGTTTGGATCAGGTGCTCCGGGACCCCCGCTAAAGCCACCGACGTAGCCGCACCAATTCGAAAACTGTGGCTCCTAAAATGACCGGTAATACCAGCTGCCTCTAACAACTTGCGTAGACGCTCCGTGAAGAAAGCACGTGTAAGTGGGAGACCATTAGATCGAATAAATAGAGAACCAGAAGGCACCACCACGACGATCCAGGTAATTTAACATGGCTTCGACGGGGCATAACGGTGCGTGACCTATCCCAAGTGTAATGACACAACCTTGGCGAAACGGGTCGGTTTTTGACACTTTGATTCGGACTTGGATACACGCCGGGTTATAAACCCGGTCAACGGTAATGTCATTTATGGAGAGATGAAGAGCTGAAGAGAAGCTGGTGCCACTGGGTAGGGTAACTCTGAAGATCGTAGAAAGCTGAAATACGCCAACAAGCAGCCCAGAATAAAATGTCGTCGTATACCGCAGAATCGAGGCGAGAGTAAGTAGCACGCAAGATATCCGGTGTGCTAGGCAAACGTTTATCAGGCGAAGTACCCTTGCCCGCTTAATACCTTTGATAACGCGTTGTAGACGAAGGCAATCTTTCAAAGGATCACCAAAGCATGTTCAATATGCAGAGCTCGGACTGCAGAGAGATAGACTTTGATCGTAGCAGGTTTTACATCCGCGGCCAACCACGTAGCAAAAGACACAGCGTCCATTCGGTAGCTGGGAGCGGGGAGCCGTTAGTGTTTACCCGATTGGTAGCACGGCAGAAATGTAAAAACGACCGTTGGGCAAACGAGTACGTCCTGTGGGGCGACGACGCCAAGCCGTGTTTCATGTAATTTTGACATTGTAGTTCTAAATCGCGGGATCCAGTCGGTCCCAAGAGCCAGTCCGGAATTGGGATTGGCAATGGAGCACAGTCGGGTGCGAGTTGGTGGAACGCCTGCCAATTAAAACGGGAAAGTGCGTCAGCAACGAGATTGTCTAGGCCAGGGATATGTTGAGCCACAAAAGTAAAGTTGAAGCGAGCGGCTACCCCAAGGAGGGAACGCAAGAGGTGCATGGTATGATAATCCCTCGACGTGCCGTGCGGGAATTCAGGATATGAACGGACAATTATCCAGATGAAAGACACCCCTTTATTGTTATAAATATTTTTTCTTTTATGTATTTGGGGATAGAGCTTGGATTTACACCAAGATGTTTTGCTGCTTTGTAAATGCTTGGAAATTCTATGGTTTCATCTGAGACTTTGTTTTTAAAAATAATACGACCCGGTTTTTTAATTTTGTCTTTGTTATGTGTGTCAAATGCTAGGTTTCTTACCAATGGAATGTTAAGTTTTTCACATAACGTTTGGCTATTCATTTTTGAAGAGTATTTGATACCTCTTTCTTTTCCCATTTGTCTTAGTTTTCTTATTGTATACATTGTTCTTTATTATAGTATCTTTTTTTTTTACTTATATACCCAAAAAAGCAATTTTTAAGTCATTACGTAACTACGCATGCGTACATAGGATTTGCGACTCCCACAATTACGCACGCAACTTTTTTGATGGGACTTAAACCAAAAGCTGGAATATATTAGTATGATTGCTTTAAAACTCTTTCTTTTTAAGTCTGCGTTATAGCATCTGCTGAAGTTGAAACTATACCTGACGCCACCACAGGCAATTGCCGAATCTCCGCTGTAGAAGATGACGGCGGAAGAGTTGAACTGGTCGCATTTAACGACGCGAGAACAGCCTGAGATACGGCCGAGACAATCTGTTGAACTGCGGCGTCAGACAGAGGTGTTCCGGTAGCTGTCGATGTAGTGGCAACCATGGCGGGAGGACGATCGACGTTTTCTGCTGCCATTCGTGGAGATGCTGCCGTTGTTGTTGGTGTGCGGCGCCGAGATGATGCAGGACGTGGTGCCGTCGGCTGAGCTCGACGCTGAATTCGAGTACTTGGGCGGCGTGTAGCAGGCATGGTTCTGAAAGAAAGTACTAAAAGAACGCAGACAGGCAAATATTGAGTTTTACCAAATCCACATCAACTGTGAATGATTTAACAATCGGACACATTAGAATTGACATATGTAAACGTGACAACGATAAAATGACATACAAAAGACAACGCAGCGGAATAATCATGGCATACAGCGAAGGTAGCCGCAATTGAATATCCCTGAGTGCTGCAAATGATATATATATATATATATAAAATATATATATTCGGGCAATCTGAAAACAACAAGCCGCTCCATCCCACAATGTATTGATTTCAACTGTGGGCATCTGATAACGATAAATCGCTCCATCCCACTTAGGCATGCATTTTTCCTAACACAAATTCATGAAAACGTCTTGTGTAGAAAAAACAAACAATGTTGAAATCTCAACGTGGGCATCTGAAAACAGTCAAGTTGCTCTAGCCCATAAAACATGAAACTACTTCATGAACATAAAACTGTAGCAATATAAATGGGAAGTATAAATTGCTAATATAAGAATAGAATATATAAAGATGGTATAATACACAAGGTAACCACAAGAATAGCAATAGCGCAAGGCTAACAAAATCAAACTTCCCATGCACAGGCAAAAATTGGACAGTGTTTGTCAATGCTCAAGGGCCCTTTTTGAATTAATCAGTAATTAAAATAAGTGCGAATTGCAAAATCATATCAAACTAAACAGATGAGTAAATTAGGGGCTAAAACTTAACATTCCGAGTGCTCTCAAAATAGCCCCACGATAACTTCTGTATAAATAATATTGCCCTTTTGGATTGCAATGAACGCCATCCTTGGATAGCAAAACACGATCTGGCCGAAAGAAGTCCCGATGTTCCCAAAGAAAAATACCCGGTTCATCAGAAAGCACGACAGACAAGTATTGACGCAAACGAGCGGCTTTGGCATTAAAGCCATGGTCTGGTGCCTGAGAATGCGGAACATTACGATTAATTACTTGGCAAACGCCAACAACGCGAACATTATATTTGTCGCGGAAAAGGCGCGCAAGATCATCAATCCTCGAGCCTACAACCTCTGGGGCGTAAATCGACAAATCGTTCGTACCAATTTCCAAAATTAAAATGTCAGGCGTATATTGTTGGACAAACGGTAGGTCATGTTTTATAATCTTATCCACAGTTCGGCCACCCGTGCCGTGCAATTGAATATATCCCGACTCGGGAAGATGAAAATTAGTACTCGCGCGTGGGTCAAATTGCGCGTCTAAATTCTCACGTAAACGGCGGACAAAAGAATGGCCAAGAACAAGAATTTTTGGAACAGACCCTGACATTATAATCAATAATTATTATTAAAGAATTAAAATAGATCAATAAATTGAACGATACCTGTTAAAGCTTTGTTTAAAAACTTGATTTCAGCTAGAGACTCTCTAATCCTGCTGTAGCCAACGTGCAGAGCAGAATGAACCAATCTCGCATTCCACACCAGATAAATACCGCGAACTCCTATCCGTTTTCCCGCGCATTACATTCATGTGATCACAAACATTCCGGGGAAATTACCCATGTGATCCCTGACACATTTATCTACTTTTATCTATTTATAAATTTTAAGTGCAGGAAGCAATAAAATCATTATTGGTATGCCAATAATTCCTATTTTTTACTCAAACGACCATTAAAAGTGTATAGTCTCAGTTGATTAGTTAAATTATGTTAATTGTTGTTGTATTACGGTTTTATTTGTGCCAAAAAATTAAAATAATATAAATGTTTTGAGGAATTTCTGAATTGTGTGTTCAAGAATTGTGATTCCACCAAGGGAGAATTGGGAAATAATGTGGGAAATGCTGTTGTTCCTTGGTGCAATATGCACCCGCATGTATACATGTTGTGTTTCAGTCAATGTGGAATTATATTAACTTCACACGGCAATTTAATGTTTCGCCTTTGTGGTGCCTATATAGTGTACACTAAGTTTAGAGAATATGCACAATGTATGCAGAAATGTTAGTGAAATGCTGTTGTTGTTGTACTGCCGTATATTGAGGCAAGTGTTGTAATATTATTTCAGATTTTGTGTAAGACGGTACACACTTGTGCACCGATATATAAAAGGATTTTTAACTCTGTTCTTTTATATAATAACGTCGCACAAGTGTGTACAGTGTATACCGCTAATTAACATACATGAATAACTATTATAATTGTTTAAACGGTATTGTTAAACAATACTTTGGAATAGCTAATTAATCACAAACACGAGTAATTCAGTAAAAACATTTATTTCAATATTTAGTCCTTGCTCCTTTCCAAGATATAATTTCCTGTATTCTCTTGGGCATGCTCGCTATAGTACGGTCCAGTAATTTGAAATCTAAACTATCCAATGCTCGAAACACTCTTTCCGTAAAAGCGTGGAAGTGTTTGGTAATATCGTGCCTTACACAAAGATTTTATACATCGGGAAAGGGCGTTTCTTTACCTATTGTATAACTTGTTTAACAACTTTGGTCATAAAAATAATTAACTTATATTCCTTGACGTATATTTAATTAAATTAGCGACATTTTAAAATTCATTGACACTGTCAATCAACATATTTTGCAAAAATCGCTTGCAGACAATCTTGGACAAAAGTCATTGGGACACGCCACGCGCACGTTCATGTTTACGCAAAAATTTACATATAGCACCAAAACCCCTCCCCCTAATCAATGTTGACGGATATAAATGGCAAATATGCGTGAAAATATATTATATTTTATACAGTGAACAACATTGAAAGGGAGGAGGGGGTTGCTAGGCATCGATCGTTCAAGCAGAACCCGCTGAAGCAGAATGAAAGGTTATAAGTGAAGAATGTGTTGTTGTGTCCCAATACTTTTGTCCAAGATTGTAGCTTCTCAAACAAATCAGTATTTTATGAAAAAGTTGAAAGTTGGTGTAATAACGTACGAGGCGCACCATGCTCGCTATAGAACTAACTTTATTAAATATTCCTCTTACTTATATAGTCCTAATTTACATATTAAGGATACGCATATTCCATATAAGGAATGTCAATCTACTAACTACATTACATCTCTCCTTTTCATTAGAAAGCAAATGCCTTACATAAGAAAATTAATTTTACATACTAATCATCAAAATCAAATCTTAAAACTTATATTATATCAAGATTTCGTCTTAAACAAGTTAAAGTGCGTCTTAAATGTTATCTATCTAGTTACCTGAAATTATATACTCATAAACGTTCGTATAAATATAAAGATTTTTTTTGTTCTCTTATTTTGAATATTATCTATCGTAAATAACTCTAACATAGTCCGACAGTCTTACTGGTGGTTTCTTCTGTCTAGTTGATCTTCTCAACGGAGGTGGTTCGGATTCAGTTGGGTTACGGATTTGATCATGAATTGGCTCTGTTACAGATGTTGGCAATTCTTTCGTAATTTCAAATTCCTCTTCTCCCTCTTCTTCTTCCTCAAACTTCATTAGTTCTTTGGGAATGACTTTGAAGTGAGAAGTGTTCCGTGTCACCGTCTTGGATCCATTGTGAGCTGTCACCATGGTTCCTTTCGTCTCCTTCACAACAAATGGACTTGGATTGAATGGCGTACTCAACTTATTTGCCTTGCGTTGTTTCATGAGGACTACCGTTCCTGGTTTCATAGATGTCTCTCTTGCATGAGCTTTGTTGTCAGCGTAAGCTTTCATCTTGGACTTTTGGACTGCATCTCTTTCTTTCATGTCGCTGTGAAAACTGCGAGGTGTGATTTGCAAATGACTCGGTTCAGGTAGTGTTGTCTTGAGCTTTCTTTGATTCAGCGCTTCGCATGGCGAAACATTGGTTGTAGAATGAGGAGTAGCGCGATATTGGCGAAGAAACTTGTAAAGATCTTGTTTCCAATTTCTTCCTTCGGCATGAGCGGATCCTGTACATTTTCCAAGAGTTCTCATGAAGCGCTCGGCTTCGCCGTTTGCCTTTGGCCAATATGGCGTAATCCGTCGATGTTGGAATCCCAGGTGTTCTGCAAACTTCTCAAATTCGTGACTATTAAATGGAGGTCCATTATCACTCTTCAGAACATCAGGAATCCCTTGTCTGGCAAAGATTGCATCTAGCTTCGGAATCACTGCTCTTGCTGATGTTGACGTTAGAATTTCTACTTCTGGAAAACGGCTATATTCATCAATGACTACCATTAAATATTCTCCTGACGGAAACGGTCCAGCAAAATCTATGGCGACTTCTTTCCATGGCCCATTTGGCAATTCTGTCATCTTTAGAGGTTCCGGCGTTGCTGTGCTCTCGGGTGAGGAAGCTTGGCAAGGAAGGCAGTTGTTTATCTTCTTTTCGGTCAGACTGTCTATTCCTGGAAACCAGACCTTCTCTCTCAGGAGTCTTTTTGTCTTCACAACGCCTTGGTGTCCAGTATGTGCCAGATCAACTGCCTTGTTCCGTAGAGAGTGTGGTAATACGAGGCGATGTCCTCTGAGAATTGTTCCATCATGGACCAACAATTCTTCCTTGACCTTCGTGTACTGACTGACTTCGGGACTTGACCACCACTGTCCAGTTTCAATGGCTTTGGCTAGGGCTTGCATTGTTGGATCTTGCCGAGTCTCGACCTTTACTTCGTGTAGAGTCATGGCATTGGGAACAGCATTGTTGCACACATAGTTGATGTATTCTTCTGCCAAATTCGGTACTTGAAGATCTGAAACTTTCGGATGTCGGCTTATGAAATCAGCTGGATTTTCTGCGTCTTTTCCAGGGCGGTAGATTAGTTGACAGTCGTATGGCATGAGTCTCAATTTCCACCGATCAATACGGGCTGCGGTTGGTTTGTTGCTCCTGAAGATGCCAAGCAGTGGCTTGTGGTCTGTGACGATAGAAAACTTAGCGCCATAAACATATAGGTGGAAATGTTCCGGGGACCAAACAGCAGCGAGCATTTCTCGTTCCGTCTGTGAATATCTTTTTTCGACTTCACTCAGGGCACGACTTCCGTAACAAATGATCTTTCCGTCTTGCATTAATAGGCCACCAAGTCCTACTGGGCTTGCGTCTACGAGGATTTTCGTCTCCTTTCTCGGGTCGAAATATGTCATCACTCGGTCTCCGGTGAGAGCTTGTTTTAACTCGTCGAGAGCCTTTTGTTCTTCTTCATGCCATTTCCATGGTACATCTTGTTTCGTCAGGTTGCGCAGTGGAGCCGTGATTGTTGCGTAATCCAAGATGAAACGTGAGACGTATTGTGCCATACCAAGGAGTGACTTTACTTCGCTTGCATTCTGGGGAGGACTCATGGTTTTGATGGCGTCAACTTTCTTAGGATCTGGCTTTATTCCCTTGGCAGTGAAGATGTGACCATAAAACATTATTTCGGTCTGTGAGAAGCTGCACTTTTCTTGGTTGAGTCGAATATCGTACTGCTTGAGTCTCTCAAGTACTCCACGTAGATTACTGTCATGCTCCTTCTGATTTTTGCCGAAGACTATAATGTCATCTGAGATATTCTTGCATCCTGGCAGGCCGGCAAGTATCTCTTCAAGGCCATTCTGGAAGATTTCAGCTGCAGCGTTTATTCCAAATAGAAGACGTTTGTATCTCCTCAGGCCAATGTGGGTGCTAAATGTGGTGATGTGACGACTTTCAGGTGACAGTTCAAACTGATGGTATCCAGAGGACAGATCTAATTTGCTAAAGACTGTAGCACCATTCAAATCAGAGACCAAATCATCGGTGGTGGGCATTAGGTGTTTTTCTCTCTTGACTGCCTTGTTTGCTTCACGCATATCCACGCAAATTCTCACCTCTCCAGACTTTTTTGGAACCACTACAATGGGACTCACCCACGGGGTTGGACCATCGACTTTCTCAATGATGTCTAGCCTCTCCAGTCGTTCGAGCTCTTTTTCCACATCCTTCCGTACGTGGAAGGGAATTCTGCGATGTGGTTGTCGTTTTGGGTCTACTGTAGGGTCGATGTGCAGCTTAACTAGTCGTCCTTTCACCTTTCCAACTCCCCCTTGAAATAAGCACTCGAATTCACGTTGTAGAGATGTGAGGTTCTTGTGTTCGTCGACTGCGTTCACCAAAACCGTGAGGAGGTTTAGCTGCTTGGCGGTGGCATAGCTCAATAGATTTCCAGTATTTCCCTTGACGACGTGTACCTGGGCTGTCGTGGTTGCTGACGGTGCTTTGATTGCTGTTGTAATCATTCCAAGTACAGGCAAAGGTGTTGTAGAACCGTAGGAGTAGATCTTACGGTTAGTCTTACTCAGTTGCTCTATTCGGTGTTGGTATATTTCACTGTAGGTTGCTTCGTCTATGATGTTTACGGATGCACCAGTGTCGATCATCATGCTGACTTGTTTTCCTTCTATTTCCACTTGGCAAGTGGGTGGGCGGTTGCTTGACTGTTTGTTAACGGTGAAGACATACTCGTATTCGTCGTCAGAATCTTGCGACTGGGCGACAGTATTCACAGGCTTCGATTGCGGTGGATTTGTACGGCATACGCGAGCGAAATGGCCAGTTTTTCCACATGCTTTGCAGGTTTCGCCTTTAGCTGGACAGACCGATTTGTGGGGATATTGTTTACCACAGTTTCGACATGTATTTAGCTCTCCGTTCCGATGTTGAATATTTTTTCTGTTCGAATGAGCATGCTGTCGTTGAAAAAATGATTTATCTTTTGCACGCGATGAATGATTTTGTCTCGGTTGGTGGCGTCCTTTGTTGTTTTTCTCCTTTGTTCTTTTTCTCCATTGTGCTTTGCACGCGTGGGTTCGAATCCCATCTTCGTCGCCAGATGTAATAACGTACGAGGCGCACCATGCTCGCTATAGAACTAACTTTATTAAATATTCCTCTTACTTATATAGTCCTAATTTACATATTAAGGATAGGCATATTCCATATAAGGAATGTCAATCTACTAACTACATTACAGTTGGCAAAATTCTATGCTAATAAAGACCGGGTATCCAGTTCACTGTTTCGGTACTGATTTCCTTTGTTTTCATCTTGTGAATTATTAATGAGTTTGAGAAACTAAAATAACAGACTTTCCCGCCACGGATAGAGACTTGGGTAACGTTTTACTCAATAACTCATTCAATTTTCAATATTTTTGAATCAAACTTTTGCCAGATGATAGATCTGGTAGCAAGCTTTACGAATATGTAAATATATCATTTTCAGATTTTTTTTACTTTCTAGGGTATTCTGTAATCTTAAAGCTAGTTCTGAAAAACAATGGTTTTTCTTATGATAAAATCCTGTTCAAACGACACAAATCAACAAACGCCGAAACGAAAGAATTCGCCAACTCAGTCTGCATTCCATACATCGGTCCTGCTTCTCACAAAATTGAACGAATACTATACATATTAAACATTAAAGTATATAACAAAAAGAACATAAAGATTAAATTGGACAAATCAGGTCTTGCCAAACACGCGTGAGAACAGGACCACAGAATAAAATGGGAAGAGAGTCCGAACACTTCTCGCACCTGTAACCGACTATTTCGCCCGACAGATACGGGAATCGATTGAAATCCACAAACACCGGACTATCCCAGTCCAGGAAGGAAAATCTTTGAATGACACGTGGTCAACTGTTTTAAGTACTCTAATCTCTAATTCAAGTTGTACATCTAAGTTCTAATTTCAATTATGTATTTAAACTTACGCAATCACACAAAACGCACACGCAAAATCACCGTTTAATTACATGTTGACGCCAACAAACACGTCACAACACATCACACTTCTCTGAAGACGGCTCTAGTATACGAGCCGAAAGCTCGAAATTTAAGTAAGACATGGTGAAACCTACAAATTGTGTGCATTTAATTTATTAATCGCCATGCAAAGCTACAAACGACATAAATACGCATTATAAGTCAACATGGCAACACGTTTCAATTGAGAACAAATACCTAGCACCACTTACCCGTTTCTTGAGTTTTTCCAATTTTCTTTCTTACAAAATCAGCAAGCTCACGATTTCCGTCACGAATACATTTTTTTAAAACTTTATCCCAAGAGCAGTTGTCATCAGACTCCGCTAATTGCTTAAATAGCGCTTCTGCTCGAGCTTCAGGACGGCGATTAACTACAAAAAATAGAGATTATTATAGCAGAGAACTTTAACCAGAGTCAGTCAAAATATGGTCTGGACACACGGCAAACTTCAAAGCGCATAATATGAGCTGTGATTTTATGTTGAGACGGTTCTCCCCTTGCACAAATCTTTCGTTTTTGACGTATTAATATTTAAATTTTATAAGATTGGATCCAAACGTTGCTATTGGATGATTGCTTCATTATTCAAAAATACATTGTTCTCACCGTGCACAAGTTTGCATAAACGTTAACAAAATAATAGAACCAAAGTCTTTTGCTAAGTTAATAAATCATCTTTCATTAGACTATGCTTTAACGTAGTGTTTTTTGTTGTTTTTTTTAATCAAAAAAATTATTGGCAAGTCAAGGTAATAGAAGTGTTACTTAAATAAATCTGAAAATCAGTTCCTCGTCGCCATGCACCAATTCAGTTTATGAATTTCAAACTTTCTAGGTTGGATTATTCTCCTTTTTTCCCATGTATAATTCTATTTGCTATTGATTGCAAAACCAGCTCAATATGATGCGAATAGCACAAGAGTATAGCCACTACGTTGTAGCCACAAAGTTACACAACTATACTTTTTCGGATTTTTTGGTAAAACCACAGGCTGCCCGGATCTTGTTGTGGTTTCTTAATTAAAGAAGGTTTACCCACCGAAGAGAGACGACAAGCAGCCGATCTACGAGCGAAACAAAATCTCGCCCCATTCCCCTTTATCACGCCAGTTTCACGCGAAACGCTATCAATGTACATGTAATATGATAAGGTTGGCAAGTAAATTCCAACATTCACACTAAACACTTCAAGAGATTATCAAAATACTCACAAACTACGTGGAGAACCGCCAAAATAATAACAACATTTGAAACAATGATAATTTCACTACAATATTACAAACTAATATGTTTCTAAATAATTCCGACAGACAAGAAAGGAGCAAAAGTCTTCAGTTTTCCCCCCGAAATTATTCCTGTCCAGATGCGGGATCCCTCAACCTGTTATGGCGATTTTAAATAGCCAATAAAATTGGCTAATTGGCTACGAAAAGTAAACAAACTTTGACGTACGTGAGTGTAAAATGATAACAACAAGGCGACTGAACACTTCTTTGTTTGCTGTTGCCGTTTGATTAATTGTTTATCTTCTTTCAATACGATTTGACAGTTGTGGCTTGTGATTTAATTTTTTGTTTCTAGTTCTGTCTAACGTGGTTTTGATTCCTTGGGACTCTAAAAGAAAAACTCTGTCTGAACCAGAATGTTTTGGTCGAGATTTGTTGGCTTGGACATTTATTTATCTCTTTTTGTTCCATGTTCTATCTAGTTTACTATATGTTGATTGTCCAGGTAAGTTTGAGATAATAGCATGTTGACGCTTATTTGTGTCCATACAGGCTTGTGCATGTCGGTATGTAGAGCAATATTTCTTTTTACGTTTTTGATTATAATGTTCAAATATAGACGTTCTAGCTCTGATCGGAAAATAGTATTTAGTTTATTCAAGCCTGACAGTCGAAAAAGTTCAAATAGAAATCATTTTCTTGTCATAGAACATCCACTTTCTTTTTTGATTACAGAGGTACAAGCCTGACATCGTTTTTATTTTATTTGTTGTGGTATTAGTTTCGAGTTGGCAAAATCAACAACACCGTGACAGTGTTCGCTGAAAAAAGGATGGAAGCATGCAACAGCCTGTTTGATTTTAATGCGACAAAATGCATTCTGCCGGCATCTGTACACGTTTAATTTTGTTTTTGCTTTTGTTTGAAACCATCAGAATAGCTGGAGAACTGGCGTCGGGCTCGAAAATATTTGTTTAATTTTATATCAGTCTGCTGAAATCAAACAGGCTGTTGCATGCATGCTTCCATCAGTAAATCTTTTTTCAGCGAACACATGTGTTCGCAGTGTTGTTGTTTTTGCTAACTGGAAACTAATACCACAACAAACTAGATCCCAAGGATAGTGCAAAGTTTCTAGTCAAAGATAATAACAATTTTTGCCACGTGTACGGACAGAGCTGCTAACCCCGCAACCTGCCAGCCCATTTTCTAAAGCAAAGCCCAATAATAAAATAATACAAGCCAAAACTCAGACAAACAACCCAAAATAGAATCTCGAGGGATTCTTAAAGAGTCATTTTCTCTTGTCAAGAAGGAAAAAAAATTATAAACTCCGACAAACATGAATACTGACGCTTTTGTGCCCTTCGCTATTATTTTCCGGTCTGTTTAATAACATCAAGAGATCTTTTTCGAAATTTTTGAATAAATTGTAGCTCAGACATACACCGATGCCGTGTGCAAGTTTGAAACGAATCGGTTAAAACGCGCGCTCAACTTCGTTCTTTGAATGTGTCCCTGCCACCCAAAATTCATTTGGCTGAAAATATTTCGCGGGGTTTTTCACAACTGTTAACGACTCTCCGCCCTCTCTGGTTGTAAAGATAATCCTACTACTGTTGTTCAATAACAACGCGAGCGGATCAACATGTTGTTCAAAACAGGTGCGAAAGAAAAGATCAAACTTTAGTTGCTATTGCATGTGATCGAAGATGCCCGCAAAGAGAAAGCCTAAAACTGCGCCGCAATTGTGAAGGCATAAGATCTATGAAGAGGCAGAAGAGAACAAGGACCCTCAAGCGTTTCTGAGAGTTCAAAATGTAAAGTGGATTACAGAAAGAGTCTCCTCTCTAGGGTGGGGGAGAAAGCCTCAGAAAGGGTTGTCTGGGAAAAGCTTTGGCTATTGCTTTTCCTACTTGAATATTTTTGAATCAAACTTTTGCCAGATGATAGATCTTAAGCTTTACGAATATGTAAAAATATCATTTTCTGAATTTTTTTACTTTCTAAGGTACAGTATTCTGTAACCTTAAAGCTGGTTCTGAAAAAAAGTTTTTTCCGATGATAAAATCCTGATATAAATACACATTATAAGTCAACATAGCACAACTTACCTGTTTCTTGAATTTTTCCAATTTTCTTTCTTACAAAATCAGCAAGCTCATGATTTCCATCACGAAGACATTTTTTTAAAACTTTGTCCCAAGAACAGTTGTCATCAAACTCCGCCAATTGCTTAAATAGCGCTTCTGCTTCAGCATCAAAAACTACAAAGAGAGATTGTTAAAGCAGAGAACCTTAAGATATGGTCTGGACATTCTGCCAGCTTCAAAGCACCTATTAATGAGCTGTGATTAAGTGATTGCATCCAAACGCTGCTATTGGATCATGATTGCTTCACTTGTTCTCACAGTTCACAAGTTTGCATAAACGTTAACAAAAAGAAACAAAGGTTTTTGCTAAGTTTATACATCATCTTTCAATAGACTATGCTTTAACATAGTGTTTCTATTTTTAAAAAGTCAACTCAAGGCAAATTACATTTTTCGCTTGGTATATGTATTAATTAAAGCACGTAGAATCCGAATATGATGGGGGGAAAGAAAGAGTCTGGCACTAGCAAGTTTGTGACGTAAACGGAGGAACGATTTTACGATCCATTAAAGTAAACACACTCGAAAAGCGTCAAATACTTTAATACATGTGCGGTTGGAAACTTGCACAAGTTATATTCATCATAAATCAGCTGTCTTATGATCTGAATCGTCCAGGTTCAACTGTTTACGTCACAAACTTGCTAGTGCCAGACTCTTTATACAACACGGCTTTTTTTAGAATACTTCGTTAAAAAATTCAGAAATCAACAAAAAGTACGGTATGCTTCAAATTTTTATCATCATATTCGTATTTTCCATACTTTGGCGCATATAACAAGCTGGAAAAATAATTTGCCTTGAGTTGACCTTTAAGCTAAAAAAATATATTGCCAAGTGAAGGAAATAGAAGTGTTACCGTTAAATAAATCTGCAAATCAGTTCCTCGTCGCAACGAATTCGTTTTATGAATTCCGCTGAAATTTTCTAGCTTGAATTATTTTTTCAACTATAATCCTATTTGCGGTTGACTGCGCAATGTGATACGTTATAGCCAGCACAATTGGTGATAGTTCACAGAACTATACTTTTTCGGATTTTTCAGAAAAATGCAAGCGTTTTGATAATCCTGGGCCCTTGGAGAAGAAGGGGTGGAAAGAAAAGAAAGGGCTATAACTAAAATAATGTACTTTTTTAATTAACGTTCAGATACTGAACGCTAAATACTGATTGGCTAACAGGTAATCCCCTTCATTTTGACATTCGGTTTTAGCAGGTTAAGAACTTTACATTTACAAAGAATAGTATTTTGACTATGCTCTGTCTGCCTATATGCAAACAAATCTACGCAAAGACCAATGTAAAAGGTATGAGACAGAGTATCAAGGAAATATTGTAAACACAGGCTGATGTGGATTATAACAAAGTAGAGTGATTACTGGAAAGCTAATATTTCGAGAAGTATAGCTCAGAACTTCACAAAATTTACAAAGAAAGACATTTTGATTATGTTCCTGCTGCTCATACTGTATAAATAAAACATCGGGTAAGAGGATGGGGTATAGTTATGCATCTAATTTAAGATGGCCGATCGTCGGGAAGAAAGTGTATACTGTTAGAATTAAACGATCGAATTAAACTCACAGAAGCTTTTATACTTCTTCAGGCCAATTATCAGGTTTTCAACTATTGTTGGAGACCAAGACCATTTTTTTCGCTTCGTGTTTGAAGCTCTATCAATTGTTTAACTTTCTGCCGCCATTTTGTTTCGCAGTTTTGCCTCGGGTATAGGCGAGTCAAATTGTTTACATGGAGGGAACTTTATCTCGCCCCCTTGGGTAACCCTACCTTGCAAAGAGGGTGACCCTACGGCCTACCCCCAGGGTGTCCCTACTACCCGAGACAAGTATGAAATTCCCCATGCAAACGCTCGCTGTCGAGACTAAGTAAAATGAACACAAAGTTGGCTCCCCCAGGGTAGCTCGGGCGGTAGGATGACCCTTCTACCAGGGACAACGTTTGTCCATGTAAACGGCCCCATATAGTCTAAAGAATAATACAAAGTATATACTGACACTACTAATTTTGTACGTTGCCTATACTTGGAAAGCACGGATGGCGCGTGAAGCTGTTGCAGGCGCGTATCTTCTCACCGCAAAGGTTCAAAGTTAAATCGAAATATAATAAGATTGGAGTACTGCTGAAATTATTGAACATATAGATTTTTAACGTTTCGAGCGAAGGTCCTTTCTCTCTGACGAAGGGCCTTCGCTCGAAACGTTAAAAACTACGTTCAATAATTTCGTCAGTACTCGAGCCTTATTTTATTTCGATTTGTATTTCAACACTGCCTACGCAGCACACTACCTTTATTTCACTGTTCAAAGTTAAGACTGTTTAAAAGGGGGGTTAGTACTTGGATGGGCGACGGCCTGAAAATATACCACGTTGCCGTGTCGATTCCCAACTTAAAATACTCGCGTGAGTAGAATTGATGTTGGTTTTCTTCATTACTACAAAATTAATGACAAAATGGCCACCGTTTGAAAGCCAATTTACATATATTCCTTAGAAAATGGCGTCCCAGTAAATATATAAGGCGAATACATGTATATTAAAGTGAGAATTCTGCTTATTGAGTAGCTTGCCAACTATTTGCCGACCTCCTGATCTAAACAACAATCATTATCCAATCATTCAGTCACCTATTTATTTTCACCAGGTATATATATGATCTGCCAAATTGTGTTGAAAATAGTAAACAAATAAGCAAGTCATGCACCACTGGATTGCGGTAGGATTTTGTTTCATACTTTCAAAATGGTCTTTGGTCAAATGTTCAAGAGTTGATAGAGGAACCTTTATCTTGCATGTAATAGATTACATATTGACCAAATTGGCTGAAGTTGTATACGTCTAATTTAACAACTATCCGACTTGTAATGACAACAAGACAATATGCACTTTGCATGAACTCACCATGATTGATGGAGGCTCAAACACTGAGAAACGATAGCCCGAGAGATATAGTCATTGGTCAGATCGTACAGGTATACCTGATTTCAACAAAGGAAGTGAATAATTTGAAAATCGCTGTTGCTTAAATAGCGAGGTCGGCAAATAGTAGGCGACATACTCAATTAGCAGAATTTCCATTTTAATATCTCCCCTCTATATATCTACTATTGAAATTTGGAAGCCATTTTATAAGGACTATTGGTAAATTATCCCTTAATCGGCGGCCATTTTGTCATCAATTTCTAGTAATGCTCTACTTAAAGAGTTTTTCTCCAGGGTGTGTGTTATGCTACTGGAGAGCAAGTTCGTTACACTTGAAACCGTATAGTATTGTGCTCACTTCAAGATACTTTGTTTCAAAAAGGATTCTTAACCTCGAATATCCCTCATAACTTAATAATGATTATCCATTATCCATCCTATTCTTGTTTTTCATCTGACGTCACGGCAGCCATATTGGTGCACTGAGACAATAAAATGGCGGCCATATTGGTGCACAATCTTTATCTTATGGGAATTTAACTCTATTCTTATTCAAATATTTCGTATTATTTCACCACCCCAAAGGGGCCACCGATCACGTGAGTGAAAACGATCCATATGAGAGACCATTAGACATAAATGTCCCTCATTATTATTCAAGAGATAATCGCCCCTCATTAACCATCATCTGAACGACGACAGCATGTTTATGCACTGCTATAGAGCAAATGACGAATTAATAAATTTTCAATAAAACACATCTTTTTAGCTTTGTAACATTGCAAAAGATCTACAGTTTAATAAAAGAGCCCCCATCTCTACTCCCCCTTATCCCCTCAATGGGGAAGGGATGACTGGAGCAGAGTGTCTGCAGAGTTCCCACCCGCACCGGTACCACCAGCACGAGAGCTCGTACTTAATTTGCATATGGGCCAAACCTATACTCGACAAGCAATCTGTTGTTCATGCATGTTCGAGCGTATTTGTGTCATTTACGGGACAAACTGCGTAGAATTGCCGCGCCCAAATTGTTTCTTGTTCGATTTTGTTGAAATTGTCATTTCACAAAACCCTGGACAACAATGCTTGGGACACTACGCAAAAATCGTCAAAAACTGTCGCAACAATTTTGTGCAGGATTGTAGTTGGATAATATCATTCTAATTGATTAATGTAAACAGTGTCTTTTTTCTTTGATTATTGAATTAGTTAGTAGTCGGGCGGCAAATATTAAAGAAATCTTTGAATTCTATTTTTGGCCTCTCAAATACATTTAAGTTCATCTAGTTAAGTAAATAATTGACATGTACTCAATTAAATTCAATTAAAAAAAGTTCGTACAAGTTGTCTCTAACAAGATTGTCGAATGAACAGCATTGTTACGTGTTAACAGCTCCCGGCCTATTGCGACAACAACCTGTTGACAAGCTGTGAGATTTTTATCTGATTTTTCCAACACAAAAACAAGCGATAAACCATTTAAAAAGTACACTGATGTAGGTTCTTACCTATTAAATTGCATTCTGATCTAAGTGTTAATTATCTGAACAACTGATGGAGCTAGATAGGCTTATATTCTGAATTAAATACGCATTAAATGTACAAAATTTGTGGCTTTCACCTTGTTTTGTCTAAATTATGAGCTTTCCGTTCGTATACTCGACCGTCTTCAGAGAAGTGTGATGCGATGTGTTGTGACGTGTTTGTTTGCGTCAACATGCAATTAAACCACAGAATAGAAATACAACCAGAAGTCCAACTCGCGTCGGAACCTTTGAAGTTTATGTCCTCCCGCATGTTCCCCCGGCAGTTTGGATCTTCAAAAGAAGGTTAAAACTGCTGGGGAACTTGCCAGGATTGCGTAGGATGGCGTAGGACATTGCGTAGGATGGCGTAAAATATCGCGCATGCGAATTGAAGAAATGCGGACAAGTTGTCACTCGAGTTGGACTTCTGGTTGTATTTTTATTCTGTGATTAAACGGTGTTTTTGCGCGTACGTTTTGTGTGTTTGCGTAAGTTTACATATATAATTGAAATTAGAACAACTTGAATTAGAGATTAGAGTACTTAAAACAGAGTTGCCCATCCCAAGTGTCATCCCGGTGCTTGTGGATTTCAATCGATTCTCGTATCTGCCGGGCGAAATACTTGGTTACAGGTGCGAGATTACAGGTTCGGATTCTTCCCATTTTATTCTGTGGTCCTGTTCCCACGCGTGTTTGACAAGAGCTGATTTGTCCAATTTAACGTTCTTACAGCAGTCTTCATGTTCTTTTTGTCGGGTGTTCAGGTTGCGTCCGGTTTCGTCGATGTACACCATACCGCATTCGCATGAGATACGGTATACACCAGGTTTCATGTTGTTGTTAGTTTTGTCCTCGTGTGTAAAAAGTAGTTGGCAGATCTTTAGTTGTGAGCTATGGTAGACTTTAATGTTTGATCTGTATAGTATTCGTTCAATTTTGTGGAAAGCAGGACCGATGTATGGAATGCAGACTGAGTTGGCGAATTCTTTAGTTTCGGCGTTTGTTACTTTGTGTCGTTTGAGCAGGATTTTATCATAAGAAAAACCATTGTTTTTCAGAACCAACCCTGGTACATCGCACCCACTCTATTTGTCATAACAATTCTATCAACCAAGAGTTAGCACACTTAAGGTTACAGGATACCCTAGGATGTGACTCAAGGAGATTTGCTATTACGCGCTGAATATTTTCCCAATTTGACTCAAATTTGCACCAAATGTAGCCAGATAAATGAAGAACACCATCGTATTATCAAATAAAAAATAAATAAACCCCTTTTCTATGCATACTTATGAAGTTCATTAATAATTCATGAAGAAAATTCAAAAGAAATGAATGTTTAATCAATATCTGTAAACCGCATACAGATTCGTCCTGATTTACATAAACTTTTTCCTCAATCTACTTAGCTAAAATCACTCCAACTTGAAAAATAGTTTGAAAACATGGCTATTTAGATGCGTCCATTTGACGTTCCCATTTGTGTTCGCGTTTATTTATTGCTTTCGTGGTTTATCAGCTAGGACATACTCTTTCCCGACCCGTGTCATATCAATGACAATGGACATACAAAGGTCCGTAACTCAGTTAATGTTGAGCTAAATAAATCGCGCGAACAATGCACTTTTGTAGCCCAGACATACACCAATGCCGTGTGCAAGTTTGAAAGGAATCAATTTAAACGCACGCTCAACTTCGTTCTTTGAATGTGTCCATGCGACCCAAAATTCACTGGACTGAAAATAGGCTTTGAATATTTCGCGGGGTTTTTCACAGCTCTGGTTGTAAAGATAATCATATTACTGTTGTCCAATAACAATGCGAGCGGATCACCCTTTTGTTCAAAACAGGTGCGAAAGGAAAGATCAAAGTTCAGTTGCTATTGCATGTGATCGAAGATGCCCGCAACTAAGAGAAAGCCTATAAAACTGCGCCGCAATGTGAAGCGCCAAGATCTGCGAAGAGGCAGAAGAGAACAAGGACACTCAAGAGTTTCTGAGAGTTCAAGATGTAAACTGATGGATTACAGAGAGAATCTACTCTCTAAGAGGAGTGAGAAAGCCTCAGAAAGGGTTGTCTGAGAAAAGCTTTGGTCATTGCTTTTCCTGCTTGAAGTATGAGCCTTTGTAACTCAAGGTAAAGATTTCTTTTTCTGCTCTGAAAATGCAGCTTTCATGACGAAAGCTATGACTTATCATTAGGCATTTCCAACGGAAAGAAAGCAGAGAAAGCTTGTATATACGCGAGTTCTGTCGACATTTCATAAAATTTCATAGAATAAAATTTGATACTAAAATAACAGACTTTCCCGACACGGATAGAGACTTGGGTAACGTTTTACTCAATACCTCATTCAATTTTCAATATTTTTAAATCAAACTTTTGCCAGATGATAGATCTTAAGCTTTACGAATATGTAAAAATATCATTTTCTGAATTTTTGTACTTTCTAGGGTATTCTGTAACCTTAAAGCTGGTTCTGAAACAATGGTTTTCCTGATAATAAAATCATGTTCAAACGACATGCACAAATCAACAAACGCCGAAACTAAAGAATTCGCCAACTCAGTCTGCATTCCATACATCGGTCCTGCTTCCCACAAAATTGAACGAATACTATATAGATCAAACATTAAAGTCTACCACAGCTCACTACTAAAAATCTACCAACTACTTTTTACACACAAGGACAAAACTAACAACAACATGAAACCTGGTGTATACCGTATCTCATGCGAATGCGGTATGGTATACATCAACGAAACCGGACGCAACCTGAACACCTGCATGACAAAAAGAACATAAAGACTGCTGTAAGAACGTTAAACTGCACAAATCAGCTCTTGTCAAACACGCGTGGGAACAGGACCACAGAATAAAATGAGAAGAATCCGAACACTTCTCGCACCTGTAACCAAGTATTTCGCCCGACAGATACGAGAATCGATTGAAATCCACAAACACCGGACTATCCCAGCCCAAGAAGGAAAATATTTGAATGACACGTGGTCAACTCTGTTTTAAGTACTCTACTCTCTAATTCAAGTTGTACATCTATACGCAATCACACAAAACGCACACGCAAAATAACCGCGTTTAATTATATGTTGACGCAAACTAACACGTCACAACACATCACACTTCTCTGAAGACGGCTCTAGTATACGAGCCGAAAGCTCGAAATTTAAGTAAGACATGGTGAAACCTACAAATTGTGTGCATTTAATTTATTAATCGCCATGCAAAGCTACAAACGATATAAATGCGCATTATAAGTCAACATGGCAACACGCTTCAATTGAGAACAAATACCTACAAATACCTGTCTGAAAATGCCATTTCGAAACATAGACGTGCTTTTGCTGTTAAAATAGTGCAGAATGGTGGCAAACGTTACATGTTTTAATTCGTCAAATAAAGTATGTTTGAGCGTGGTAAAAGATCGTTATGATTGATGTGTTTGCACTACTTTGCATTTCATATCCACGCACATAACACGCGCGTGCCGCGCCATAAACTCATTATATATGCCTACGTCACCGACTTCTACAGGCGACGGTAAACACGGTAAGCACGGTCAACACGCAAATTTTACCTCTTTGTCTAACGATTAGCGCATGAAAGAAAGAACTACACAACGTTCGTGCTTTTCAGAATGTTCTCCTACTACAAGTGGTTAGATAAAGTAGAAATGCAGCCATAATAAACGCGCATGTTAAGAATCCCCACGGTAAACATCGAAAAACAGTTCTTGAATAATTAAGAGTTAGAGGTCATATTTCTTTTATGTAAAGCCATACATATGTTTACCGTCGTATATTTTTCGTTTGTTGCCATTAGTAGTCGTTTACAAGTTGGGAATCAAGTTATATTGTTTTTCTATAAAACACACGTTTAATGCGCACAATCGTAGCGTTGCTGCGTGCTAAAAGTACCATGGAAGTGGTTTGTTTACCGTCAAAGAGCTAAACATCGGTTGTTCACCGTCGCCACTAGAATCTGACGTAAGCATATATAATGAGTTTATAACCGCTGTTCACTGTTTGTTTCTTGTCAAGATGATTTTGGCACAAACGTATTGCGTGCGACGTGCGTAGACATTAAATTCAAAGTGGTGCGAACACATCGTTCTTCAGGAATTCTATTAACGCCGCTCAATGATATTGCCAAAATTTGAGCGCTGTTTGTTTTGTTCTACCTCGTAGAATTAAACTATGTAATGTCTCTCGCCATTCTGCTTTGTTTTAACAGCCAAAATACATGTTTCTTTCAAAATAATATTTTCAGACAATCCTGGCCAAAATTAACTCGGACAGTCGCGTAAAACGAACTTAAGCGCATCAATTCCTAAGATTATGTTCAAATAACATCGCCCCCCACTACCCCGTTCAATGTTGGTTAGAAAATGAAATGCAAAGTATGTTCAGCGCAAATTGTTATCAACATTGAATGGGGGGAGCGGGGGGAATGATTTATAGAAGGAAATTTGATATCAGATGTGATTTAAGGCAAGGTGTCCGAGTGATTTTGACCAGGATTGTAGCACTTACTTGTTTCTTGAATTTTTCCAAAACGGTACTGTGTCAAATATAGATCAGCCAGTCACAGGGCCCGCGCGTGGGAAAATAACTTGCCGGAAAGTGTGACAATAACCGTCTATTATGTATAGGTTAGTTACCTCAAAACTACGTCAGTTATTTACCTCGGCGCGAACTAACCTACTTTAGTTCAAGATCACAGAGGTTGCCTAACAAAACTGAGATACTGAGTTCGTTATCACAGAGGTTGTCTAAGAAAACACCAATTAGGCAACTATCACATGGTTAAATATCAAGTTAATTGCCCCGGATAATATATATTATCCCAGGGCAATTAACTTGATTTATGTGTGGTTGGGAGTAATTATTATAAATAAAAAACGTGGTACATCAAAGAAAACCGAGGTGATCATGAACTAATAGTATTTATTACTCTATTCGTGAAAATTTTAAAACAATTCACCTGGTTTTCGTTGATGCATGCTTTACTCATGAAAGTTAAAGACATTACACACTCTTTCAGTTTAATTCATTGAAATGTATTCCTTGTTAGCTTATTAGTTCGTTGATTACCATTGCCTGGCGGCTTGACGACAGTAGACTGTCTATCCGTAACAAATAAAATTGTCTGGCGTTAGCAAGAGTATTAAAAATAATCTGGCGTAAATAAATTCGTCCAACTCGAACGACAACAACGCAACGTAAAGTGTTAATTCATCACAGTGTGGATGAACCTTTCATGTGTCGCTTGTCGATACGTCTCTGACAGCACGGCCGAATAAAATATTCTGGCATAGCCGCTCTGCCCGCCCAAGGTAAAATAATAGAGTTGTCTATAACGACAACGCGACGTAACGAGTTATCAACGATCAGAGATACGCCAGTTTCCAGATATTAAAAGTCTGAGTGATGATAAAAAGATTGGAAAGAAATTGGGAACTCAAGGCACAGCAAGGTCACTCACTGAGCTGTCTAAGCAAGGTCACTCACTGAGCTGTCTAAGCAAGGTGAAGGTCAGCTTTCCAGAATTTGGTTGTGCTCCAACTGCGGGGGAGGCTAGAGGGATCGTGGAAATATCGTTCATTCAATAAAACAGAAAATTATACAAGCTTTAATTTGATGGGGGTTAAGGTATCGTCGACGTGATAATGACCTTACGAAATACGAGGGCAACTTCAACGACGACGTCTTTTAAACAAAAGAATTCTAGATGAAAAACAACGAGAATGAATAATTTTTCTTCCCTAGAGTTATCTCAACAGCGTCCTTGTTCTTTATACAATGCCACTTAGAGCATTTTCACGTCTTCAGGACGACGTCAACTCACCAAAAGATGACAGCTGTTGCTTGAGATCGACTTCAATACGGACACTACAATCATTTTAGCAATACTGGGGCGTTTTGAAAGTCATTAAACTAGCTTCAAATATCAAATATAATAGTCAGTCAGCCGTGACTTTATTTAATTATAAAATTTGTGTTGCTTTTTAACCGCCGTCGTCCACCTAGCATCGTAAGGTCTGTAATGAGGACGCACTATGTCGTTTAGACAGGAGACACCCCTGAAGGTATTAAGACATTCCTTCTCCAACCTTTATCCTCTCTTGCTAACACATATTACCACTAATTATCTGTCGATTTTTCAGTTTTCGTCAAAATGTTTGCCAACAATGTCAATATCAACATGTATTACTAAATTTCAAAGCAGCAGAGTCAGGGTCACTTTGAAATGCAGTTAGTGACCTATCTGTAATTATTAATATCTAGTATTACCTTGTCTTTCCTGCAACTTTGTCCTTATATACTGAGCAACATCACCATCCTTGCCACTATCTATCTCTAAAAAGCACAACAATAATGTCAATGCAAATCAAATGTTTAAATTACATGTAATTAATAAATAGATTTCCAACACAGCCAGGTGAAGAATCAGACATAGTTTAACGCTGGTAGTATAGGGAAGAGGGGTTCTGGCGCGGGCTCCACCCATGACGTCACCATTTTTAGCCTTAAAACTTAAAACGCTTAGCAACGTTCAACGAATCAATATGAATATATTAAGGCACTTAGAACCTAAATATTCAAACAGATCGAACTAAGTCATCACAGAATTATTGCTAAGTTAACCCATAGTTAATAGAACATATACATGGTTTGGAAGCTCTATTGTCTTTCAACATGAAGCATGGTCATGTTGAACTGACAATGGAGTTCCTTATATGGAAGTAAATTCTATGGACACGTCACGATGAAGCACCACAACACGTGACGATAAAGCAACTCACTAATTAAACCCGATCGTTCCTATTGGATGACTGCTTCATTATACAGAAAATACAATACCGTGAAATTGCACAAATTTCCATAAACTTGAACAAAAACATAGAACAATCACTTTGGACGAGTTTCCAAACCAGGTATATGTTCTATTAACTATGGTTAACCCTAAAATAAGTGAAATCGAGAAGTCGTGAGAATAACTTAAGATTTCGGACGAGGAGTCACTTCGAGACCCTGTAAGAAAAACATTAGATACTAACGAAATAATATTTGGTTATGGGATGGCTGAGTGCACACGTACATGGAGGATATATTTGCATAATGTAGTGTACTTAATAATTTTTTGGAGGTATTCAGGAGATGTTGGGATAATAAGGGGCATTGCCATCTTATCTTCCCCTTATCTTCCTCTATCCTCCTTGTCTTCCCCTTATCTTCCTCTATCATCCTTATCTTCCCCCCTTATCTTCCTCTATCCCCCTTATCTTCCTCTATCCCCCTTATCTTCCTCTATCCTCTTATCTTCCCCTTATCTTCCTCTATCCCCCTTATCTTCCTCTCATCTTCCTTATCTTTCTTATTGAATCCCAGGATTGAATAACTGAAGCCTAAGATTGAATCATTGAATTATAAGGTTCAATCCTTAAATCCTAAGACTAAATTAACCTTAGGATTTAAGGATTAAATCTTAGAATTCAATGACTCAATCTTATAATTCAGTGATTCAATCTTAGGATTCAATTATTCCACCCTAGGATTCAATGATTCAATCTTAGGATTCAATAAGAAAGATAAGGACGATAAGAGGAAGATAAGGGGAAGATAAAGGGAAGATGAAAAGAAGCTAAAGAAAAGATAAGGGAGATATGAGGAAGATAAAGAAGATAAGGGGAAGATAAGAGGAAGATAAGGGGAAGATAAGGAAGATGAAAAGAAGCTAAAGAAAAGATAAGGAACATAAGAGGAAGATAAGGGGAAGATAAAAGGAAGATAAGATGAATATTAGGAGAAGATAAGGGGAAAATGAGAGGAAGATAAAGGGAAGATATGAGGAAGATAAGGGGAAGAGAAGGAATATAAGAGGAAGATAATATGGCAATGCCCCTTATTATCCCCTACATCTCCTGAATACCTCCAAAAAATTAATTAAATACACTACACTATGCAAATATATCCTCCACGTACGTGTGCACTCAGCCGTCTCATAGCCAAATAATATTTCGTATTTTCGTTAGTATCTTACGTTCTTCTTACAGGGTCTCAAAGTGAATCCTCGTCCGAAATCTTAAGTTCTTGTCACGACTTCTCGATTTCTTCACTTATTTTATAAACTAGGGTTAACTTATCAATAATTATGTGATGAGTTAGTTCGATCTGTTTAAATATTTAGGTTCTAAGTGTCTTAATATACTCATATTGCTTCGTTTAACGCTGCTAAGCGTTTTAAGGCTAAAAATCGTGACGTCATGAGTGGAGCAAAAAGCTCCACTCGTGCCAGAACCCCTCTTCCCCATACTACTAACGCTACTCTGGATTAAACGTTTTTTGAACGCAACTTAAAAAGTTACTGTTCATGACCCAACGTTGCAACACTTCGATCTAGTGTCTTCATCAAGGGTAATCGTTGTAAGGAAAGGTCCCATATTTATCATCGCAAATATAACCAATGATGACGTTATCATCAACAAGATGCAAATCGGCTTCTGGCCCGCGGTCATCCTGGTTTAATGGAGCGTGGGCGCTATTAAAATACCATGCCTCCAAACGTCTTTGATGATACCGTGGATTGCTGGTGATAATTTTTGAACCATGCCACGCGATCTTATGAATAGTTCAGCAAGCGTACTCCAGCAAAGCAGAATTTTCTTTCTTTAAAAAGAAAACAGCCTTTTGGTGCTATTTCAACTTTGTACCAAACTGACGTTTAGTCTGGTCGATGTACTCCTAATTACAGTCATTGAAGGCAATGGAATAAATAGCATTTTTTCTCTGTTCTTTCGCAATACGATCCTCAGTTTTTGCAAAAATATGACCCAACGTTAAGAAAGGCTTTTGCGCCAATTTTACGTTGGATCTACCAGAACAACCGCAAAACCCATCACCATATTTTCATTTTCAGTGGTAGTGCGTGGTGGAGTGGTTGTACAATAACTGGTTTTAAACTATTTTTTAAAAAAGATCATCAGGATAGTTATTTGCTTTCAAAACGTCACACACGTACTGTGCTCATTTCCCTCAAATCGGAACTACAATCCTGGACAAAATTGTTGGGCCACTTTGCCGATTTTTCCGATTTTCGCATAGTGTCCCAAGCACTTTTCTCCAGGATTGTCTGAAAATGACGAATTAAACAAAATCGAAGAAAAAAATAATTTGGGGGCGGCGATTCTGCGCAGTTTGCTCGAAAATGACATAAATACGCTCCCACATGCATGGACAACAAATTGTTTGTGGGGTATAGAAGGTTTGGTGAATATGCAAATTAAATAGAGCTCTCGTGCGGGTGGTACCGGTGCGGGTGGGAACTCTGCAGAGACTCTGCTCCAGTGATCCCTTCCCCATTGAGGGGGTAAGGGGGAGCAGAGACGGGGGCTCTTTTATTAAACTGTATATATTTTGCAATGTTACAAACTTAAAAAGCTGTGTTTTATTGAAAAATCATAAACTCGTCATTTTCAGACAATCCTGGACAAAATTGTTGGGCCACTTTGCCGATTTTGCCGATTTTCGCATAGTGTCCCAAGCACTTTTGTCCAGGATAGTCTGAAAATGACGAATTAAACAAAATCGAAGAAAAAAATAATTTGGGGGCGGCGATTCTGCGCAGTTTGCTCGAAAATGACATAAATACGCTCCCACATGCATGAACAACAAATTGTTTGTGGGGTATAGAAGGTTTGGTGAATATGCAAATTAAATAGAGCTCTCGTGCGGGTGGTACCGGTGCGGGTGGGAACTCTGCAGAGACTCTGCTCCAGTGATCCCTTCCCCATTGAGGGGGTAAGGGGGAGCAGAGACGGGGGCTCTTTTATTAAACTGTATATATTTTGCAATGTTACAAAGTTAAAAAGCTGTGTTTTATTGAAAAATCATAAACTCGTCATTTTCAGACAATCCTGGACAAAATTGTTGGGCCACTTTGCCGATTTTCGCATAGTGTCCCAAGCACTTTTGTCCAGGATTGTAGATGGTATGCCCTGGGCTCTAAAAAACAAAGTTCTACAAACGGACTTCTTATCTATGGCATATGCGATGATGAAAGTTAAATGGAAGGTACAGTACTTTTCAGTGTGCATAAACCCCTGTTTCCCGTGGTCTGTTCTCTTGACAATCAAATCCAAAAAAAAGCAAACTACTATTCGTTTCGGCTTCTACCGTGAATTAGATTGAAAGTTCGATAGAATTTAAGTGGTTTAAAATATTAATTTCCACTTTATTCTTGAATACCGCAGACATTCACATCGACATATCGTTTCCAGAATAATGGCTTCACTGGTAACTATAATTCTAACTTGTATGTCCTTTGTTCAATATCTTCAATTGCTAAATTAACAATGAGAGTAGATACTGGCTGTCCCAAAAACCTGTGAGATAGTACGTGACGTCATATGCAAAACTAGTTGTGTTACGCTGTTATTGCTAATTTAGTGAGAATAAATAATGAATCAAACAAAAATTTGTCGCAATACCATGTTTATTCTTTATTGCTGAGCTTTTGACCTGTTGACTCAGGCCTTCATCAGAGCAAAAAAGTCGAAAGCAATAAATCAACAATAAAAAATAAACGTGGTGTTTCCACAACTTCTTGCTTGTATTACAATTTGCCACCATGCAAAACATTCAAAGAGTTGAACATACAAAATTGAGTTAATTTTCTTTACATTTCTCTGCTAATTTCGAGGGGTTGAAGTTGTCCAGGGGCATTGCCCAAACCATCAAGGGTACGTGGCTAAAAAAAGCTTGAGAAACCCTGGTGTAGACATTTGGGTAAATTGGCAAAAACAATAAAGCACTCTGTGTTTAATTAAAAATTGTGTAAACCTAGATATCATTGAAAAGCTTATATACTGCAACTGGTTACAACACCATGCTAAAATATTTTGGTCTATTAAAAAGGAAAAAAATTATTTCACACTTGTCAGATAATTCATTATAATTTATACATCATCCGGGACATACGCCTTAACGTAAATACATGTGAGAAAAAAGATGGAGGAACTTTTAGTATGGAATTTGTAGTAGAGATTAAATTTCGATTCATACTTCGTACTTTTATACGGTGTCAGGTGTGGGGTTGACGATGTTCTGACAACCATAGTACAACAACCTATTCAATACACTGGTGTAAGTGAAAGAGTGAATTTACAACTACATTAAAACGCTTTGAACAAGCGAATACGCCGAATAGGACATGGCGACGAGTGCCTCGGCCTCGTTCATCGACAAGGGGCCGTCAATGGATTGGAGCGCTGATGACAACATATATAGCCGCTTTAAAATGTGGAAACAAAGATGCGAACTATTATTTACTGGCCCCATGGTGAAGATGGGAAAGGAAACAAAGTGTAAACACCTACTGTACTGGTCTGGGGAACGTGGAACAGAGCTCTTTAACACCTGGGACCTAGGAACAGAGGAACAGAAAAAGCTGGAAAACGACTGGGAAAATTTCGAAAGCTACAGTACGTAAAGCCTCACTCAAACGAGTTGATCGCAGTTTGGGAGCTGCACAATCTTCGTCAAGGTACGTTATCTTTAGAAGAATTTATTGCTAAGCTCAGAATTCTCGTTAAGGAAGCTACATGTAATTATCCAGTAGATCATTATGATCGATTTTTGAGAGACTTCCTTGTCCTTGGAATGAATTCTGACCGTGTCAGAAAAGAAGGAAACACACTCACTTTTAACAAAGCTCGACAAATGGCAAAAACCGAGGAGTCAGCAGACAAACAACTCCAGTTGATGAACACTGAAGTACACCCCATCAATTCAAACAAAATATTTCAGAACCAAAGAAACCAGCCTAGAAACAACCCAGGGGCCAACCCAAGCAAAGTTCAACACTGCAGAAATTGTGGCTGGGGTCCCCACTCTCGAGAACAGTGTCCCGCAAAAAATGGCACTACTGCCAAAAGGTAGGACACCTAGCTACGGTGTGTTTGTCAAGGCTGAGAAATAAAAATGTGCATGAAATTGTAGCAGCTAATGATAACCTGAACCAATCTGAACCACAGCCACCCCAAGTACCAGGTGATCACCATGTGTTTCTAGGCCCAATAGAAGCAACACCCCTGGCTACAAATGTACATACTATCTCATGCAAGGAAAAAGCTATGCTAGAAGTTTCTTTGGCATTGAGTCCAGAAGAAAAACTACTATATACCCTTTGTAAAATAGATTCAGGTGCAGACAGAAACATTATACCCAAGGCCTTATTCCAGCAGCTACTGTAAGCCGTGGAAAACATGAGCTAAAACAACCTACAATGAAGTTAACAGCATATGGTGGGACCGATATACCAAACCTGGGTTCTTGCCATGTCTATGTGAACGTTCCCAACAACCCCAGTTCCAAGGTAATCCAAGCACAGGTTGTTGATGTCCATGGGCCTGCAATAATTGGTAATACCTCAGCACAGGTTCTTGATCTCTTAAAGCTAAATTGGGTCATCGAAGCCAAAAGCAACACTGGCAGTACTATTCCACCAGTCACCAACTCAGTCAAGCAAGACCTAAACACATCAACCAGTCCACAGAAAGTCAAGCTTGTTGACGTACAAGGCAAGCAGCACCCTTTCCCCCCGACAAAAGATTACCTTTTGAAAGAATATCGAGATGTTTTCACTGGAATTGCTGCTTTCCAGGAGCTCCATAACAAACAGTTGAAGATGCCATTCCTATCCAACATGCCCCAAGACAAGTCCCGGTCCAATTACAGCCAGCTTACATAGAAGAGTTAAATAAGTTGGTGGAATCTGGAATCTTAAGTGAAGTGCAAAATGTGTACAAGGAAACCTGTGACCTCAACAAAGCCATCAAGCGCAACCCTTATTATGTGAGAACTATAGACGATGTGATACCAAAGGTTAGTGGTGCAACCCACTTCAGTATTTTAGATGCACGTAGCGGTTTCTGGCAAGTCGAGCTTGACGATGAGAGCAGTCGACTATGCACCTTCAGCACCCCATGGGGCAAATACAGATGGAGAAGACTCCCCTTTGGCCTCACCTGTAGTGGAGACATATTCCAAGAGAAGATGGACACCACCTTTGGAAAACTGAATGGCCTGAGTGGAATCGCTGATGATACTTTCATCTATGGCAAGAGTGACGCTGCACACGATCAACACATACTTGACGTCTCGGACACAGCAAGAGAGAACAATGGAAGGTTCAACCCAGATAAGTTCCAGTTCAAAGTTGAAGAAACATCATTTTTGGGTTTACATGGACCCCTGGTGGAATCAGACCGGATGATCATAAGATCAAAGAATCAGAGATACGTCACAGGCAAAGAACATGGCAGAACCGTAGTCCTTCTTGGGCATGGTAAACTACCTCAATAGATTCTCTCCAATTCTGGTGCACACATCATTGCCTCTACGACAGTTAATGAAGAAAGATGTACCATTCACCTGGCAACCTGAGTAGCAGCAAGCGTTTCAGTCTGTCAAGCAAGTGATTACCGAAGCTCCACTTCTTGCCTATTAAGATGCTGAGAAGAAAAACTTGATCCAATCAGATGCCAGCATGAAAGGAATTGGATGTGTATTGATACAAGAAGGCAGACCAGTATGTTATGCAAGCCACTCACTCACTGAAACAGAGTCGCGATACAGTAACATAGAGAGAGCTGCTCGCTGCCAGTTGGTCCTTGGAGAAATTCAACCATTACATCTTTGGCAAGAAGATGGTTATCGAAACAGACCATAAACCCCTTGAAAGTATATGGAAGAATAGTACAACAAGTGCATCACCACGCCTACAGAGGCTTCTCCTGAAAATGTCAATGTACGACGTAGAGCTGCGATATATCCAAGGGAAGACCAACGTTCTAGCTGATGCCCTCTCCAGAGTTAGCTGTATGGAACCTACTGCAAATGACAATGAAGTGCCATTGATCAAAGTCAACTCAATTACAAGCACTCTGCCAGCAACCCCCACCAGATTAGATGAAATACGTGAGTACACAAAACAAGATGTTATACTCAGTCATCTGAAAGAAATCATACACCATGGTTGGCCAGAGTATCCAAATGAGTGCCCTCCAGACCTGAAATAATTCTGGAATTTCAGAGAAGACCTAAGCGTTGAAAACGGACTGGTTCTAAAAGGACACCGAATCATCATTCCACGTGAATTACGTACACAGATGCTCCAGATTGTACATTATGGCCATATGGGTAGCGAGAAGTGTCTGCTGAAAGCAAAGGACTGTTTGTTCTGGCCAGGGATCTCAAAAGACATCAAGGACATGACTGCCAGCTGCGCCACCTGCATGCAGCACTCCAAGCAACAGCCAAAAGAACCACTACGACCACACACAGTACCCACCTTTCCATGGCAGAAACTTGGCACAGACCTGTTTGACTACCAAGGTGCACAGTATCTACTAGTGGCCGACTACTACAGCAAGTATCCAGTCCTGAGAAAACTGAACTCAATTACAACAGCTGCCGCAATAAATCACCTGAAGTCAATCTTCGCAGAGCATGAATACCAGAAACCTTGGTCTCTGACAATGGCCCGCAGTACAACAGTCGAGAGTTTGCAGTCTTCTGCAACCAGTGGAGTATTGAACATGTTACCAGCTCACCACTGTACCCCAAAGCAATGGGTTTATAGAGAGGATGATTCAGACAGTAAAGAACCTACTACGCAAGTCAGAAGCTTCTGGACAGGACCCCTGTGGACAGCAACTTACCATCACCAGCTAAGCTACTGAATCAGAAGGACTACCGCATGCAACTACCCTGCAGTGGACGACTACAACGTTGTCAAGCCAAGGAAGATAACCAAAAACAGCTACTGTACAGTATCGCCAAGATATTCAGAAACAGCAGTATGATGGAAAGTCTTCATGTACGCTGCCCAGACTGGTGCCAGACCAACAAGCGACCGTCTTTCAACCCCGAAACAAGATATGTGTTGCAGGAAGAATAAAGGAAGAATCCGATAAGCCTAACTCCTATATCGTTGAGACACCCAATGGATCCGAGCTAAGGCGTAACAGAATACACCTTAAACCCACAGGCCAAGAGAAAGTACAACAAACAGATCAATCGCTGAGCAACCAAGACGGCCCTGTCTCCGAATTCAGTTTCCAAGAAGGAGCACATACTGTGGAATTGGAAATTGCACAACCAACCCGCAAACATTGACAAACCAAAAAAGAAACCTCCCAACAACCAGGAGTGGCCGTGTTGTAAAGAAGCCAAATAGGCTGGACTTATAAATCTTATAAACTATAAACAGAACAACACTCATAGTGTATAGAACATCAAGATTATATAATACATAATCAACATCTGTGCTTCAGGGAGGAGATGTCACATAATTCATTATAATTTATACATCATCCGGGACTTACGCCTTGACGTACATGTATATAAATACATGTAAGAAAAAAGATGGAGGAACTTTTTGTATGGACTTTGTAGTAGATATTAAACTTCATACTTTTACAACACTCGCCTTGCTTGAACATTACATTCTACTTTAAGAAGCTAAAGCGTTGCATACATTAGGTTCAAAGTTTTAATTGTACTTGTGGCGTTAAAATGGTGTTATGAGATAACCAAGGTTAGCAGCTAAGGAACTGTGTGTGGTGAATGGGGAGAACCAGCATGGGAGTGCTCGAAACAAACAACTAGGTGCATTGGGCAGCAGGGTCATTACACCTTTAAACAGCTTGCTGGAAGGTTGGAGAAAACGTGCTCCAGACTGACCGGTTTTTATCAGTGTAAATTAAAGATTTAATAATAATAAAAAAAAAGAAACATAACACAAAATTACCCTGTTAGCTTACACATTGTCTGCCTGTCTGGCCAGTTTGAGTCATCTTAATTCTTAAATAGTTATAAAAAAGACTGACTTTCTATTTTCATTCTTTTCTCAACCAACTGACACAGCAACTTAAGCCCTGAGAAAAAATGTGTGTCTCAAATTAGTCTAGCCAAAGAAAAAAAGCTAATTTGTTTTAAAGTTTATCCAATATAGTGAGAATAATGCAACAATGTTCATAAAGAATACTCACCAGCTATTTGGAGACCAGACCTGCCAGCTTTAGTTGTGGTTGTAATATCGCAACCTTTGCTGGTCAAGTACTGCACCATATGAAATTGGTTAGCAAGGCATGCATCATGGAAAGGTGAGTAACCAACTTTGTCTCGAGATTCTATGTCAGCGCCATGCTGCAGAAGATAGTCGGCCACTGCTAGATGTCCTTCATAGCATGCACGATGAAGTGCAGTACTGCCTTTATCGTCTCTAGAAGTGATATCACTTCCTTTAATAAGAAGAAGCTTCACAACTTCCAAATGACCCCCGTAACTGGCAAGATGAAGAGGAGAGTCACCGTCTTGGTCTTTACAATAAACATCGACTCCGTTTTTAATAAGAAAATCAAGTATATCAATCTGTCCTATAAAGAATGCAAAATAAAGGAATATTATTATGTTTTCGTTTACTGCTTTGACTTCTGATTTGTGATCAATCCATATTTGAACATTTGTAGTTACCCCCACTAGCTGCGTAGTGTAGAGGAGTTCTTTCCGAGAATTCTTCCTTTTCTTTTATGTCTGCTCCACCATTAATTAACTCTTTCACTTTACTCAAGTCGCCACGATATGCAGCCTGACATAACTTCTTCATTCTGCGAATGGCTTTTTCTTTCGCTCGAACGAATCTCCGCTCGCTTTGGCTTATGGGTCCACATGAGACACAGGACACCCTAACTGACTTCCTATTTTACAGTGTCGTGATTATTAGATTAGGATGACGACGGCAAATAAGTTACTGCATGTATTTAAAAGAAACCATGGATCAGGACATCGTATATCGTATGTTTTATGTATTTTGTAAGATCTTTAAACAGTAGCCATAGCTTCGACAACATGACGTATAATAGATTATTAAACGCCTAAGTAAACTAACAACTTTTGCTGTTCTTTGCCACAACGTTGTCTTGAAAACGTAAAAACGCTTCAGTTGACGTTGTATGTGCAACGAGGACGGTGTTGGGATAACTATTGGGACTGCAAATTATTCAACGTTTTGTTTTGGTTGAAAAATACTATTGTACTTGGGTCGTCGTCGTGACGTTCGCGTTGTGCTTGCTTAAGGTCCCTAATAATCTGCCATTGTCGGACTACTAAAAGTGCCTACGAAACGAAATTTCACTTCAGTTTTTTAAGATTGTATTTGGAAGAACACCTAAGATAATAAAAATGGCGTTTACACGCCTTTCAAATCTTATCCCATTCCTCGAGTTATTGGCTATGCAATTTGAGCAATGACGTCACACGTTGTATGTGGGAGAAAACGAAAAATCAGTCATATCTTTGGATTGGTTTGACTAAACTGAATCAAACGTTGGAAATTTTCCTTGGGGTATGGTCTAATTACATCTGCAATGTGTGGTTTTCTGTAGTTAAACCAATCCAAAGATATGACTGATTTTCCGTTTTCTCCCACATACAACGTGTGACGTCATTGCTCAAATTGCATAGCCAATAACTCGAGGAATGGGATAAGATTTGAAAGGCGTGTAAAAGCCATTTTTCATTATCTTAGGTGTTCTTCCAAAAACAATCTTAAAAAACTAAAGTGAAATTTCGTTTCATAGGCATTTTAACGCATACCAGACACTCGAACAGAGCAGACTTGCATGTGTGTGATAGCAGACACAATTATTGTAGCGTAGCCTTGTATTATTAAATAAATCTTTGACAGTAAAACATAACAGTGACTAAGTTAAAACTTGCTTAAAACACTCATGAAACTTTATTTTGTTACAGAAATTCGTGACTGCCAACTTGCGATGACTTGCGTTCTCGTTTGATTAGGGCTTTTTAAAAATAGCTACATGTACGAAGCGCATGCCAAATTGCATGAAAGGGGACATTGTAAAGGGATCAGTTAGTAGAGTAGGG